>SSNU01000081.1:0-187083 GCA_012064415.1 Gyrodactylus bullatarudis | reverse complement strand
TAAAAAGAGTAAACATTTAATATGTTGTTTTGAATTTCAATGAAAAAAATGAAATTTGAATTTTACAACTTATGAATGATAAAAATACAAATATTTTTATATTAACAGTAAGAAAATTAAATCATCTTCTTAATGATATGAAATTTGTTTCATGATGAATTATAATAAGGGCATAAAGGCCAAATAATAGTGTAAACATTTTTTTGATGAGCTCTATAGTACTTTCTTGGGGCCCTACTAATTACTGAAAACATTTTTTTGGGTTAGTACAACAAATCGTATCCCACATATAAGTTGTAAGAAAAAGAAATAAAACAAGATTGCTAATTTCAACAATAATTTTGTTCTTACTCATATTAACAACTCAAGCACCTGTCGTTTTCTGCACACTTTGTTATCAATAACTTCTCAGTGACCCTTCTGCTGAATGACCTTGGGATGATGTACCGAGATAACCAGGACGTCTTGTCTCACTTTCTGAATTTTTGAATGAATTCTAATTTAAAAAAAAATTTGAGCCCTTTTCAGTGTTACATCTCATTTCCTATTCCCTGGATTTCTCTCCCCATTTCCAATCTGATTTCTTTTGTTTTTTTATTATAATTTTTGTTCAAAAAAACTCTGCCAACGTGTACTTTTTGGGAATGATAAAATACAGAGGAAATAATAGATATATATATTCTCGTTTTGAAATGTATTTCGGATTTTATTTTCTTTTATTGTATTTTACCAAATGAAAACAAACAACTCGAATTGTTTCTGAAAAAAAACAAGGGGGAGTGGTGTAAGGAAAATCAATGCACTAGATACATATAAAGTTTTCATCTTGTTTATCATATGTATCATGTTATTAATTAATTAAGAGACGAGCCTTTGAATGGTGGGAGAAATGGTTTACATGAATCACTCGACAAGAGTGTTGAAATCCAATTAATTATAATTATTCTGAGACTTTGTATTCCATTGCATTGTTTAAAGTGAATCTCAGTGTACTTGAGAAATAACGATCGTTTTCAAAGTAAAGCTAGGTGATATGAGAATTTTTACAAACAATCTGAATCATAATTTTGAACATGGAGAAAATAGTTTTTATTTTTCAAAAAAATTGTTATCAAGATGTTAAGCTATAGTTGACATGAAGATGAGAATTTACTTTTTTTATACAAAAACTCGATATTTTTGTTCGGAAAGTCAGGAAGAGAATTTATTCTTTAACCCTTAAAGTCCCTTAGTTCCATCACACGTCATTTAAGCAACTCATTATTATTCATTCGAGCATCAGAAAATAATTCGTTCACCACCCATTCGATAGGAAATTCATCAATCTCCTGGAATACGCAAAGATCCTGGCTCTATCATTCTTCAAAATCGTGCTATACTAATTCAAAGAGAGTTGATATTTTTCAAAAAATTAATTTTCGTTTAAAACGTTCTTTTGAGAACCTACTTCCCAGGGTTATAGATGAAAAGTAAGATAACTTTTATCGAGGAATCATACCTCTAGAATTCAATTATGCAATCGCCTGAACTCTATCTGCTACAGCTACAAAGATAACCTGTTTTTGGAATAATAAATGGGTAATTTTATGAAAATAAGCCAATTTGGGAAAATTGAAAAAAATTTCTGAAAAAATTCAATCTGACTAAAATTAGGCCGTTTTTTGTCTAATGCTGATCTTGAATATCTGCATTTAACTGCTTCAAATCTTTGAAATCGATAAAAATTATGAGCTCGAAAGTTGAAAAAGTGGAAATTTGGTGCATTTTCGTAATTGGAAAAATGGCCTAATTTTTTTCAATTTCTACAACTTATTGGCTTCTTTCATTATGAAATAACAACCTTTCGCTGATTTCACTATCCTTCTCCAAACATTACATCCCCTCAGATTAAGATTTAATGACAACTTATTTAATTTTAAACACCAGACTACTAGATTTCATAGAGATTTTTCATGGCATCAGAAATCTTAGATTCTCAACCTCATATCAACCAACTTTATGTCTTTACAATCAAACAGGTTCTATAGATATAATTTTTCTCTCAAAGAACTTAACTACAGAACTGCCCTTAGTCCTCTTAGGTTTTCGCTCTCATTCAGAAGAAGATTTGGCATTGAAAAATAAGCTCAAATGTGTCTTTAGAAGTACATCGTGATGAAGAAAAGTCTTTTTCTAGTTCGTGAAAAAAATGTCTAATTTCTGCGTCTGTTTGTTATAAAGCATCATAAGAAGAGCAGTACTCAGAGGGATCAAATTTTGGTCCTTATCTTACGATCTTTAATTGTTACTAACAGAACAAAATGATAACAAAATTATCCCCTTTATTAAAGTACATTCGAACGCAAATAAAATGAATTATATAATTCCCTTTATATAATTAAAGAGACAAGTGGACATAAAATTCAGCAATCTACACACATTGTATTTTGCTTTCTGAGGTAAAAAGACGAGAGTTAATGTATGGGGATTAACTCATATATTTATATAGAGAGAACGATCATAAATCATTCGGAATTATCTTATCAACAGAATTTATTCCTTTCTGCATTTCATTTAGGAATGAATAGATACTGGAATGACCAAATGACTGATGGCCGGATTTAAGCGTGACCCGATGATTAGTTGTATCTGTGATTGAATCAAAAAGAACATCAACTCAGCGATTGATTGATCACTCTCTCATGAGAATATATAGCTTATCTGATTAAGCTTGATCTTTTAACATTGAAGTTTACTTAAAATTTTTTTCATGACAAGATTAAGTATTGATAATTAATTGAAAATAGTTCCGTTTTCTCATTAAATCTTAGACTTATAAATCTCTTGTTTTTCCTTTAATTGATTAAAAACTCAACCTATCTTGTCAACTTAAATAATTCTCAAGCTCGAGAGATTAAGAAGATCCAAAGAAGTTTTCTATATTGGCGTCATTCCTTTTTAGAATTATATAATTCTCGGAATTTAGTCTCTGATATTCTGGGTTCAAAAATATGTTTTTATTTTGAAAAACTTCCTATCAACTTCTTCTCCGATCGATTACAGATATAGATTTCTGTCTAAAAAAACGTTCCTCTAATCAGAGGTGTTTTTTTGAGCATAGAAAAACAAAATGCAGAGATGATCAATTTCAGTGAAACTAATTTTGATGTCAGATATCGCCATTAAATAGTTTCAAATATTTGGAATCCATGTGCCTCAATTTTTTTTTTGCTTAGTTTGAGTTTTTTTCAAATAGTTTCATTACGAGAAAGGACCTAGTCCAAAATCTTTGATTTCGCCGTATTTTCTCAGTTACATGACCTGTGACCACAAAGAAATGCCAATACAAGAATTTGAGTAGGAATTAGATTTAGTATCGGAATACTTTTGCTAACAAGGTCCTAAATCCAGATGACTCATGTGAATTTTTTTGGCTTTCATTCAAGTTAATATTGACCTGATCAGAGTATTCGTTCCCACTACTGAATTGAGATTATAGAAACAAGTATGATGATTGACACCTTGGCAAAATTCACTTCTGAAATGGTCAGGTTAATGGAGTAATCTTTCTGAATATTCTACAAAATAAGTATAATCAGCTGGTTGCTTCTTCTTTACTCAAATGACAAGAAAATTATTAACGAGATAGTGAAACATTTAAAGAATAATCTTAATATACAATAGGGGGTCAAATTAGAGAGCAGTTGCCCCCTCTTATTTTTCTCCAAGTTTACTTTTGAATCGTGTTGGTCACCGCAAGGGATTCGTTTTCATTTCATCGATGTTAAAAAGCCCTTAGTCTATTTGTCTTTCAGAAAAATTACTGCAAAACAAAAGGGGGCAATTTTTTTTGAAAATCTTTTTCGCTCTCGAATTAAATTTTGAGTTAAAAATTCTTTTGAATTGAATTTTTTAAATTTTTTTCGGACATACAAAATCTTATTTGAAAATTAGAATTTTTAAATCCGCGCCAACAAACTGCCATTGAATACTGCTCTGCAATCTGGAGTCCTTCTGCCTTATCAATGTCTTTTATCCTTGAAACTATTCAGAAACGATTTATTCGCTTATGCAATCTCCCATCCAGTGGTTTCGGCAAAATAAGACTCCTCAGGCACCGTAGAAATTTTAGATGTATTAAACTTGCTAAAGACAATGTTCAAAGTTTATGGAATATTCAAATAAATCAAAGAGTCCTGAGAAATAACAATGTTAAAATTAAAAGACCTTTAAACAATGCCTTAAAGTCCCTTTATTTTTTTGATAGACTTCCATCTTTATTTAACGAAATCTCTCGCAAAAATATTGCATTTACTAAAAAAGATTTATATAACTACCTGGAAAACTTTTGATACATATATATATTTTTTTCTTTTTTGATACAATATGACAATAAATTTATTTATTTATTTATAGAAAGTTTAATAAAAGTTATTATATTTGAGAAATTAGATAATTTTCTGCTGATAAAAAGCAATAAAATTCTATTCCTGACAGATCAAAGAAACTGAAAATTTAGATCACATTTAATGATCATTTTGACCCTTTGATCTTTTTTGATTGTAATCAACACTCCTTCGTATGGCCTTAAGCAATTTCTTGTTTTATTTCTGGTCAGTCTATCTTGTGGCTAAGTGTAATATATGCATTAGAAACAAGAAATTTATATCAATTTGAAGCCATTTCTTTTAGCGCAACACTTGTGAAAAAAAGCTAACAAGGTAGCTTAAGGTTAAAATGAATAATTTTTTTCTGAAAATTAGGTGTTTGACAAAATAGAAAATTTTCAAATTGAGTTCATTCAAATTTGCTTCCTTTCTGGCTTTGACTGAGAGATTTAGGATTGAGTAGTTTTAGAAATTTTTGAAAATTAATTTAATCAGTTTGTAGAGTCTACTTCGGATTTTGAAAGGCAAGATATCGGTTGATAACGTGCCTAGATAAATTGGTAATATTGGTAAAAACCGTAACTTCTGGCCCACTTTTTCATCTGATTTAGAGTGTTTTTGATGATATCTTGATGACCAGTTATCAATGGTTTCAGGAAACCTTTCACAGATTTCTTTTTCGAATCTTGCATAAAGAACGGACAGTGCCGAAATTCAACGCGAGCATTTGAGTCTGCTATCATATCCTTTTAGTTACCAGATCCCTGAATATGAACGAGTCCAATTCGGGGTTCGACACCCTGTTAGACTCTCGTGAAGAATCCATCAGCCAGCTTGTGTTCATTTCTGATCCGGTATCTGTATTATTGATACCCGTAACATTTATCATTTTTGTAATTAAACTATTTTGAACTGTCCTCAACTAGGTATTTCAAGATTCAGGATACTTAGATGATCATTACTAATGATTTATAGTTGCCAAATCAATGGAGAAATTACCTAGAAGAAAAATTTTAGTTTATTTGAAATTCAAACCATCTCGAGTGTTCAACAAATCCAAACTTGAAATTGACAAGAGTTTTATTTCTCCTTAGGGAAAAACGAATCATCTACTTAGACAAGGAAACCACTTGGCCAGTCCTTTACCTTTTCAGGAATATGTCAATCTGTGTTTAAGGGATTGTTGATAAACTCCTGAAATAAAAATCTTGATGAACTATAAAAAGTCGTCTTCTGACTTGTGATGGCGTTGTACTTTATTAAAAATTCAGTTTTAACAAAAACATTCAATCGAACCTACCTTTGAGCATTAATTATCAATACCTGTGTTGGTCAATTACAAAGTTTTTTAAGGACCAGATATGGCCATGGAGCTAATTTTGGAATTTCAGCCTACTTTGGAGAATTTTGATGAAAAAAACATAAATTCCATTGAATATGAAACAAGCCAAAAAATTAAAGTTTTTAAAGTAATATCCTCCTTTTTGTTGTTCTACCGGTTAGTCACCACATTAAATGACCAAACTCGGAGAATGGCTTTATAAGCGAACGTGGTTGAACCTTTATATTTTATGATCAAAATCCCTAACTCCTACTAGCAAAGAGTTATAAAACATTATCTTATGTGGGGTCATTACTGATACATTTCTGTTACATAACTTTAAAATTTTGAAATTTCAAGGGAAAAAAAACCTCTACACAAGGACATGTCTCTTATCACTGAAATAGAGAGAAAATAAACATGGAAAGCAACTTGGATTTTTTAGGATAACCCCATAATTTTGAATATTTTCTAATGAATTATGTTATCTCAAATAGATTAAATGATGCGAACATGAAAGAGTGGTTTCTAAAGATTGTTTTTAACTAACGTTCGCTCAATTATTATGAGAAAATCCATCCATATTTGAATAAATTGTATAATGATTGATATAAAGTTGGAAATCTACGATTTTTGCATCGATAACACGAACATTTACTCAACAAAACATCAACTGACTCAAAATGTTTGCCAATGTTAAAGCAATTTATATTGACAAAAATTTTGGAAAAAATAGGAATTTGGCCAAATTAGGCCCGAATATCCAATTTTTTCAACCTATGAGCTCAAAATTTTTATCGGTTTCGAAAATTCAAAACAATTTGATACTGATGTTTCGGATCATCATTAGATGAAGAATTTTTAATTGGCCAGAAATTCGTCATCTTCGCGGTAAATCGAACAATCTGACTTTTTTTCAAGTAGGGGAATGACCCAAAGTTTGAAGTTTAACTTTTTTCTCTCAACCACTATGGTCAAATTTTAATTCTTCGTTTAACCATGATCCAAATATCAGCATGAAATCAATAAAAATTTTAAGCTGAAAGGGAAATAGCATGGTCTGAAATCAAACGTTCAAAAGACAATTTGGAAGACAGTTTGGAATCGAAATAATTAGAAAACTGTATTTATTACACGAATAAGAAAGATAATTCTCAAGGTCAATAATGTGCAATAAAAATATGATGCATTGCCGAGAACAAATTATCCTTCTACCTAGAAATAACAATAATTGGGTAATGAAATTTCTATTGTAATATCCTGATTTTTATTGTATTATTATTACAAGTAAGTAAGAAGTATTCATTCATTCGATATTTCCTATGCATATTCTAATGGAATAATAAAAATGTATTTCGGATAACATATATAGTAACACTTAAGTAGCGAGTAATAAAAAAATTTCACACTCTGTTTGAGATTACAACAGACTCTTGATTGACTAAATTTAATTGAAAAATTTGATCAGAGCCAATCATACGGCTTCATCTCAATATTTTGGAGTCTGTATAAAGATTAAACTAAACGAGGCTAACTTATAACCATAACCATATTTTTTAGTAATGACTTCAGATGAAGAGTGACATCTTAACCAAACAAAAACAAGACAGCCAACTAGCACCGTCAAATTATCGAAAGTTTCCCCATTTTTGAGAGATTTTGAATAATCGAAATTTCATTGATTTTCAAGTAGCGAAAATGATCAAAAATTCGAATTTCAGCTCCCAAACGATAATAAGGCTGTGCATCAGATAAGATTCAGTCGAATTGATTTTCTTGTCTAATTTTGATCCTGAAAAACCTCTTTTGATCATCCTCAAACTTTCAAATCATTAAAAATTTCCGGTTCAAAGTTCAAAAAAATGGGATTTTGGCGCGAAATTTGAAAAATGGCCTTATTTTTCATAAAAATAATTTTTTTCAGAATTTTTTTCTTCAACTGGTAAAAGTGGGCAACATGAGTAGGATTCCAAAAAATCTTTAAAAAATTCGAATTCTTGATGAAAACATGGAGATTTCTGTAAAAATCATGGATTTCCAACTTCATATTAGCTTTATAAATAATATAACCTCAAAACTAGACTCAAATAAATACTCTCAGAAAAGACTCTCATTCTCGGCCATGTTTTAGCACTTTTTACGTTCATTTTAGTTCGAGGTTTGCCAAACGATTTATTGAGAATACTATGATATTCTATTCATATTTTCTTCATTTGAATTCGACATCGTTAAAGAGCCAAATTCAAGGAAGATGTTTTGCTTTGTTTCTGGATATTTCATGCTAGTTCCATGACTTTTACGATCTTAGGAATCAATGTTTAAAAAATTAACTTTTTAAGCATTTTAAAGCCCTAGTGAAAATAATAAAATTCCTTCTTTAACAGATAAGACGCTAGTTAGACTCCATTTTTCTTAGCCATTGCAAACCGATAATTCCAATAATAGTGCTGTCTGTGTCACATGAAAAGGCTAGGCCTTCTTCTTGACAAATCAAAAAGAAGGAGTAATAATTCTTAATGTTTTTTTTCTTGTCTAAAAAGGTTTTTTTCAGAAATTGTAATCTACCTTTATAGCTATTTATTTTTAGTTGTAACTCAATCTTAGAAATTTTTAAAAATTATTCAATCAAGGATTATAGAAACTGTAATTTCCTCACCTTGAAAGGGAAAGATAATGAAAAGTCTTATATACTGAGGGGGTGAGGCTCTTTTAAAAATTCCTGCCTGTTCGTCCCCAAATATACTTGCCATAGGAAGTAAATGAAGATCAGTTTTTATACCTAATTAGAGTGGATTCGTATATTTACGTCTATAATGTCCCATGAGTGTGTGACCTAAAATTAATTATCAACAATCTCTCAAGATTGCATAGTTGACAAAATTTATTAGGTGAGATAACATGTTGTTGAGAGGAAAAAAACACATTTGCAATTAACATGTCTACGCTAAATAACCAGTTGATTCAGTTTAATTTTCATCGGTCCTGAAGAGAATTCAGATTACCAACGCCTAATCCAGTGAAGAAAGTAGCTGGTTTTCTCAATACTGAAACGTACGAGAGGCATCAGAAATTCTTTCGTTGAAAGAAACAAGTTGTCTTAGCACAGATGAGATATACTTGATTCAAACCAACGAAACACTAAACTATTTCGACTTGAAATACTCTCAGAGAAAAGTTTGCCTCAGACTGAAAAACTGTGAAATGTTCATGACTGTCTCTAAATCATTTTTAAAGTCTATCTATATATAAAACCTCGAAAAGTTTTCTATCCATAATAAACCTGAATGACTATCAGGCTGAAAAATTAAAGGTGTCAGAAGGTATATCTATAGAAGAAAGATAAGCCAAAGCTTGACGGGTGGAAAAACTTTCATCATTCCGACATGTAAATGTGTCAAAAAAGTCTGCCAGAGAAATAAATCAACCTTTTGGAATTATTTATCATTCATATATCATGGAGATAAACATTTAAGCTGTAATCGGCGTGGTGTTGGACTCGTATCTGATTCTTATCATTTTTACGTTTTCGATATTTTGGTACTGATAAAGCGAGAAACCTGTTAGTATTGTGGAACTTAAGCAATCTGAGATTCTAAGTATTCCCGATTGAACATTGGATAAAGAATTTAGAATCAAAACCAGAAAAAAAATTTGATAATCGAAATTACTTTTTTCAAGCATATTTCAATTAATGATAATATATATCTTCGTAGATTTGCTCCTGAAAAACTGTCAACCACCCCTAATGTTCATTTAAAAAAATTCTACAATAAAGATTTCGAGTTATTCGGTATTGATAGTTAAAGCCCAATTAATTTTGATATGGGTAGGATCTCGCTTGAGTTTGATCGTTGAAAATCAAGAATAAAAACAATTCGATGAATGAAAAGAAGGCAGCCATTTCCCTAAGAAAGAAGGGCTACTCATTACGGCTAATCAATCATTTCTATTTGAATCAGATTCATAAATCTCCGATCAATGCATAAATGGAGTAATCTTTTTTTTCAATTCATCATTCATAAACTGAAAAGGATAAAGGAGTAAGGCTCTCTAATCATCATCAAGTCCCATTGTATTTTGAATTTTTGAAGAGCTGGAAAGAATACTAAACAACAGCAAACTCTGAGAGAAAGATAGATTAATCATGTTGTATTCTAAAATTGGAATCCAGATTCTTTGTTGAGAATTTCTTCCCCCATAAAATGCTCAAATCTTTTTTTTCCAGTTACGATGATCTCAAGGGGGATTTTTTCAAGAGAAGAGAAATTAGATAACCAGTTCCCTCTAATTAATTCATAGATACATCTTTTTCTATAGTTCCCCGAAGAAAAGAAATTAGGAATTTAATTAAATTCAAGATTGAGGAAAGTTTTGTGTGTACTTTTGCTTGCATTTTTTCTTGATCAGATCACTCCAAGTATTACTCAAAAGGATTTTCTCTTTAGATTTTGAATATTCGAAATATCACGTCTGAAATTTAAAGATGTAACTAAATTTATTACAAAATAGATATTTGAGCAGATAAAAGATAAGACCTCGCATTTGGATAGTTGGCACAGTCAAGCCTCCTCTACTCAAGTTAGAAGCAATCGAATTAGTCGGATGCTGAAATTCCATGATATTTTCAAACAAATACAATAAGTTAAAGGAGTGATTTAGAATAATCAATTCTAGATCTAATTCATGAGTATTTATAGACTTGATAGATAAGATTGTCACATTCATTTCTTCTTGAACAGTCGAAAGAGGATTTTTATAAAAGATAACCTCCTGACTGACAGGAGTAAAAGGTGAGTATGATTAGGTCATTATTATATTGATAGAGAAAAGGGTAGATGGATTTTAGGAACCTTGAATTTGTACTTTTATAGGTAATGCTTGCGGTAAAAGGAGAAACATTGTCCTAGTGAGGCATAACATTGCTTTTATAAGCTTTGAGTTCAATTTTAATTTTATATAGGAATTATTACAAAAAGTAGAAGCTTCTAGATGAAATTTTCGAAAAGTAGAAGATAGATCTAGAAGGTCTATTCAGTGTATTTACAAAAGATAGAAGATTATTAGATAATTTTTATTCAAAAGAAGTTTTTCGAACACACTTTTCATTCATTAGAGGTATTTTTAATCTTACAAATAATAAAAGTAACAAGAATACACGTTCCTATCAACTGAATAGATTTGGGAACATGTTGCTACAATACCTTCATAATCTACTAATTTCAAATGACCTAGAACTCTCTTTCATGATAAATTTTCCGAAAAAGTCAGTAGAAATTATAAACCGTCTCAATATACTCTCAGGATACTATTGAGGAAGATGTGTAGACCCAATTTATCCGTTTATCTTTGAATTCTACAAAAGCGATGATGGATTATTTCAATAAACTAAATTACATATTAGATTTAATAATTTTACGTATGCTCAAATCCGCAAGACTTTATTCTATTCACAGGATGTTAGAATAAAACCCAGAATGCAAAAGTGAACCTCCAAAAAAATAAATAAGAGATTTTAGTAACTATGCTTACTGAAAATGATAAATATTTTTCGACTAATTTATGTAAACCATATCGAAAAAAGCAGGGTTTCTTCGTCAAGACATGTGTACGCATTAAAGCATGTAGATTTTGTGTAAAAAGGAATCATCATTCGTTGAATAGTAAGGGCTTGAATTATGGGTTTTCTCTATCTGTTTATAGTGTCTACTAAGTGACAGCTATATATTCCAAGAAAAGAAATCATAAAAATATACATTATTCTATTTCAATGCATGCATCCGCTTTAATTCAAATAATGAATAATTTACAATGCTCCAAGAATAGTTTTCTCTACCCGTTGGTACTGTAATAAGTAATTGACAACATCTTTACTATGGACTTTGATTTGAAAGGTTAAGTTCAAGATACTCAATATTCTTCATCGAATTGTTACGTATATTTTTCGATCTCACAATGTAGTGAGCCGATAAGTTGTTAATAGTAACAAGTTTAACTGGATTTCAGTTAATCTTGTTACTCGGTTTCAAAATTATCTGATAGTCTCATGAATCCCGGGAATCTTGTTACTAGTAACAAGTTTAACTGACAATAACTAATTTTTTGACTTTCAGAATTTAGAAAGAAAAATCACTCAGTTTATTCATAAGTTATGAATCATAACACCCCTAGGATTTTTTCAGAATCTCTTTTCAAAAGTGTTACACATCAATAGAACCTTAAAAGCTTTACAGAAGATGATAGCGGTAGAAATGAAAACTATACCTGTGATATTATCTATAATTATAACCTCAAACTTCATACTCATTTTCAATCCATACGAACTTTATTGACTAATCAGTTTATCAACTTTCATTTATAATCTAAACTTTTACCAATTCTTTGGGATCTAGTAAATTTTTCAAAATAATCCTTCGAGTTTTTCTCCTATTTATAGTTAGTTGTTTGTTTAAAAAGTAATCAAATACAGCTGTATCATAAAAATTTATTCATTCTTACAAGAAAGACTGCTGTGACATCTTGAATTGCACAAACGGCCTTCTTTTCTGCATTTACATTTTAATGTATCACATTTTGTTTTACAGCCACACTTGAAGAAGCCTTGGTCATTTACAAATGAATGGAGACTTTTCATTCTTTGTACTGAATAAATAAGTTCAGGAACTTCCTCGATTGACAAGAAATTTTCATCGATCCTAGTCAGTTAATTTGCTGAAAAAAGACCTTCAATTATTCCTGTCTTAGTTCCGACCTTGTAGAAAATTTCTATAATTTCAAGTATTAGACACAATAACTTTTGAAATCGAGTTTTGATCGATCAATTTCCGATACTTTCACTAAAACATTTTCTCCAACATTGAATGTCCTTTTGGTTTGCAAAAGTATCTTGGCTTGGTTCTCTAGATGGCCTATGACTATTTCCTGATTCAATTCTGGTCTATTGTATGTCTCATTGGATACGTCACAAGATGATGGTACTTGGAATTAAAATTTATTATATATGAAGGTTCTATTGATGTGTAACACTTTTGAAAAGAGATTCTGAAAAAATCCTAGGGGTGTTCAAAAAGACTATTCCTATTATCTTCAACAACCTTGGCCAATGTGAGCTTTTTCACTTTTCTCTCCACTGTTGCTATTTATTGGAGAGTTTTGGTGTTTTTTCAGATTGCATTTTATTCTTATTTTCGTTTACTTTACTATTTCTTTCATTATTTGTAAAATATTATCTTGAATTAATTCTTAGCTAATATCATTTTTGAAGAATTACCACTGATGATGCTTCAAGAAATGTATCTTCTTTCAATTTTCTAAATTAAGAAATTTGGCTGAAAAGTCCGCCATATTAGAGTCGCTTCAACTATACTTTTGCCTTAAAAGATATTTCGGAGCCAGATATAGAAACTTTAATTTCAATTACAGGCAGTTCTAGTAATTTCAACCAAAAAACAAACCTTCTATAAAATATTTGGAAAAAAGTTATATAATTCAAGTTAAATTATGCCTTATTCATTTAGATAGATCACTTGAGCATTGTTGCCAAGGTAGTCCTGATAAGAGAAAGATCCTTGAGTTTTGTTTATTATTTTTCAAGAAATCTGGATAACGATAAAAATAACCTTTGTTTTATAATTTATCGTTGACGATTCAACTCTCTGCCTGGGTTTCATTTCAATATTAGCCCAAGAATACATAAGCTTTTTTTATCTCAAGAGACCTAGCGATGCGTCATAATATCAGATTTTGTACATTACAGGTTGGGGAATATATTTATTTAGATGTCTGAAATGGTTATAATTTTCGTGTGAACAGTTTTAAGTTAGCACGGAGTTTTAAGATACAACACGAGTGCAATAAAGTTTCATCCTAGCATTAACACTAAGTTTTATCATACAGAAATTAGATACTACACTTCCAAATATCAGTCTGACACTTGCACTGAAACATTGGTTTTCTGTATTGGTGCAAACAAGTTTAAACTATGCATAAATTATCAAATGAATTTTAAAAAATGTTTTTTTAAATAGTAGTTTTCCGAATCAAATGACTTTAAAATGATAAGAGTTAAATAATTAAATTAAAATTATTATTTTCAATTGTAAAAGTTTAAGAATTAAAAATAAACTGAAAAAAAACCGAAGACTTTCCAATATATAAAAACAGTGGAGAGAAAAGTGAAAAATTTCGAAACTAAAGCTGCGTTTTGAATTCTCTATTCCATATTTCCCTTCATTCACTGGACCAATTACTAAGAGAAGAGCACTGCCTGATCTTGTATAGTAATTTTGCAAAACTACTTAAATCGGCCATCGATATGATAAAATTTAATCTTCAAGTATTCATTGGTGTCTCACCAAATATCGCTTCAAAATACCTTTCCATGCTTCTTGAATAAGATAAACAAAATACGGTAAATTTTCAAATTAAAAACGTTTCTTAATGTTTTATTTTCATAATTTTAACCTGAATTCACATTATTTATTCCTAAAAAGTTACAAAAATGACTTAAATTCTTTTTTAATTGTTTAATAGTCAAGAAAGAAATTTCTCTTATTTTCCATGAATACACAATTTTGATCGGTCAAAAAACGTTTTTAATTTGAAAATTTTCCCAATTTTTAAAATCTTATTCCAGAAGCATGGAAAGGTATTTTGAAGCGAAATTTGGTGGGTTAATATTAAAATGCTTGAAAATTAAATTTCTTATATCTGTTACCGTTAATCTTGTTACTCTTGATAGTCTTAAGACTACCTGATAGTCTTAAGACTAACGGATTGATTTGTTAAACTTGTTACTCAGTAACAAGATTAACTGAAATCGTTGATAGTCTTTAGACTAACGGCATAGTTTAATAAACTTGCTAACAGGTTTTAAGATTACTGAATTAAATTTTTGAAACTGATATCATTACGGGTTGATTTCTAATAAATCTTTCACTTTGTTTATCGTTCAAACAATTCAATAGTGTATTGTATTTGGGACTTTCTATACAATTTCAACCGGCTAGTTTGTTAAACTTATTACCTAGGTTCAAAATATTAAATTAGTAACCCAAAGCTCAAAATTAGATTTTAAAATATAAGATTAGTTTAGAATTGTAGAAAAATTATTTATTGTTGCAAGATAGGCTATTATGACATCTTGAATTGCAAAGTAAGTTCTTCTTTCTACATCTGCAACGATTCGAGACACACTTCGTCCGACAATCACATCTCAGGAACCCTTGACCATCAACCAGAGATTGGAGACAACTCTGTCTTCTAAGAGAAAAACTACTTTCGGGGACATCTTCAACATCGAGAAATTTTTCATCTAGGAGTACAAGTTGATTTGCTGAATAGAGTCCATCAATTACACCATTCTTCGTCCCAACCTTGTAGAACGATTCATCAATGACTTCTACTACAACACAGACTAGGTTTCTGTGATCTAGCTTGGCCCTATCAACCTCTGGCACTCTAACTAAAACGTTTTGGCCGATTTCAAAAGTTCTAGCTGTCTTGGATATCATTTTCTTACGATTCTCATCGTGATTTTCTTGGAGTTCTGCGTCCAGGATTAATCTATCGTAATCTTGAGGAAAGATTTCTTTGATATTCTCATCAAGGGGTATTGGTTCAAGGAGAGGGATGTCATGAATGTTTTCTAGAGCTATAAAATTAATTAATAATCTTTCTTACATTGGAATTTATCTTCTTGTAATGAATCATCATCTAAATTGAGATCTGCAAAATCGAATTAATGAGTTATATTTTTTGAACGATAAACAAAGTGAAAGATTTATTAGAAATCAACCCGTAATGATATCAATTTCAGTCAGCCAAACTTGTTACCGAGTATCAAGATCAACAAGCTGTGTATTATATTGCTAAATAGCTAGTTAATCTTAAAACCTGTTAACAAGTTTATTAAACTATGCCGTTAGTCTAAAGACTATCAACGATTTCAGTTAATCTTGTTACTGAGTAACAAGTTTAACAAACCATTCCGTTAGTCTTAAGACTACCTGATAGTCTTAAGACTATCAAGAGTAACAAGATTAACGGTAACATATCGATAGGTAATTTTCCAAAATTTCATTTAAATCTATATTATAGTATAGTCCCAGCCAAATATGCCTAATCTTGAATAATGAAACATATCAAAATTCTCCGGATAGAAAGAATTATATTAATATTCCCAATGATTTAATGCATCGGGATATCTGGATCTCTGCCAGATAGGACATGAAGATGTCACCTTAGATTGAGATCTTTAGATAAATCAAATCGACCTATTGTAATAATTATTCATGTCAGAATTTTTCCATAATCAAATTAGAATAGAGAAATGTAGGTCTATTGTTCAGATCCTTTTCCCCAATCCGTCCATATATCTAGGCCATAAATTAAAGACCGAATCTGATTACGATTATTTTCATTAATAAATCTTCTATATTGGTTAATCGAATTACAACTCTTTCTTCTCAAATAAAAGTACACGGACAAGAAGAAAAAATAAATAATTTTTTTTCAGAAGGGAGAAATCACTTTTTATTCAGATCAGTCTATTTGATCTAATAAATAATTTTCTGAATGAATACACCCCTCTACAGTGTTTACTTTTGGGATAAAAGTTGAATCCTATTACGTTTTTTTACTCTGTGTTTTCTGAGGAAAGTCAATTATAAATATTTCTCACTTTCCCATTATACCTTAGGATAGGAAGTCAAAGTTTAAGGGCTTGGCTTGGTTTATTTAATAAGCTTAATATTTAGGTAAACATTGGGAATTGTTAAAAATATTTACAACGTCCACAATACTCACCTCACCCCCTATCTGGAAAGTATAATCTGTTAAACCAATGTTAAATTGGGCAAGATATTTTAATCAATGAAATACTTTGATTATAAAAAAATACGATTCAAAGTAGCATAATATATTAAAATTTTAAATGAGTTTTAAAGATATTTGAAGCTATTTTTGAGAATAATCCTAAAAAATGTCAAGATATTTCTCATATCCCAGTAATTTTACTTAAGATCTAATGCAGAGAGGCTCTTGATATAGAATTTATGGACAGAAGAAGAAAACAAAATAACTCCAATCATTACGGATCATGTCAGCATAGGAGTTATAATTGAAAAAGTATAACTTGGAATATATTCACTAGATAGTTTGCTTGTGAAACTCATGGTGGGTGGTTAAGTTTAGGTAATTATTTCTATAAAGAAAATGTCAAAATTATTTAGACTAGTGGAGATGCTTGTACTATTATCTTGTATGGGAAAGTTTCTTTTGTTATCTTCTACAGCTCTTTATGCGGTTTAGTCCAAGTTTTTTTCCAAAATAAAACATATTTGAAATTAATTTATAGTGTGATGATGAGTTACTTGTAATTTATATGAGCGACAGGAATCTTAGGTCAATAAAATTTAATTCCTAGCGAAATCTTAACTCGTACCTTACTTTTCATGTTTATTAGAGTCCCGCATAGACAAAGTTTACGCTAAATAATTTCAGTTTCGTTGATTGGGCCTAAAGAAATATGCTATAAAAATTTAAATGAAAAAATGATTTTTCTGAAATACCATATACTAAAGCGAATTGATATGAAGTTGGGAATCTATGATTTTTAAAGAAATCTCGATATTTTCATCAAGAATTCAAAATTTTTCAATTTTTCTTGGAATCCTACTCATGTTGCCCACTTTTACGATTTGAACAAAAAAAATCTGAAAAATTTTTTTAATGAAAAAAATATTGCAATTTTTCAAATATCAATTTGGCGCCAAAATCCCATTTTTTCGAACTTTGAACCGAAAATTTTTATTGATTTGAAAGTTGGAGGGTGATCAAAAGAGGTTTTACAGGATAAAAAAAGAAAATCGATTCAACTGAATCTTATTTGATGGAACTGAATTTCGATTTTTTGATCATTTTCCCTACTTGAAAATCAATGAAATTTCGATAACTCAAAATCTCTCTCTCGGTAATTTGAGGGTGATAGTCAGCTTTATTATTTGATCTTGATCCTGTAAAACTTCTTTCGATCAGCCTACCACTTTCAAATAAATAAAAAATTTCAGCTCAAAGTTCGAAAAAATGGGATTTTGGCGCCAATAATGTTAATCTTGATACTTTTGATAGCCTCGAGACTCTGGCAATTCAGTTAATCGTTTGACTTAGTTAAAGTTGTTACTTGGTTTTAAAAATTCAGGGTATCATGTTAGTCCTAGCACGATTGAAATTATAAATTAAGATTAATTAAATCTTAAACCATTTTTTGCCTAAATTTTGAAAAAAATTTATTTCAAGAGGTTCTTCCAAAGTTCTTATCTTGGACAAAACCCGTATCTTGATATTCTTATTAACAAGATTCCCAGGATTCTTGAGACTATCAAATAATCTTGAAACCGATATCAGATTAACATTTTACTAGTAACAAGATTAACTGAATTTCCAGGGAGTCTTGAGACTATCAAAAGTAACAAGATTAATGGTAAATATTAAAATTCTAAGCCCTAATTTCTCACCAAAAAATTATTATTCTTGCACTTTTCGATGATTTTCGATTGCAAAGAAAGTAGAACAACTAATAAGTACAATACGAAAAGAAAGCAGAGGGAAAAACTTGTTGAATTACATAAGGAAAGATATCCTTCTAAACTTAACCTTGAATATGAAAGTGTATTTCCAAAGTGGGATAAATCTGTTATTTCTCCCGTTATGTTTCCCAATTTTTCCTTTTATAATCCAAGGAAAAGTTGATACTTTCTTTTTGATGATGAACTATTAAGAATTGTTCTAGAACTCGATCAAAATGTTGGGAAAATGATCAGCTCATAATTTTCTTTAACTCTGAATCAGGTTTGTACATAGATAATTATAATTATAATTATTCATTATAATGGAATGAAAAAGATCTCTCTTCGATTAAGAAGAGCAGCTAAAAGATGGTCTTTAGCAGTATTTTGCCCTATAAATCATGTCCTGGAATGGCCTGATAGTTTGAATACAAAAAAATATTCTAGAGGAGAATTTTTGAAATTTCTTTCAAAGAAACCTATGCGAATTTCACAACACTAGTAGACCCACTGTCCAAGAAACCAAGAATTCTTCCTGGAAGCAAAGCTCGTTGTGCTTTCTGTCCAAGAGACAAATACTGGAAAACTAGAACAAGCAAATGTGAAAGGAGGGCTTACCAAGAACACTGCGATGAATGCTTCTCTTTAGTATGGAAATTAGACTTTGAATAAAATATTTCCCTTCTATGATTCTGAGAGTTGATTCATGATAATTTGAGTGCATTTATATACCTCAAAACCCTGGAGATTTAATTTTTAAGTTGATAACTAGGCCTTCAAGAAAAATACACTAAAAATTAGTAATGTAATGTGTCTAGTGTTTTTAGGTATTTTTCATTTTTCAATAAAATTAGCTTTAAAATATTTTTATTTGGAAAAAGTATTAGTGAGAAATTGAACCAAAATTCAGTTTTTAATTCGCAAGAAACAACCTGCTGAAACCTAAAAATCCATTCTCTGTTTATGTGTGATTCGTTTTTCGATGACAAAATCGATCTATACTCAAAACTAAACAACAGAAATATATATTTATTGCAAATAAAAGAAACCAACTGAAAATAAGAACAGGTGTTAAGTAAAATGTAGATCATCAGATCGATTCAAAAGTTCTTCGTTTACAATACAATAACTTCTGGTGTCTTCCATGAACAAAGATTATTACTTTATTTTTGTCATTATTTGAGAGCTGAAAATGTTCACTCATCGAGTTATTCTATTGATCATCTCAACAAATAAAAGGAGTTATTTAATGTCACCTATTTTCTATCACCTGGTCTATTTCATTTTGCATTCGATGCGTTTATTTTCTTTATGGATCCAAGATAAAGCATGAATCATCTAAATTAACTGTAAACTAGACTAAATTTCAAAAAGAATCTTTTCAAATACTCATAAAAGTATCAAAAATCAGACTCTAGAGATCTTAGACACGAAGGGCATAAAGCTTCAATCTCAAACTTTTCAATTCTATACAAAAATGCAGGGGATGACAGTACAGACGAAATCCTTCAACTACCTTGACCAATGTGAGCTTTTTCACTTTTCTCTCCACTGTTGCTATTTATTGGAGAGTTTTGGTGAATGTTAAGCTTGTATAATGTATGAATGTATATTTTAAAAATCAGTAAAATCATACGCATTTTTACGATAAAAATATTCTTTTGAATTTTCCAAAGTACCAGAATAAATTTCAACTTTCTAATATTGGAAGAAAATTTTTGGGCCATTAGTAAGGGACTGAAAATAGCTTGTGAATTTTTAAATTTATTTTCCATTTTCGAACAAATTTCAGCATTATGGAAAATATCTTGGAATTTATAGGTCGAAGCGCAAAGTGGCAAGGGTTTATGGCAAATTTTTTGCTCTTCAATATGATATATTTTTTATGAATATTGATTGAGAAATAAGAAACTATAGATCAAAATTTGCATCAATTTTTTCTTACTAAATCTTAGAATACTCGAAAACTACAAAATTTTCAAAATTTTCAGCTCCAAGTTTAATAAATTATTAAATCGCACCAACTCGATTTTTAAAAATGTCTCGAATTTATCAGCTTTTGTTATCCTTAAATCGAGTACTTTATTAAAAAGGTATTTTTAGACATTAAAGTACAGGATTTCTCGATATAAAACTTATTTTAAAAATGGGATAATTCATGAAACATTGCCTTTTTTATTTCTCAATGTTCATAGGGAAAATATATATATAAATAGGAGAGATTTATTGAAATAAACTTGATAGAAAAAATCAAAGATGCATACTATCTCGATACGTACAGAGGAGAAGGTTGGCGGGGATGACTGGATCCGTGTAGAAAATTAATAGGATAGTGGATATGTACAACCAAAGAGAAACTAAATCTTTGATCCATCAAATTGATTTTTCTTGTCTAATATCTTTGATTTGCATTTTCATGATCACCCCGATCCTCCGTCGAATAGAATCAACTTC
This sequence comes from Gyrodactylus bullatarudis, assembly GCA_012064415.1. Taxonomy (NCBI): domain Eukaryota; kingdom Metazoa; phylum Platyhelminthes; class Monogenea; order Gyrodactylidea; family Gyrodactylidae; genus Gyrodactylus; species Gyrodactylus bullatarudis. The sequence continues at coordinate 166,378 of SSNU01000081.1, read as the reverse complement.
ATTTAAAGTTTTAGAGCAAAAAAGATTCGTTTGGCTTGCATTAGTCTATCTAATGAAAAAGACAAAGAAGGTGTATTTCTTAACCCTCATACGGATAGAAGAAAAAAATCATTGGTTTTCAAGTTGTGAAAATGATCAAAAAATCGAAATTCAGCTCCCTAACGATAATGAGGTTATGCATCAGATCAGATTCAGCATATTTGTTTTCTTTCTCTTATTGATATTCTAGAAACAGAATTATTGTTTCGTCAAATCGTAAAAGTGAGCAACATGAGTAGGATTCCTAAATATCTTTTACATATTCCAATTTTTGATGAAAAAATCGAGGTTTTCGTAAAAATCATAGATTCCCAACTTCATATCAATTAGTTGTAATAAGACTAACTGAAAGCCAGTTAAAATTTTCTAAGAAATAAATGATATTCTTGTCAAAATCGTATCAACCTAATAAGTCTTAATTTATGCCACAATGGATTATGCAACAAAAGTTACATCTCTCGAGAAATTCAGGATTATCTAGTATTACTGCCATCTACACAAGGAGTTCATTCAAGAAATGAATTATTCAAATTATAAAGAAGCAATATTTGAAAAAATACAAAGCAATACAAGGTGACTATCCTTCCACACTTTTCAAATGACTCACACTTAATTTCCTTCGTTTCAATTTTTTTCAATTCATTTAAAAAAGTATATTTCTCAGAACAGAAAATAGTTTGGGATACAAATACAAAGTGTTACAACACATTTACTCAAACGAGATTAAATGTCTATCATAAAAAAAGTTTTTAATCGATTCGATATTTCGAATTCTTTTGAGATACAACTGAAGAAATATTTAGATAGGAGGTTAAATGAATATTTAAATATTGGCTTTTTTGAAAAAGAAGGTAACTTCACCACTGTGGGATACCTTTATCTAGGTAAGATGAATAATTGGATTTTTGGCTAACAGCGGACAAAATGCACCTGTCATGGAATATTGACTCTTTCAAGTGTAGATGTTATATTGAAAAACTCTATGTCAGATTGACATGATAACTAGCGAGAATAAATAAATATTTATTGTCAAATTACATAATGAACAAAAGAAAAGTAATTCAGAAGTTTATCAAGATATTTATACAAATCTTTTTTCGTGAAATTTCTTTAAATACAGATTATTATTTCTCAAGACTCTCTGATTTAGTTTGGCATTCCAGAGAGTTTGAATATTTTCCCTTCCTAGTCTCAGACATCTATAGTTACTACGATGTCTCAGAAGTCTTATTTTGCTGAAACAACTGGATTGAATGTTGCATAAGCGCAGAAAACGTTTTTGAATAGTTTCAAGAATTGATATGGCTGAAGGGCTCCAAATTGCAGAGCAGTATTCAATGACGGGTCGAGCATAAGTTTTGAAAAAGAGAATTTTTTGTTGAGTTGTCTTAACAGTTCTGTGGATGTGAAGAGTTCTAACAGCAAAAACATTTTAATGCATTTATCAAATCGCATGCTTTAATCATACTCAATACCAAGATCACGAACTAAAAATTTCCTTACAAGAGAAAGAATATTTACATTATCATAGATTTGGTTTGAGGGATTAATAAACGGAATAAGGAAAAAACTTTTATCAAAGTTAATTTGTAATGAAAAGTAGAATAAATCAATTTTGAAATAAATTTTAATATAAAATCTGTATCAACAGCATTGTTTATAAATAATAACACTAGGTGAAATAAATAAAATATTTGCGATAAATTTTTGCGAAAAACTGAATCTTGTGTAAAATTATACGCGGATTCCGAATCTGCTTCCAAAAATTTGCGCAATTCGCGAAAAACCGAAATAGCACAATTTTCATAATCGGGACTAATAAACTAATTTTATGACTTGATCCTTAGAAATTTCGGAATAAAATTTGATATCATTTGAAAGAGCGTGAAATTTTCTATAAGATGCTTATAAGTTCAAACGTGCTTTTGGAATGGATCATCCTCAAAATTGGTCTTAAAGTTGAAAAATGATGAAAAATTAGCGAAAAATGCCAAACACTTTTTTGCTTTAACCCTTCAACAGGCTACCTAATTTTGATAAAATCTAAAATTTTAATGAGGAAAAGAATGTAAAATTTATTCCTCTATTCAATTATACCTCGCATGACCATTTATCTTTTCTGGTTCAGAAGTTATTCACGGTTTTTTCATTAGTAATTTCACTCAATTTTTCTCGATTCTGATTGGTTCATTTTGATTAGCACTATAATTTCGTATGAAACTGAAGGATTCATAATAAACGATTAAATCAGTATAGACAATAACAATGATTTGTATATTTACAAAATATTAACATTGAAGTTTTATCTGATTTTCTTATTTCTTGTATTATAAAATATAATAAAATTGTTTTATTTTACAATTTCTTCTACAATTGCAATTAATGTTTTTACAAAGTTATTCGATTTTGAGGGAGCAACAATATTCTCTATCTTTAATCTGTATTTTTTATAAGCCAACAGTAATCTAAAAGATAACACGGGTAGTGAATTGGAAAATTTTTTTATAAGATCTTGATCAGGATAGACTGTTCTGGAATAAAATTTTGTGCTGATTTCAGATTTGCTTTCAGAATTTCGCTAGCGTTAATATTTTGGCCGCTATGGCCAAAAAACCAAAAATAGCTAATTTTGAGTACCTCAATTGATATTATTGGTATGAAAAGATATGAATCCGAAATTGATTTTATCCTCATTATAATATTCCACATAAGGCAGTTTTTATTATAATCATAATTATAGGTTTTGAAAAATTTCTAGGATTTTTGTCAATAGAATCAATGATCATCTATCTGAAGCATTAATCTTCGAATCGTGGTGTAAAAATCTATCTGAGGATAATTTTTTCACAAATAATTAAAAAAGTTATTCAATAATCTTAGGAAATCATTATTTTGTTTTAACTAAAAATTGAAAAAATTACTGGTATTTAAATTTTGAAAAACTGTCAAATTTGATTTGTTACTTTTTGTTGATTCTCAAATTTTTTTTGAGTTCACAACTAATGACAGCAGTGAAGGAAAAAAACTTTTTTTCTTTTTGATCTAAAGTTTTAGATTTCAATTTTTCCGTTCTAAACTGTCAGTTTTATTGAGATTTTAATCGAAAAGTCAAAACTGGAGGTATTTCTTTCCGTTTATAATGATAGAAAAAAATTTTCAATTGCTGAAAAAATACTGTTACAAATTATTCCTGGCTCATCAAAATTTCACTGTTTTCGAATCAGGAATATGACAAAGAGATCAAAAATTGATTTTCACAAGATGATCTGGTTATTCTCAAAATCGGATTAAGCATATTTGATCCTCAAAAAATGGGAATTTTGCGCTAAATTGAGATTTGAAATATGCCTTATATATTTCATATGGCTCCATGATCTAGATTCCAAAAATTCTTCATCAATTTGATGATAAAAGTGAAAATTATTTAAATATCATAAATTCCCATCTACATATTCACTAGGTGAGTCATTAGCAAACCCATGAAAAAAGTCACTTAAACGAAAGTAGTATAAATCTAAAATACCAATTTCACCACGATCATCTTTTGAATGATATTCTATCAAGTATCTAGAAACCTGATTCTATTTTTATCAAATTTATTTTGGTGACTAGGGATCAATGCTTTGAATACTCATTTTTTACAGTAAAAATATTTCTATTGAAACATCTTATTTTTATTGAAGCACGAATATTCACCCCCTAATTAAGTATTATTTATCTCGATCAATCAGAATGAAGCAAGTGATTTCTATACATTTTGAAAGGAAAAAAAGTGAGTTTTTGTGAAAATGTGAAAATTCACTGTGTTTCAATAAAAATAAGATGTTTCAATAGAAATATTTTTACTGTAATCCTGGCTATGATATACGGTGAATTCACTGTGAATTGAATATTACACTGGTAGTGGGGGGGTCAGGATATTTTATTCAGACAAGAATTCTCTGGTCCAAAATTTTATGCTGATCACGAATCTGACCTTGAAATAAAGCTAAAGCCCCCACGAGCTGAGATATTGACGAAAACACAAATACACACAAAATTTCAGACTATGACTTCAATAATCTCATTTTTTCGGTAATGAACCTTAATATGAAACAGAAGTCACATTGTTGAATAGCTATTCTATAGAAGAAGAAATGAGGAATCTAACGGTTACCAAATTATGGGTTGGTTAATTATTTCATGTATGAATTATTATTTCACTTTCTTATAGAAATGACCCTTGCTCATCTGCTTTCTAACATCTAGGTGTGAGAAGACAACCTCCAGATACTGTAGTGATAATGTAGGCTTAATGTTCTAAAATGAAATTTCTACATTCTAAGAGTTAAGATTCTAACCAATGAATTTGTAAAGGAATATGATAGGAAAATGGAGCGTAAATCAAATTAATAGATATCAATCAACTTTAACTGAAAAGGGAGAAAGCAAATTCAAGAAAAAACACATTCCAATGGTCAGAATTAGCTTTCACTTCTCATATTTTTGAATCATTCAGTAGACTTAATGTTTCTTAAAGACTAAATGTTTGATATGCAAATAAAGTGAGTGAGTTTAATGAGTCAAAAATGAATAAATAAATCATTACCCATAATAAAAATGAATAATATAAGCTGGCTTGGGTGGATTGGGGAAAAAATTAGTTTGTTACCAAAAAAACCAAGGCTTGCATGAGTCATGTTCCATCACAGTAGTTAAATATGCTAGCATTTTGTTCTCATCCTGACACACACACACACATGGAAAGCTATGTACCCTCATTTTATAGAAATTATAATTTTTTTCAAATTTCAGGGAACAATTATTATTCAATCAAAAATTTCTGACTCTATCAATCTTGTTACAAAATAGCCATCCCCCTACACCCCAAATACTGCTCCCCCAGCAGTCAGCAGTATACAAATTTTTTAACCAAGAGAAATGTTCATCTTCTGTGAGTAACATTTCTTTTAAGGAAAAACTAAAAATTGAACACGCGTAATTCCTTGTAACATCTCAATCTTTTTTATCCCTGATCTAACTAGGACTGCATTTATAAACGGATGGAATATTAACATAGATTAAAGTGTATTTGGTATACATATACATAAGGTCATTTTTATTTACGTAGAAGAATTCTACCAGAAAATTTAAATCTCATTAATTGATGTTTCTTTCTCACGCATTACAGGCTTGTGGCTGAGATACTACGAAGAGCTTGGGCTAAATACTTGTCTAGGGATACCAAATCTTCATTTACTTAATCGAAATTTGCCAACCCATCCTAAATACCAAAAAATACAAATTCCCTTTCATACAAAATGAAATAAAGTTGGAAAATTTCTGAAAATTGTAAAATTCCAATTTTTTGCGAAATTGAAGAATATTATCGGATCCTTTCCACCAAAAAATATACTGATTCGATTCCAAATTTTATCAAGTTTCTAAAACTGTGACTGAAAATTATATAACTAGTGAAATCCAACGAGATCCAATCTTCGGTGTGTTGAACTGGAAATGAAAAAAACAAGGAATAAGAAAACCCATGTTAAACCATTTTTTGGTGTCCAAATAAACCACGGGGGTGGCCATCCACTAAGAATTTGTCGCAAAAAATTTGTGTGTATATTCCCAACTTCATATTAACTAGCTTTAAATCAAGGAAACTTGATTGATTATTTTTTCTAACAGGGTTCCTGTAGCTTTTGAGAATTTTAAAGATTTATTTTAATCATAGATAGGCTAAGTTATGCTTATCTACGATGTGTGTCTTTTGTGTCTTTTCTCATACACTAAATCTAAATCTAATACCTTTTTTTGAATTTTGTTTTATATGACCTCAAAAATCAACAGGTTAAAACTTTAATTACAATCAGTTTTTGGATAAGATTCGTTGAAAGTGTCAAAAACTGAAATTTTAGATTTTATAATTTTCAAAGTTTAAAAAATAAACTCTGGTAGTTTTTAACCAACAGATGTAATAAATATCATATTAATTTATTTAAAATGATACGCCTCATAAAAAATTAAACAATAAAATCATTTATTTTTATCATATGAATTTAGTGCATTTGATGAACCAATCAGATTCGAGGATTTATATATCGATAAGCAGACTCTTTTATCAGCTTTAACCTTTTTACAAATTGAAAATACAGTATTAATAGTTTTAAATTATGACTGACATCTTGGAAAATAACAATTATAACTTTGTCATGAATTTTGTACCTGTCAATTAAAATTTGAAGAACTCTTCGAGGTTTAAGATTCAATACGTGTTGTTCATTTAATGTTCAATTTAAAGCTTGAATGATAAGATCGATTCAATGAAAGCAAGATGTTAGAAAGGGTTTTTTCAACGACCAAATGGTCAAACGTAGAAATAAACTCGGTGAAAACTATTGTGAAATTTCAGAATTCAAATATCAGAAGATATATTTCAGGCATTATTCTAGCCTTGATTGAAAATACTTTAAGACAAATAGAAATTAATAAAATCAATGATCTAATAATAATAACTCTAAATCCACATGTATTTTAATGTCTAAGAATGAAATCTGAACAGAAAAGGATGGCAAGAATGAGTCAATATACCAAAACAAAATCTGTCCTAAATGAATTCAGAGGAGGAAACTAGCTTTGTATGAGTCTGAATACTAGAATTCTATTCCAAGGTACCAGAATATCAGACAAAAAACGATATTGCTATTTATTGTTGCTATTTATTGGAGAGTTTTGGTGTTTTTTCAGCTTACATTTATTCTAATTTTCTTCAACTTTTACTATTTCTTTCATAGTTTGTAAATTATTATTTTCATTCATCTTTTAACTTTTATCATTATCAAAGAGACACTACTGATGAACCTTTGAGAAATGTACATTTGGTGTTAATATATCCTTTTTCTACTTTTCCAATTATGATTTTATGTGGATTTTCGGACGTATTTGAGAACTTACGTGAATATTTCTATCGTAAAAAACGAATGTTTCACATGTTTTTCCAGAATTTTGTAACAATCGGATAATCTTAAAACCTTCTCAAATTCTCTTTATTCCTGATTTGGTTAGTTCCAATTATTTTAGATAATAAAGCTGTTCATGATGAATTTGAGAATTTATGGGTTTTACAAGGTCTCAAAATATTATATAAAGATTTTCTTTAAACGATAGCGTCACTATTTTGAACTTTGAGCGGATAACTTATGTTGTTGACTGTGATCCAAAGTTATTTTAGGATCGCTATTAGACAAGGAAACCGATTAAAAATTGATTTAAATCATTTAGACATACTCAAAAGTAGTTAAGTCATATATATATCAGTATCCATACCGAAATAAAAAATATTTCTTCCCTACTCAAAAGTAAAGTAGTTTGAAATATCGTAAAAAATAACTTAATTTATGCATGAGTAATAATTTCTACCGAATTTTTGACTCAAAAAAGAACTCATAGATTTTCATCTTTATATCATTTGGCTCTATCATATCACAAGGCCTCTGAAAAAAAAACTATATTTCAAACTTACATATAACAAACAATCTTGAAAATGAGTGTTCTTTCTTGATTCAACAAATATGCTTGGGTGTTAATGTTTTTCTGACAGTTTTCATCTGATAGAGTCAACAAATTTAAAGCTCTGAGTTTCGTGTTTGTTTGACAAAATTGTCAACTTGGAATTGGTAAAAATTAGTTAAGGTGAACATTTTTAATCAATTTCTCGTACAAAACCTAAATCACACAGGCGGTTATGAAAAATTAAAAAAGTTTACTGACTAAATTTTTCTGCTGATTCTGAATCTGTTCTCAGATCTGAAAAATTTGCTATAATTTCTGAGATAATTGGAAAAAACGAAAATTCCAAATTTTAAAACTTTATTTCCGCATTTCCTATTAATTTTTTGGCGATTAAACTCTAAATTCTATGTTGATTCAATCGGATTTTTGAAAATTTTAAATAGCTTTCTGGATTGAACTTTTACGGGCTTTCCGAATCTGAAATTTGTTTTTCGTTATCTGATCGCAAACAGATTCAAAAGTTGAAATTTCAGAGTGTGATTTCTTCCCAATTGTTTTCCTCTTTCCTCATCGTTTGGTAATATTTATTTCCGTCGTCTTTTTTAGAAGATATCTTTTTCAATAGGTCCTATAATAAAATGACCATCATTTTAGTCCTACACAGTGTATGATTGATGACCATTTCAATGTTGAGTAGAAGAAGCCCAGTTATTCCTACTTCATAAAAAAGTTCTTTCTTTCCTAAATTATAAAATGATATTATTCATCATATTGTTATATGTATATACCAGCAGTATATGAACGTACAAAGCTCCAGAAAGAACTACAGCACTCAGCTGACCACAAGGAAGATATTAATCACAAACACACGGGTGAAGAAAAGAAAGGGACTGGTCGTTTATTTTAATGGTTTTTGATAACACAGACAGATTACTCAGAAAAGACATTTGCTTATCATTTATTATTAGTTTAATGATACATAGGAAAAGATCATATCCTCTGATAAGAAATGTCTAAATTAGCATAATTTTTGATTCAGAATTATATTTTTCGAGTTGATATGAACACGAGAATTGCTAGAAAAATCTCAAAAAGATTTCTAAACTTAGATTTCCAAAAAAATTCAATCTGACCAAAATTAAGCCGTTTTTCAAATTTTTATCGAATTCGAAAAAGGTGATTTTTATGATCAACATTAGACGAAGAATTCGAATTTACTTAACTTAACTTAATTTCCTTTTGGACTTTCCTTCCTTAATTTTGGACAGAAACCTTAATAAATCTGATATCTTATGAAATCGATCAAAAATATTCATAATTAATACAAATGGTTTTTCTATATTTCTTATCTGAATTGTTTTTGTGAGGGAGAACTGTCAAATTTCTTTAGATTTGGCAAGATATAGGAAAAACAAATCACTGGAAAACAGGACATGCGCACTAGTCAGATGCCCAGGTTATTGCTTTTGTCCAAGTTTTGAAGCTTTTGCTGGCTTAGATTTTGATGAGTACTGTAGTACAGAGATGTACTATGATAATTAATACATTTGTTCATTCTTGATTGATTACAGCTTTCATTTTTGTTTTCATCTTTTGACTAGCTCGTTTGCGTGCATACTCAATAATATTGTTAAGGGGATACATCTTGAGAAGTTTAATATTTATCCAGATTTTTATTATTTTCTTTTGATTAATGGACTAACATTTTCTTGACACGTGAGTTTGTTGAAAATCATTCAATAAAATACAAAATTTGATTGTTTATAATGGAATAGACAGAGTCCAATGAGAAAAGTACTTTTGTCTACGCCTCCTTTGGTTTCGTTAGAGTATTGAATGAACTCCGGCTCAGGTTCACTGTCATCTGAATACTGGATTGTACCTGGATCATTATTTTTGCATTGAAATGATTCGGGTAAATGATTCCTATTTTTCCGGTATGTACCCACGGAAGGAAATAAGTTGTTCATCAATAGTTATTTTCTCTGAGGGAATATATATGCTTTCTGGCAATTTGAAATAAGCTCTTGGAATATTAGTACTCGATTCTAGACTCATGTGGAGGGTTGGAGAACAAGCAAATAAACGTTTTATTTCACCGGGTCTCATCAGACTTAATCCCGGACCTTCCACATGAGTCTATAATCGAGTACTAATATACTTGATGAAGTTCGGCAACATTACCGCTCTTGGAATATCATTCTTATTGGAGCAAGCTTGTCTCTATTTAGCCCAATGTTTCGTAATGTTTTATTATCAAATATAATGTATTGTTTGATAATTTTAAACCTTGAACAGCTCATTGAATCTTTGACAATCAGGGCTCCGAAATCATCTCCCCACAGTTTTTCCAGCTCCATATTCTTTTGCTAAAGTAATAGGTCTGTTACCTCTGTTCATAAATGGAATAATGGTTCTTTAACTCTTTCGGTGTCGATGGACATACATGTCCATTTTCCAATTATTTTGAATCGTCATAACTCTACCAGTTTGATAGGTTTCTGGATCAATTCAAGTTTAAATTGAAGCCCACAATAGAGATGTAACGATTTTTTTAGCTTCTATTAAATCAAAGTTTTCCGTGAAATTTCCACATTTAATTTTGATAACAATAAAGATGTCTGAGATCTAAAATAAATGAAAATTCGTTTGCAATCCCATGCATAGTTGTGCATTGCTCATTTTCCCTAAATTCTCTTGTAGGTATAGGGATTTAACAAAATTTAACAGAAAAGATCTTAAAATGATTCTAATACTATTTTCATTGAAAAAAACACTTGAAGCTTTATCAGCAAGAAAAAGATATTCGAAAACGTAGTAAAAATTCATTGAAAATCTAGCGGCATTTTTAAAAAAGTCTGATCTTTAAACTTGAGTATTATCATGGAAAAGCATTTTGATACTTGATCTTGAATAAAATAATGTCAAGAAGTCATAGTCAGAGCCTCAAAAACGACTATTTTTACTAAATTGCACAGGAAGCTGTATGGCTTTAAACATGATAATAAAAGGTTCTAAAGTTGCATAGTACCCTGGGTTCCGAAGCTATAACCTACTAAAACTAACTATTTACTTGAACTACTATTTATTCTTATACTATTTCAACTTTTAAATAAATAATTTTAGTAACTTAAATTCCAATGCCGTGTTTAGTTTTAAATTTGAATCCATTTGAATTTTTTTAATTACCACGAAGGAAATCGATCCAAAACTTTGAAGTTTCTTGAAAAATCAAGAGTTGCTTTAAACCTGTATGACCAATTTTAAAGTCTTCGTCTAGTGATGATTCGAAATATAAGTATTTGATTGCTTTAGATCTTCAAAATCGATTAAAATTTTGAGCTTATTGTGGAAATTTGACCTATTGAAGAGATTTTAGACACACCATTTACATGTGAAAATCCACTTCCTATCTTTCGATCATTTTTACTGCTTGGAAATCGATAAATTAGGGTGATCCAAGATCAGTTTTTTCAAAAAAATATTTTCGAATTTTTTTTCCTTTTGAAAAATCTACCTACCGAAAAATCTTCAGACAATTTTGATATATGTAAGAATCCTAATTTCTCAAATTTATCGAGAATAACTTTAAATCTATACCAAATTTATCAGCTTTATAATCAAATAAGAGTACAGGGAGATAAATTTCTTTATTATCTTTTTAAAATTTATGTCTCCATTACACAATACTGAGAATAATGACAGAGTAATAAATAAATTCCTTCCTTCATATTGGGTGTATTATTATAAATACACTACTAATCATTTGGGTTTCACTATCTTCTCAGGTCCTTTGCTTTGTGCAATAGAACTTCATCAAGGTAGTACATTTCATTTTGTTCTTTTAATTTGAAACATAAAAAATAATAAATTTTTATCCAACTTCTCTCTGTGTTCTCCTTTTTTATGGTTGATAAGAAGTTGTGATAAGAGGTTGAAAAGTGCTCCCCATATATAATTTTGATCTCTGATTGAAGGATTCATATATGGGGAATCTCTTTTTTAATAGCCTAGATATTTGTCAAAAATTTTTAGGGAAAATCAATCAATTTTCTTAAAAAAAACGTTTCGATGGTGATTGTCTTTATACGTCTTCTCCAGTGACACGGCAAGCTCATCAGACACGGGATACAAACATGAAAATCCCAGCATTCCTTTATAGAAAATTTCAAGTCGAATCGTATGGACAACCCCCACGAATTCTGAATCTTCCTACCTTTACATATTATGATATACATTTCAGTAGGAATAGTCGATGAATAGATCAAAATGATATTTCTAATATTATCGCAGTTTATGGCCACTGAGTTTCGGTTCCGGTTGGATGACCAATGGGTGAGAATATTAAGTTTTAATAAGTTTTATTGCAATACTAACATTTACGATCAAAATTGAACAAAAATTTCGATTTTGGCCATAGAACAATTTCAGAATGACCATGTGAGTTATGCCATATTGTAAATGGGGATTAAAAGAACACCATTTCCAAGACAATAAATCATTTTATCTGACAAATTAATGGGGGTTGGTTTTTACATTCCTGTGTGGATACATTATTGAAACCGCACATGATTCATTGAGAAAAAAAGAGATATTATCTAAATTGCTATTTATTCCAGCAATTTTAAAAAGGATTTATTAAAAGTATGACTTTCATGTGTTCACTGTTTAATAAACAATGTTTATCACCGGGATATGATATATATGGGAAATAAGTTTTTCCTTATGAATTATTTAAATTAAAAGCTTGAGAATTTTGTTTTCGGGAAATATCTCTACAAAATTCGAAAAAGAAGTGTTTATTTCAATAAATCTTTTTGATTTAGGAAAAAAAATTTAGGTTGCTTTTCGAATTAGGTAACACTAATGTTCCGAATGTTCAAGGGCCTATGAACTAAGAACCTTGGGGATTTCTTGTAAGGCGATTGATCAACAGAATGTTCAATATTTTTCGCAATCTAAAGCTAATTGATATGAAGTTGGGAATCTATGATTTTTACAGAAATCTCTATTTTTTCATCAAGAATTCGATTTTATTGAAGATTTTTTGAAATCCTTTTACCATTTGAGGAAAAAATTATTTTTATGAAAAAATGGTAATTTTTCAAATTCCCATTTGGCACCAAAATCCCCCTTTTTTGAACTTTGAGCTGAAAATTTTATTGATTTGACGCTGATCGAAAGAGTTTTTTCAGGATCAAGATTAGACAAGAAAATCAATTCAACTGAATCTGATTTTATGCATAATCACGTTATCGTTTGGGAGCGGAATTTTCGATTTTTTGATCATTTTCACTACTTGAAAATCAATGAAATTTCGATAATTCAAAATCTCTCAAAAATGGGAAAACTTTCGATAATTTGACGGTGCTAGTCAGCTTTCTTGTCTAATCTTGATCCTGAAAATCAATTTTTGATCACTCTCACACTCTTCCAAATCAACAAAAAATTTCAGCTCAAAGTTCGAAAAATGGGATTTTGGCGCCAAATGGGAATTCGAAAAAGACCATTTTTTTAATAAAAATAAATTCAAATTTAGCCGAATGGATCATCTTTAAAGATTCATGCTCTTAATATTGTCTTTTCTCTTGTTCATCCGAGGAACTTTTAGACCACACGTAGTTTCTTTTGATAGTTTAGAATCTCTTTTCTTTATTTGATTGACATCAGATTGATATAAACTGAAAAAATTCAGATCAATCTTTTGATTATACAAGACTTTAGTGCTAAACTTATTGAGAGTAATCTACAATTAGGTTGAATTTTTGTATCAGAATAAAAACTATTTTTTATCAAAGGTTCTCTTATTAATCTGTCGATCACCTAACTTTGGGTTTCACTTAGATTTAATCTGCGGTTTTTCAAATCTAGACTATAATAATATTAGGATCATTTCAAACTTTAAACTCAAAACCGAATTAGAAGCTTGAAACTTCCTGGAAGAAGAAAATAGGGCTGAATTGTCGTTATAATCTCTGAATAATCGTTGAATCATTGGCTAAAATCAATCATTCTTAATTTCCAATCTTTTCCAAGAGAGGTTACAAGCGATTCATCTTCAAATATAATTATGATTGAGAATCCCTCACAAAAAAATCAACCGAGGCAAGCAAGAAAGAATAATATTCTTGTCATAAAACTTGTACATAATTCTCAGGTCACAATGGGAACATATTTTTTACCTTTAATTCTTGAGGGTAGATGTCTCTTTACCTTGATATCATCATCATTTTCTATATTATTACTATGCTGAACAAATGATAACATATGTAGGCTGAAATGTAAAAATCTGTGTTATCTTATCATTGATTCGGGGTTATTTGTCCAAACTAATACCATTTTTTAATGATAAAAGCAACATTTTCATTCAACAATTCCGAAAATCTAATTTCAATTTTTCTATCTAAAGAAGACGATAATTTCGAAGAGACTTTTTCATGGAAGGAATTAGAGATTGCTAAAATAATTAATTTTTCTTGATCTGGATCAAAGTTATAAAGTCAATCTTCATCTTAAGCTCTTAAGATTTACTGGTCTTATTATTTTGGTATTAAATCTAAAAAATCGAAATTTTCTATAGAAATGACGCTGAGATTACGAAGAATAACAAAGGTTTGGTTTCGAGTTAGTGTGGGACCCACACACTATAGGTATTTGAATCATATATTCCTCTGCATTAGGAATTATGATGAAGACAGGTTTGAATTTCATAATAAATCATGTTTTATGAATACTTATGAGTAGTACCTTAAGTTGAAAATAATTGTTTTTTTGTCCTAAATATTCATCTTTAGGTTATATTTTTTGAGGTCCTAGTTATGACTACTGAATTTGAAGTTGGTACAGATGGGAAGCATATTAATTCAGAGTCGTCACCATTTAAACTGCAACCTCCTTCAGTAGTCATGACTGGATGAAAAACATGGTGGAGATTCTTACTATTGTTTTGTCTCTGCGAAACTAACTGCTGAGCAAGATAATTCGCTTCAAGATTTGATCGAAATTAACTCTTGTTATTTTAAGTTTGGATAACGCGAATTTACTATGCAAAAGACTTTTGAGACTTTGAAGAACTTGAATTCTGAATATGATCCGATTGAGTTAAAGGACCATTTAAACAATAGACTCTCTTCAAATGATAGCTTCAAAATTTGCGAACAGACTAATCCACAGGTAGTTGCAAGTGCTCATAGCCTCTTTCTCAGTAATCAACCGACAAGCTGCTATCTCGATCCTTTCCGGTTATGCCAACAGTCGTTAATTCGAAGAGAAATTTGAAAAACTATAACTTTTAATTTCTTGATACAGTTTAATAAAGGTTTGTAAATTTCTAAACTCAGCATATTACTTTTTAGTGAAAAACTAAAAATAGTTATTATATGCATACTTTTGTGGCCCTAGTCATAACTACCTGATAAAATTCACTTTCTCAATAATTAGACAACTTCTTCCGAATAACAGTATTTAATTACTATTTTTGTAATACTTTTTAACCACTTCAAATCTTGTTGAGCTAAACGTCTCAAAAACTGAATAACTAGCACATTTCTTAAGCATTAGGAGATAAAAAGTCTGAAAGGGCATCAAATCAGTGTCGGAAGAAATCCTTGTTACATGTAAACAGATCTAATTTAGTACTATTAGTACTGTACTAAGAGCTCTGAGAATGATAAAGAGAAGTTCTTTTGCAGTCAAAAACCAAGTAATTCCTACAAATGAATTAAAGTTAAAGTCACTATTATTTACAGAAATACTCATAAGTGAATTAGAAATAAGAAGATGCCAGATTATCTCACAGATAAAGATCTCTATTTCGGGCATACTCGTTAGTGTGATACATGCCATATGAATATTATAATATTAATACAAGAAAGAATAGAGGTGATGTTATTGGTCGAAATTTGATTTAAATCAGAGAAAAACAGTTACATCTTGAAAGCAACAGAAGCCTATCTTATAAACGAACAAAAGCCAAATCTCTGTATTCAAAAGAATCACGTGAAACCAATGAGCCTCCTTGAGCCAAGGAAGAGAAATTTAATGGGATGTTTCACAATGATGAGTATGCCCGAAATAGAGATCTTTATCTGTGAGATAATCTGGCATCTTCTTATTTCTAATTCACTTATGACGGTAGCTCGTGTCTCTGAAATACTCAATATTTTTCTCCGATGAAAGAGAGCTTTTAATGGAGCTTCTATGAAACCGGGCATTTTTCGAAATTATTTTGGCCAGATAAACTGTATTTTTATCGATAAAATATGTAATATTATTCTTTAACTTGGATGATATTGTCAAAAGTTAAACAATAAATGACAATTGACCTATAAATGGAGTACAGGGTGCATTCAACTCTGACTTAAGCACTTCCTTTTACTGATAAACATTTATTCATTAAGAAAGATATCTTCAAGACCGACAGTAGCGATAATACACTGTGAATAATATCAGATATGGAATCATAAACACTTAACCTTCATACTATGAATACAGCATATACAATAATTACAAGGTGTGAATATACTGTATTTTTTGTGAAATATTCACTATAAATTTAGAGATGGATGCATTATCTATGATAAAAAGGGTTAGAGGCAGTTAAATGGGTCAATTTAATGCCGATTGATAATAAAAAATATCATTCCCTGGGTTATCACTATTTTTTATGGCGTATTTGTATTTTTGCTATCAAAAAAGAGAAGGTTAATTAATAAATTGAAGTTAATTAAAAATTTATTTCTTCTCGATAACTGGTTGAAGGGTTAGACGTTACTGTAGGTTAAAGTTCAACATCTTATGAATTAGTATTAGTATTGGAGAGGAATCTGGTGTTCTGGTGGGAAAATATCCCGAAAAAATGGATTTGCATGAATTTATTCTCATAGAATTAGTTAACCCATGGCCAAAATAGAAGGATGTCATAATTTTTTCGTGGGATCACTTCTTCATCTTTTTTTCAATGTGGTCGTATACGTCCGATCGGTACCCAAAGGGTTACAAAAAAATCAAGTCTACTTGTAAGTGACAAATTTATTTTTAATTACCTTTTGCACCATGAAAAGAACTTCGAATTAGTAAGGTAATTAAAAATAAATTCGTTGCTTATAAGTAGTCTTGATTTTTTTGTAAGTTTAGATAATTCACATTCAATTTTTTATAGTCTGCCATCTCATGCTTTACTTACTCGCCAAATGTTGAGCTGATTTACTTTTTTTGGCAGCCTTGAAAGAGGTTTTACATTAGATGATGATTTTATTATTAAATATCCTAGTAAAGTTGTATCTTTAACCGGAGACGGACATTTCTTGACAGATCCTAGTTATACCATCTTCAAATGATATTACAGTAGGGTGAGGAAATCCCATTTTATCATAAAAGAAAAACCGCTTATTTGTTCATATTATTTTGAACATATTAATAAATTCGTCACAATATTTCTCATACTGGCAGCTCGAATATTTCAGTCGAATTCAATTAGTTGCTGAAACTAATCAGAAACAAACAACTGCTATTCTTAAAAACCTAAAAATCTTTTAAACATACTTATGAGTAGGCAAATCAAACTTGATAGACTCTTACACAAAGATAAGATAAATTATTTTGGGAATAAATGATTTGAAAAATCTAGCCTTAGTATAAATGTCCTTGGTTGTAACTGAACCATTTCTATCGATAAAAGGACAAACTGTGATACAAGACTGATGGAGGAAAATTTCAAATTATTATTTTAACGTCTAGGTGCTGCGAGGAAGAACAAGTTTTCAAAGAATGTTCCATTCTTTTAAAAGTAAGTAGAAAAAAAGTTTAACAACTGTTTCTTTCGTGTAAATTATTATTTGTCACAAAGTACATAGAACAATTTAAGAATCGATTTATGATATTTTCGTTTTTTATGATCCTTCTCCGTACCTTACCCCTCCCTCCAAATAAATGTGTAGGACTCTTCTGTTTTTATATTAAAATAGAACCTACACCTAGTTAATATGAAGATGATCTTTTATGATTTTAACAAAATTCTCAATTTTTTTCATCAAGATCTTTTGGAATCTTGATCATGATATGAAGAAAAAAGTTTCAAATAAATCAATTCTTAAGGAAATTGTATATTCTCATCAATAAAATCGGAAAAAATGAACAAGAAATAAATTGATAAGAAAATTATAGTGAGAATGTTAATTTTGCGACCAAATATACACACTAGAGAATTCTCCTATGAACAATCGATCTGAAATTGTAATAGTTTTTTGAAAACAATGAAGCTTATTCTTTACAAAAGATCAGATTCTATTGTTTAGAAAATAAAAGATAGAATTCTGTTCTTTCCACTATCCAAAGATGCCTTTATTTGTACAATTGAAAAAATTGAATTGACGTATAATGCGAAGAAAATACATCAGAGAAGTTCTCTTCATTTTAGAGTATCTTTTCGTGGAAAACTATTTTCAGGATCCAAAGTTAATTTAGAATTAGTAATCCACTGATTTCATCTATTCTAATCATCGTGAATTCAGCCTCAAAGATTTCATTGTTGATTGATCTCGATACTCGATAACCTCAAAAATGCATTAGTTTTGAAAATAGTATGATTGTTCTTAAAGAATTTAAATAAGTTATTTGAGTATAGCATCTAAATTTTAGTGGCTTAAAAATTTCACATGCTTGAGTATTAAATCAGTATCTTTGATAGGTAGATTTCTGTGTTAGTGACGAAGATATGACCTGTATAATAAGATTTCATGCTTGAATTTGATTGGCCAATAGCTTTGTAACGCCACACATCGGCATTATCTATTAAATATTTCAATAGCAAGTTTGAGGCTTTAGAGAAAAGTACATCTTCTGCAATTTCGAGGACCTATCCAATAGTATCCATAGCAATTAAACGATAATATTGCCGAACTTTGTCATTTTTAGTTTCTAAACTCTCATAAGGAAAGTTATAAAAAACGAGCCTATATTTCAGACTCTACCCCAATTAATATTTTAACAAATAAATATACTACTAATTCATTGATTTGAGCGCTTCTATTGGTTCATTTCGATGCTTAGACTTTTTTAGATAGGGGGGAGGCGAGGGAACCAAATTGGAATCATTTTTGCTGTTATTCTGTCTTTTGATGCAAGGAACGTAAATAGCAATTGAATAAACTTTCTATTCAATAAAAGGAAAGTTGATAGAGAAAAATTTGATTTCCGTGTCTAATTGTGATCCTAGAACTTTTGATCAATTTTAATTAACAAAGTGATCTTTGCATCACTGTGAAGAATAAAAAGTGTTAAATACGATGCTCTCTTAACACCTGATTCTCTTATAAAAAATCCATACATGTTTTATTATTATTGTATTCAGATGAAGGAAAGAATATCTTTTGTCACGAGAATAAGTAGATATCAAGTGTCATCACCGAAGCATTATTAAATAATATATATTCCATTTTTTTACAACTTTTTGCAGAGTTATTTGATAAGCGACTTTTTTCTCTCACGAGAATTACAATGCTAACAAGATCAGACAAAAAAAGTTTTATTTCGAATAATGGAATAGATGAAAACACGTAGAGGATCACGTTATTAATTACAGTTTAAGAATTCAAATGAAATTTATCTTCTTTTGAATCGTATTAACTAATTCCTTATTCCTCAATAGTCCAAAAGATCATTTGAAAATTGGAGATACATTTTTCAAATCATTCGATTTCTAGCTAGGATCAGAATCTGATTAGGCTAATCTGGAAAATTATAGAACAGAGGGTTGGCTGGTTAAAATAAGCATTTTAATACTTTTTGAGGATGGAAAAATAGGGTTTCTCTTCATGCCAAATAACCCTTAAGGTCCCACAGTGATAATTCTATCACACATCATTCTAGCTACTCATTGAAGCCTCAGAGAATACTTTATTAACCCAAATTATTTCTGAACCAAAAATAATTGCATTAAAACAACTGTAGATTCTTGATCAGCATATTCACAAACCAGGAGATTGAATCATGAAAAAAAATGCTCTGGGACTTTAAGGGATAATAGATCTCTCAGACTTTGATAAAATTAACATTCGGTTCAGGAATAACAAACAGATTATTTTTTTGAAAATCCTATTATTCATTCAAAAACTATTTTTTATGCTAATTAGAATTTACCAATTCGATTTGGTGATCTTGAACTTGAAAAAATAAAAGTGATCTTCAAATTTTGCATAATTTCTGTTTTTTGTTCGCTTGCTAAGGTTACATTCACTCAACTGAGTTTAGGTACAATGTATCTGAGAGCAAAGTTCACTTTTTCTCAAGAATTAATACGGTACCTGAACTGAATCTCGTAAATTGATATTGTTTTTTCAAAATTAAAATTAATGTCCTTTTCAAATCTCAAACAGCAAACTCATTAATTTTTACAAAAATCTCGATATTTTTATCAGGAAATTTTTTTTTCAAATATAAGCCAATGAAATAAAACAAATTCAATCTGACCTAAATTTTATTATTTTTTGATTCCCAAGATTGAAAGCAGTTGAATGCTAATATTTGAGATCAACACAATACAAAGAATATGAATTTGCCTAAAGAATTTCACAGAAATTCGTCATTATTGTGGTTGCAAAAATAGTAAATTCAGACAAATTTTTTTGGGTGAATTGTTTTTTCTTCTAACAACTTATTGGCTTCTATCATAATAGGATCCAAAATGATATCCTTGGCTGGGCATAGTAATGAAGTGATTAAAAACCCATTATATGGGTTCAAAATTAGCCAAAGAAATGGAAATATACTTTTCTAATCTGAAGCAAACGTAAGATATATGTCAAGGCTCTATAGATAATTTTTAAAAATCTTCCCAACTGTAAAACTCAATATATATTATCCAAACCCATATGTTTATAGACTGTAATAATAATATCTTGGTTGGGTTACGTCTCTTCATCTGATGGGATTTCTTGTATCAAAATCCACACATAGCCTCCTCGTATGTATCATAAGGCGATACGTGTGTACTTTCAATGGGAAATAGAGCAATTTTTTGATTCATCTGTATGTATTTTATAGACGAAAGTATTTCTTTTCTTTATTCGTCTAGATTATCATAAAAATTTCAATAATATTTTATTTCTATGTACGAGAAAACCCATTAAGCGATAGGAAATTCGAGTGTATCCATAATAAATACACACGAATGCTGTAGTATGGTGATAGTTTGGTCTTTTTTTCAATATTTTTAAGCCCTTAAAAGTACACACAAGAAACTGTGTAAGACAATTTTATTATAAATCAAAATATACAAGAATGAAATTTCTAGTTTTGGAACTAAAAAGAAAATTTTCAGGATCAGAATTAGAAAAGAAAGAATCCCGACAGTTCCATCGTTTTTCAGGGATCAAGTAGTGTTAATGAACAAGGAATTTGGCGTTGAATTCAAATTTGGAAAATTTCCGTATTTTTTTCTCTTCAGATGGTAAAAGATGGCAACATGATCTGAATTCTTTAAAATCTTGAACACATTCGAATTCTTGATAAAAAAATTGAGATCAGAATTTGTCTTTTATTAGAGATATGGTCTTAAAGTGGTAAGAGGTGTCAAGATAGTGAACCTTATTCGTCCAAGATTACAAAACAACTTCTTAGAAGTCAAGAAAGTCAGTAAAGAAACTTTCTTCTTCATGTTTATTTCTTTTTCTTGATTTCCATTGTCTGTGTAGAAATCAAAACGGCTTTTATATTTATTTACTATAGAAAGAAAAAAAGATGAAAAAGAAGAAATTTTATGACACTCTAAAAATATTATTATAAAGTCAACAAGAAAATCTTTAGAAGGCAATTAAGTTTTTATGATAAACATACATATCTGACTTTTGTAAAAGGTCGAGTTTTTGACAATAAAAATTCGAATTTTTCAAAATTTTTTTAAACTTTTGGTTTTCAGAACAGAACGAGTTCTACAAGAATCGATATTACAAGACTCTATTACATTTCCAATTTCAGAATACTTAATTTAGGATTCCTTTCATGTGAAAACAGACTCTATTTTCACCAGAAGACTATTCAAATATACTGCCACTTGTTTCCAAAATTTCAAACCAGATCAAACTCTTGAAACCCTCTCGTTTATTGATTGTATTCAAATCTATTCCATTAAATTTAAATATTTTAGTATTAAAGAAAATCACACATGAATTTCGACAAATTGAAATTACCTCTCCTAAATTCTGACAAATCATTAGGATTTGAATAGAGAAACATGTCAATCCTGAATTGCAGACAAATACACACGTAACACGTTTAAAGCATGTAGGTAAATCCAAACTGTATATTTACAGTACAATTTATTTCTGTACAATTTTTATAAAAATATAATACACAATGTTCTATAATTTTATTGTCCATTTGAAACATTATTATTTATTTATAACCCGGATTTGGGTCAGATGATATCACATTCTTTTTCACAGCATAAATAAACAAGGAATCAAACCCGAAAGAGTACCAGAAAGTAAGACACTTTCCATGTATGACACCCTTATTTAAATTACAAGTTTAGGGGTTATTTATTAGAACAATGGTAGGTTTCCTATGCAAAATCCTAACTGAATGTGAAATTCACTCTTGATTAACTAGAATTCTTGATATGAAGATGAGAATTTACTTTTTTTACAAAAAACTCAATATTTTAGTTCGTAATGTCAGGAAAAACTTTATAATTCGAATTTCATAATGAAATAAATTGTGGAAATTTGAAAAATTTTCTGAAAAAATTCAATCCTGAAGACTAGGGTCTGCAAGAAATTCGAAAATCATCTGGTTAGTGGAGATAAGAATAAACAAAGACTTGGAGTAATCGATTTTAAGTATGATGTGAGACATGACCAATTTAAGATTTGTAAAGTCATCACAATCAGATAATTCGTATTTTGTAAAAATAAAGTTATAAATAGATAATAAGTATTTGGGGTCATATTTTGAATTTCTCAGATAATAATAGTTATTTTTTGTGAGAGAATAATACTCAGAGTATTTCTTGACTAAAAAAGCATATATCCTGACCCAGAGAGGGTTAAGGAGACAATTTCTCCAAGAAGTAGAAGCGATACCATGAGGGTTGCAGGGAGACCAGATGGGAGAATTATTTTGCATTCATCTCTATTAATATAGAGCCCCATCGTCTCAAGGGAATCTTTAAGAAGCGAGAAGTTATGATTTATTTTAATAATTTCTAATGCATTATTTATTTTGAAGATGAATTTTAGATCATCGGTATATTTTTAAAAGACACCTTCAACATCCTTAGGAAGCTGAATATCAGCAAAGCAAAGATTAAAAAGAAGAGGGCCAATAGTGGCCAAAAATACATAGTGAGGTTTATTATAAAAAGGTTTATTTTTAATTCGATTAGTTTTTTTTTAATATAAAAAAATTTGTCTATCAAAAGCCTTGGAAATATCAAGGTAATGGATTAATAAATAAGACTTGGATTTCAATAGGAGGAGGGAATAATCGAGACAACTCTAATTTCTTAGTTTTGTTGAGTAATTTGGGGATTGTATGATTTCTCGTGATTTAGAAAATCTCAAAGAAAAGATAATTAAAAGGTCTATAACATTTTTTAGACGTTTCGTTAATAAAGCAAAAGAATCAATATTTTCAATTTCTCAAATGCCATTTTGATAGACAGTGAAATTGACGCCAGGAAAAAATCTCTTTTATATTATTTGTAGAAAGAAAGATTCATTTTCCCGACATTAGAATGAAGAATAAAAATGGAAGACAGAAAAAAAAACATTTCTTGTCTAAGCAGTTCATTAGAAAAATCTTCAAATTTCTTCCCAAAAGACATAGGTAAATTGAATTTCATGTCTCCCCTGTTCAGGGAATACAGTTTTAATCGAGCATGGGAAAGATGTCTGAAGAGGTGTATAGGAAAACCACTTGAGGACACTTCTCCCGAATAGTTAAGTGTGAATTTATTGTTATTCGCTAGAATTGAGTCATCTCTGCTTATTTCATAATGTCTGGTTTCTAACAACTTTTTAGGGTCTTGTTAAGACTCGTGGAAGAATAAATCTTATCATAAAAAAAGGGAACTCATAGATCTATGACCTGATAATATACAAGAAGTATCCTGGATTATAATGCAAAGTATGATAAATTTGAAAAAAAAATAACGAGCCAGTCAAGCGAATAACCGGCGTAAAAAGACTGAGAAATAACAACGTCATATTCTTTTGATGCGTGAAGCTTAATATAATTCGTAAATAGGATGAAATCAACATCCATAAAATTGAGGATGGAAAAAAAGTATAAATTATCACGTTTCCCTTTTTTTATTTCTACAGCTCGAGTTTTGACAGATTTCTTTTGTTTCAATGAATCATTTAAGAGAAAAGTTGATGCAAATAATTCACTTTTCTGTCAGTTTTTTCTGGTGAACTTTAACTCAATTCTGAATTATCATTTCAGACTTTATCTCAAGTATTTAGGAGTTATATTCTGAATGAATGTACCTAACTCAAAGTTCTACTCAAAATGACAAATACAAAGTGTGTTAATACAATAATAATAATTTTGTCTATTTTTTCAATAATTAATATATACAAAATAAATATATATTGGATAATTTTGTTTTGAAACAATAGTTTATATATAAATCCTAAATCTTTGTGTAATTGAAGAATGTGGGACTTTATGATAAATGATTTTGAAAAGGTATTTTTTGTTGTTTTCTAGATAATTTAGCCTGTACAGTAGAAAAACTTAAATCCTTTTTACGTGAAGAGAACAATTTCATAGACTCATTGGAAGATTTTCCTGGCGATGATTTGGATCTTCGTAGTTGTGTTCAAGGATAACACTATCATAGACGTAGGAAGAACTTTTATTTAGGTTATCACAAATAATTTGGGAAGAAGGACCTTCTGGCGAGGACTGATGTTGTCCACGAAAGATTGGCTCTTGATAATGGCTATGTTCTGTGCTAGCTGATGTACCTGAAGTGGTTACATAACCTTGTTGGTTTTGATTGTAAATATTGTACATCATGTTACTGCCGTTACTGCCAGAACTGCCGCCAGAGAGTGAATAGTTGTTTGTATGATGAAAGTTTCTCTGTTGAAGGCAATAATCTTCGGGAATGCCACCATTGCTGCCATGTGTCTGAGACGGCATCTTTGATTGTACTGAAGAGTTCATGAGCATGGTGGAGTTTGTGCTTGGCGTTGAAGAGTTTACGATTTTACCATTGCCACTTGAAGGGTTTTGCTTTGGTGTCAATGGTACAAGATGATTGGTACAGCCGTTTGTGTTGTTATTAAACTGCTGGTATGAAGAACCATTCATGTCAGTTGGGTTGTTGGAGATTTTTTTCGGACAATTCATATAGGTTGGCGGATAATTCGGAAGAAAATTCATATTTGGAGTCTGACCTGATTGTACCTGGTAGGGGGTGGTGTTTGGTTGAGGTGGCAAGGGTGGTACAGTCTGTGGTGCTGGATACTGAATGAAATTCATAGCTTGGTTTTGATTTGAGTTGATGAATTTTCCGTTGGAATCATGATTGTTTGGATCGATGAAGAGGTTGCCTATGTAAAGATTAATAAATAATTATTATAATCTTTCTTCTTCTGATCAGGTGTAAACTTACGTTGATTTGCAGCAAATCTTTTCTCTGGCATTCCCGAATTCGCTCGTCTACTGATTACCAATAAGGCTAAGCCGATAAATATGAATACAGCTGTCCCGGCGCAAAATAACCCAGCGAATAGGGCAATATCTCGTCTTGTTAATTCTCCATTGCCGTCATTTGGGTTGCTTGTATCTGATTTTATCTCGTCACTCGGATACATTAATGGATCTGTGTATGGAAAAAATGAATATTTTATCAAAGGTGTCATGATTTTCATGGAAAGAAGTAAAGAAAGTGAAAGGAAGGAGTGTCCAATTAATGGATCACACATGGGAAGATAGATCAAATAAAGTTCATCAATCTATGCATTTTTTCAAGCACTCTAGAAGATTTTTAATTGATACTTTGTAGTACATACTAGGATAGAAAGGGGATCTATAATCTATTTTTTTCATTATTCTTTATATGATCAAGTGTTACCCCCAGCTTTAGAATACATAAACTAGAGTTCATTCATTATGATTATGTACAGATGTTTTGAAGATATTTGGAGATCAGAGTCAAAAAGCATTTTTTATCGATGCATGAAAAAAATATTTTGGCGCGATTTTTCTATTTTCTTAACCCTTCAAAACGTTATTCGAAGTAAACAAGTAACTCACCATTGTCAGTATCCTTTGAATTTGTAAAGTCACCTTTGCCATCATAGAGGTTAGCATCTAAAGGAATAAATTATTTAGATACAGTAATAAAATATGTGATTGTATTCTTAATCACTAAGCTCTTGAGAGTTTGAATTGCGTTTAGTAATCAACTGATTGTACCGAAAGATTTATGTAAATTGTGTTTTTATTAACGTGTCACACATAAATAAATTATGACATTTTCCGAATACAGTATAAAGAGAACTTTTGTTTTGGTAAAAAATAGTAATATCCACAACTATTGACAGCTATTGCGTATCCATTATTTAGGTTGAATGATGACAACTATAATTTTTATATAGTGATTCCTTGAAATACACCTGAATAGAATCCTGAATCAACCAAGGTATAATATTATTATTGATAAAGTACTCATTAGCGTTTAGGTTGTGGACAAGAAAAATGATGTATCAATAAACAAGTGTTTCATATAGAAATTACTTTGTTACAATATATTATATTAATAATAGGAATGTTTCAGGGGAAATAATAAAAAAAGTGGTTAATGACTCACTTGTATTAGTGATTAGGACACGAGCATTAGAGCTTCTCAAGACTTTATCATTAAAGAGACTAGCAACGCATGTATAATTTCCAGAATCTTTTGGGCGAACATTCTCCATAATGAGATGGTTATATTGGTTGATGAGAATACCATTATTGTTATCGTGAGTAATTCGCTGGCCATTCTTCATCCAGTAGACCTTGAATAATATGAATAATTTATAAATTAGTGAGCATAGATAATCCCTGGATTAGTGAGAGAAACCAGATGTAAACACATTTTTATGATAAATTAATTAATTTTTTGTTTCATTTTCTACACATAAATTCTCTCATCAAGGTCTGGAAACCGATTTGAGATAAAAAAATTAAGCGCGATTTAATGTGTGAAAGGGTTCACCAACAGACAAAGAAACCAACTATCACCATCCAAAGAACCGTCAATGGATTAGCATAGCACGAACTTGACGAATGATAGAGCCAAAATCTATGGAGAATAATAAATTTCCTATCGAATGGGGGAGGGGGTAAACAAAGTGTTCTCTGAGGCTTCAATGAATAATAATGAGTTGCTAAAATGATGTGTGATAGAACTATCACTGTGGGACTTTAAGAGTCAAGTTAAAAATTAATAGAAAAATCGCGCTAACTTGAATATGTAAAAATATTCCCAAATTCATCGAGAATAAAAAAATAAAGTATAGGAAAAATAATAAGAAATCATGGACAGAAGATTAAGCTACATCGCCATTTAATGAAGATTGACTATCTCTTGACTGCTTTTTTTATGTATGAAACAAATAAAAAGACAGATGTACGTCCACTCTGGAATGCCATAATATTACAGTTTGAAGCCAGAATTACAACAAGTGGCTGAATAAATATGAAGGAATAAGAAAACATTAGTTATTCGTAATTTTTGCGACATAAACCAAAGCATGCCCACAGACGAAAGAATACACTGAGTGTGTACACAAATGAGTCATGGGTTTGCATCTATGAAAAGCACACACAAGCAAGAATTATGATTTTCTTTTTTTTATTCTGCGGCCAGAATTAGTGTGTGTTCACTTGTCAAATGCGTAATATCCATCCATGAGAAATAGATGTATGGCCATATGTGTTACAGTTTAGAAGAGATTAGATCAAAGGCAAACTGATAAAAAACTATGTAAATTCCCAAAGGGATTACAGTACATGTTGGAGACTAGTGGATAAAACTCACATCTGGTGTTGGATTTCCTTTGGGAGGTAGACAGGATAGGGTTAAGGTGCTACCAGTGGTCAAGTTGGCCGAGACTGGTTCCACGGCAAATTCCTTTTCGAGAGCTGAAAACAATAGAAAAAGAGTTGATTAGAATTTTCAACTGAATAATCATAAAAAGTAAGCTTTTATTGTTTCTTTTTTCCTCTCCAAAAAAAACAAATAAAACTGTTTTAGTCATTCAGTTTTTCAGACATACTGAAAAAAATAACTTTTTTCTTTTCCCCTTATGTAATTTTTTCTGTATCATTGACTCATCCAATTGAATGAATGAGTTAGTTAAATAAGAATGACCTCAGAGTTATCCCCTCTTCTTCTAGCTGTATATAGCAAATAATACACTTGCAAATATTTGTAGTTCCCATTACATGGATGTTCGTTCGTTTGTTTTTTCTGTAGACAAAGCAAAGGGGTCGACTTCTTTTGAGTTGATTACTTGAACATAGAGAACCCCTTATTAATTCAGAATCTCCCTTGAGGAAGTAATCGAGAGGAATTTAATTAAGGACATATGGCCAAGAAATTTGAGCACGTCTCTTGCGTGTAGTGTAATTAGATACATTATTTCACCTTTGCATGTCTAGACGTTGTATTATTAAATATTTTCCGTGTCATGAGGTCAAATCGGATCGTAAAAATCCTTCTCAACTAGGGAAAAGAGTCTAGATTCCATAATAGAGATAAACGAATGCAAATATATACAAGACCTACTCGGGATGGCAACAACCAGAGAAGAAGAAGAAAATACAACACTCGAATGTAAAGAAAAAATGTATGGCACAAGAGATTGTTATCTCGCTTTATTCTTTATCTAACACAGTGCCATGGCCAGTCATCGAGAAATTTAATGAAAAGATTACCTGTCAATTGTGCGTGAATCATTTACTTTATTGACCTTCCTAACACCTCTATAATAATTATAATTGTCAGATTTTGTTTTTTATTAAAAACCAAATGTTCTTCTTTAGACTTTGATTGTTACTTGAGAAATCTAGACTATGGTTGAAATACTCAAGAGACTTGCCCAGTGATTCCATGTCAAGACAAAAGTACAATAGATAAAAGAACCTGTTTGAATTTTCATTTGTTCTTTAAGAAGACATCTCATAGCAGCATATGCTTTATTTTTGGGATAGAAGAATCCTGGCTGGCAACTGACTTTTTTATGACAGGAATATGAAAAATAAAAACAATAAAACATGGCAATGTTTACACAACGTCTTGTGCTTGAGAAATAAAATTTCTAGTGGCTTACATGAAACAAGGAGCATAGATTCTGCTTCTACGCAGAAAACAACCAAGTTTTCTTGTTAATTGCCAACCTTAAAATTGAATTAAATTTTCAAGGAATATAAAAAAAGGTCAAGAATTAGAGTGGGACTCAGTGATAAATCCCATGGTTACATCCATGATGTAGAGTAAATTGGGCCGGACCAATAAACCAGTTATTTTATATCCTTGTAATTAGCTAATTAATTAATTAATTTGACGACACTTTTTTTTCAAGAGAACCTGACCAATTTACTTTTTTTCTATCAAGTAAAAAGTAATTGGTGAAAGAAGCGGGCTGTAAAAATCAGACAGTTTACCGATATATAGACAAGTCAAATATAAAAACAAGAGAGAGAGAGACATCAAAAGAAAAACTTTGGTAACCAAGGTGCTTATGTTTACTTTTGTACATATAAAAATACATCTATTGGCAGAGTATAAAGAGTAGAGTTATTTATGTAGATTAAGGACCATAAATTGTTTATCAATTAAGATGATTAAAACTCACAGGCTTCATGAATTATAGAGGAGTGGCTATCAATAAATTTGGGAGAGTTCAACTCCTTAATGGTATTCCAAGCTTGACAATGGCAATTGTAATCACCCATACGTTTGAGTATCATGTTTTGAGTTATCTCCAGACGGATATCCCAAGTTAGACCATTCTGATCTGGTTGGCCGTTTGAGTTAAACCTCTCAACTGATAATCTTGAATTGGGCCCGATGGTGAATTTTTCTTCGTCACAAATTACAACAACATGATCAGCGGGTGATACCCGACAATGGAAGACTGCATTCATATCTTTCATGGTGTACATGACTGATGTTGGCTGAAGAAGGAATTTTGGGGCATCTTCAAAGTTGATTTCAGCCCCCGTCAAACGATCTTTTTCATTGTCAGCTTTAACGGATAAGGAGAGGATGATTAATGTTTGTACTATTGTAGAGTGAAAAAACATGATTTTTTATAAGATAATCCTAATGAGTGGAAAGTGATAGACTCCTGTGTCGAAGCATTCGTCAGATTGTTTTCTTAACACATGAATCTAGTGGTAAGATGAATGTACAAATTATAGAAAGTCAATCTTGATTCTGATTGGTTAAAATAATTTACTCGATTTCTATTGGCTATCAATGAGTCAATAGGAATGAATGAATATTTGTATTTTCACAACTCTTGTATCGTATAGATAGAAGAAAGGGGCAGAGAGTAGAAGATAAAAACTCGACAAGATTCCTTATCACTGATAAACAATCTTTTATTTTATGGTTGTTGAACATATACATATGAGGGTAAGTGAGGCAAGAGACATTGATAAGAAAAAATTAACAACCAATGTAAAACAGAAGAAGGGGACCTTCAGGGGAGGCCATCTTGTCTTGTATTATGTAAACAATTAGAGAAAGGTACATTGCACATGTGCAATGAGAACGTACGCCAAGTAAAGATAGTTCATTTTTCATTTCAATGAATTGTAGTAAAAACTTTTATGACATTCATATTATTACAGAGAGTATTGGGAGAGAAAACCAGACCTCAAAGTCATCTTGTATGAACTTTTACCAAAGTTGGATATAAAAATAAATTTGAAACAAGTTTAACGAGACAGACATTTGGAATTGTGTACAATAAAGTTAATTGTTATTTTATTACAACTGTTTTTTCCCCCTCTAACCATCATCTTATTTACATCTTGTTTATCTGGGAAAGTATAATAACACAATGTATTCATGGTTTATGCTAATTATGGTTTATGTCAACAGGTTCATCCTAAAATTAAACACATACATGAACCACGTATTTATTGGGAGGTTATTGAGAATGTTAACACCTTGGAATTATTTCATGATAATTACATGGTATGAAGGGAATTAGTTGAACACAATACTTTACGGGTGTTAAACTTGTTCATTTTCACACATGAATAGCAAAAAACTCAAAAGTGCTAAATATTATCGTACCAATACTAAAATTATAACGAATTTCACATACATACTTGAAAGTAGCAACATGAAAATCAATATTTAAATGGTTATGGGTGAATAAAAACTAAATCATGACTCATAGCTACTGAGTAATCCCATATTTTTGAGATGTCAAATTGAATGTAAAACATCCATCTCACTGTGAACATGAGATTTAATTATGGGGTATGTATGTATGTTCTTCAGAATTGTAAACTAAATTATACATTTTGATGATGTTTTTTTATCATTCAATATTTACAGTTAATTATACAGCATTCGCTATTCGTATTTATCATGTCCGAAATGAAAATGTATCAACAACTCTAATTAGTAAAATAGATAATTATAATAGATCCGAGTTATTCCTTTTGAATTTGCGCCAAAATATTTTTATTCAGAAACAACCAAATTAAACAAAATAATTCCACAATAAGTCCACGAGGTAAAACTGTATGATCAACAAAAAATGAAATAAATATCAGATTGAAGCCCATTTATTAGAAAGAGAATTTTATCAGAAAAAGAATTATGCTTGTCTGAGATACAGGTATATATTGGATGGGAAAAAATACTGCGCAGATAGTAATAATCCTGTATTAATATTAATAATACAGATTCAACAAATTATTTTTTATTCCAAACCCGAATAATAATTTCTTCTCCTTATTCCTATTCGAATGTGAGGAAAATTACTTAGCGACAGAA
Source organism: Gyrodactylus bullatarudis (assembly GCA_012064415.1). NCBI lineage: Eukaryota > Metazoa > Platyhelminthes > Monogenea > Gyrodactylidea > Gyrodactylidae > Gyrodactylus > Gyrodactylus bullatarudis. The sequence continues at coordinate 134,820 of SSNU01000081.1, read as the reverse complement.
TATGTTTTTAAGAGGAAATAATTATAATTTGAATCAGGTGCATACCAGTTTAATTGATTAAATACAATGTGTAATACACATTGTGTATGGAAATTAAGTAATCTGTGGCGAAATGATACAGCCAATCGGTTTTAAGTTAGATGTTATCAAACGAGAAATCTCTCGAGAAAATAAATCTGTATTTAAAATGAATTATAATGAGTACATAAAAATTGGTTAAAAATCATCGAGATAGGTATTCAATCCAGGTTTTTATATTTTTTATGCCCTTGACGTTGAATCCTACAATGCTCGTATCTTGATCTCAGGTCTTTGGATTCGAAGATACGCCATTCTTGTTAAAAATTTTATCAAGTCAGCAAAAATGGTTGTAAACTCTTATAAACTAAGAAATCCCTCTTATACAAAACATTATTTACTATCAGCTTACACCATGATAGAAAATATCTGAATGTATCTACTAATATTAAAGTTGTAATGTCCCATATAAGATATAAAATTGACTATTCTAAGAGTCTTCTTTATTCCAATCAACATTAAGGTTTCCAGAATGATCAAGGGGATTTACTCGAAAGGCTTATTTGTTTATTTTTAATTTTTATGAATAAACTCTAACTCTGAATGAACCCAGATTTTATTATTTTAATTTCAAACCAGATATCTTTATTTTTATATTTCATACCCTAGAACAACATTTTAATTTTTCCTTATGGGAGTTTCAATAAAAATGGTGAGATAAACAAAATTTTGAACGTTTTTAAAATATAACCGTATTTAAAATTATTTTTGAATAATTTCTCTATACGTTTAGGAAATTTAAAAAACGTTCTAAAAGAATTATTGAAAATGAATTTCTGTGATCCAAGGCTCTCTCACCTCTCATTCGGACCCTCTTAATCTCAGTCCTAGGTTCAAACCCTCCCACACCGGGCTCAACACTCTTTCCCTGTTCCCTTATTTGTACAAATCATTTCTATGAATAAATATAAATGTTTCAATTTCAAAAAAAAAGGCTTAAAATCCGGGGAACTCACACAGTATGACACACCAGACTTGATAAATGATCGCATGAGAAAATTCTCAATATGGCCATATAAAGAACAAGAGTAGACTATTATTCGGCAAGCAATTAACTCATTAATTATTCGTTTTTTGTTTTAATAACTCAGCAACTATTAGTTATTTATTGATTTTTATCAAAATATTTTATTGCTACTATTATTAATTATGTTCCGTGAGAAAATCCCAGAAAATCGTCTCATTAGTTAGTTTTATTATACGTAATTCATTGTCCAAATATACTAGTCAACGATCAAGATTTAAAATATAGTGGTCGACAAAATGAATTTATTCACTTAAAATTGCATCTAGCTCATTTATAAAAAATACCTTCAAGATGTAAAATATACCATTAAAAAGGAAATTTCTTACTCTTCTAGATATGATTACTCCCGAACTTATTGGTTCATTGATATTCTCAAAAATACAAATTTACGATTTTTCATTGAATTAGAAAACGACAAAACATATTTGTTCACTTTTAAACTTTAGTTTATAACTTAATTTTATAGTTTTTTTACAGAATTTTTGTCAGATAAACTGGTAGGTATTCATTTTAAAATTTGAACTTGATCATTTCTAGAATCTACAGGATGACTGGTAAGAAACCGAAATATTCAAGACTCACTGATTATAACAAAAATGTTGTCAATAAACTTAAAAATGAAGGTCTGAGCAATCGAAAAATTGCAAAAACTGTTGGATGTGCATGCGGGACGATAAATTATTTATTTTCCAAAAAAAAACAAGAGAAAAAATCGAAAAAATGCGGCCGAAAGAGAGCAATACCTAATTGTCTCATGAAAAAAATTTCTTATTTAGCTATTCGGAAGAAGACGACAGCTTCCAAAATTAAAGCTGAATTGAATCTGAATACCTCTGTCAGAACTGTTCAACGCTGCATAAAAAATAATCCTAACATCTATTGGGGTAAACCTAAAATAGTCCCTAATCTGAGTACCACGGATAAAGAAATAAGGTATTGCTGGGCTTATGAAAAAATTGTTCAAAACTACGATTGGAGTAAAACAATATTCTCGGACGAAAAAAAGTTCAATTTGGATGGGCCTGATGGACTCTCGTTTTGTTGGATAGACAAATCTCTTCCCAAACCTACTAAGATAAAGCGAGGATTTGGTGGAGGCAGTGTCATGGTATGGGGGTACATCACAAAAGAAAGAACTGGTAACCTTGTTTTCATAGAGGAAAGACTTAATTCGAAAACATACCAACAACTTTTAGAAGATCAATTGTTACCGTTTAAAGAAGAAATGGAAAAATCCCAAATAATTTTTCAACAAGATAATGCACCGTGTCATCGTTCTTTATCAACAAAAACATGGTTTCAAGAGAATGGAATATCGGTATTGCCATGGCCTGCTCGAAGCCCTGACCTGAACCCTATTGAGAACTTGTGGGGAATTTTATCTCAAAAAGTTTACTCTCAGGGAAGAGTATTTTCAAACAGGCAGGAACTCATCAAGAGGATTGAGGAAGAGTGGAGATTAATTCCCGAAGAGACTTTAGCTAATTTATATTGCTCTATGTCAAAAAGATGTTTAAGAGTAGTAGAAGGAAAAGGAGATTTTACAAAATAAAAGTGAACAAATATGTTTTGTCGTTTTCTAATTCAATGAAAAATCGTAAATTTGTATTTTTGAGAATATCAATGAACCAATAAGTTCGGGAGTAATCATATCTAGAAGAGTAAGAAATTTCCTTTTTAATGGTATATTTTACACCTTGAAGGTATTTTTTATAAATGAGCTAGATGCAATTTTAAGTGAATAAATTCATTTTGTCGACCACTATATTTTCATGTATCCCAGTTAGATTTCATCTAACTAGATGCTTAGTATGTGATTAATATAAAAGTGTGTAAAGATTCATTGAAAGATTCTATCGAATCCACTTCATTGTAATAAATTTCCACGCTCTCTTCCGTGTTACAGCATAAAATTAATTTGTAAATTAAAATTAAAAGCTGTAATATAAATTTATGTAATATATATAAATTTTAATTAAGTTCTAAACATGATGTATTTTATCAATACATAAAATAATTGACGAGTCTACAGCCTGTCTAAATTAACTCAACAAGTGGTCCAATTTCAAAAGTGTTTTTTACGATACAATTGAAACCTCAAAAAGTAAAACTGTTTTTTTTTATCGTGCCATTATTATTACGAAATATGATGGTATCATATTGGTAAAAGAAATAATCCTCTATTGTGTTGCCAAGCTGGAATTTTTATGTTTTTCTGTATTTGTTAAAAAAAACTTGATATTTCAACAGTCAATAAACAAGAGTAGTAAAAATGAATATTTTTTATTATTCAGTCTAAATAGAAACAAATTATTTCCGTTAAAGTTTACTCAAACTATGAATATTAAAAACGTTTTTCTTCACCCCTTAAATCTCAATGAACGGCAATTTTACATATAAAGTTCATTTGGCCATATAGGCTTTAAATACTCATAAGGAACAACTTCAATAAAAATTAGGCTTTCAAGATTTATCTAGTCGATGTTAACAATGAAATTGTGTAATGATATTTTTTTAAAACGTCTTTTGTAAAAAGAAATCGAATTTGATCAAGATCCTTTGGAATTTAGATCATGAGGACCACTTTCACGATATGAAGAAGAAAAAATTTTGAAAGAATCAATCACATTTCAAATTTCGAAGTAGCGCCAAATTCCTTGAACTTTAAATAGGAAAACTCTGTAGATTTCAAAGTGAGAGAGTGATCAAAAGTTGATTTTTAGGATCACGGTTAGACAAAGAAATCAAATATGCTGAATCAGATTTTAAGAATCGACCGACCATTGTGTGAAAATCGAATTTTGATGAATAAAGATCCCTGAAAAATGACGAATTTATCTAAAGTTTTCGTGAATGTAGACCTCATGATCTAGATTTCGAATTCGATTACTTGATGGAAAAAAGGAGAATTTTGTAAAAATCATGAGTTTCCATTTTGATAGAGAGTAAATAAATTACTTGAATTGGCGTATAAAGTTATTTTTTACATTCTAAAAATCGTCTCTTAAATATATCTTTGTATCGAATTCTCAAAATAAAGATCAAAATACTGAATGGTATCTGGTTGTTTATTGTATTATAATACAGTTATGTTTTCCTATACAGATAATATCATGTTATTGCATAGAAGAAAGCAAGGGACCCCATGAGATAAACGTACGCAACTATTTAATAATTCACAGAGACCAGAAGACAATACTTCTCAAGCAATAATAATAGAATTACCCCAAAGATACATATGCCTAAAACACATTGTCTCATAATTGAAAAAAAACTAAGAGGAAACGATGAAAAATGTATTCACAAGTTGAGATATATATGACTCTTGTATGGGAAAACTATAAAAGCACATTCATTTCATTTATAAATAATTAAAGTCCATTAGCTATATGGATGCCCTACTATTAAGTAGTTAAAAAAGAATTTATTCCATTATACATTGAATATCCATCGGCCTGTTCTCTCTTGAAGAAAATAATAATTGTACAGTATCGGATAAATGACTAAGCCTTGGTGGACAAAATGTACACCTTCATCAAATGGCCAGATGTTGAACAGATAGAAGAAAAAGTAGTTCTTTTTTCCTTATCTGAATGAGTGGAAACCGCAACTGGCGTAAAAATACTGGCTTTTATACATTCAATCAAAAAGTTTTCATTTTCAAACTGATTTCTTTCTCATTTGTAAGAATTTAGAGAAAATTTTTTTACCAACTTCTAATTATAATTCAATGCAATTTTACTAAACCCTTTTTAAGATACAGTTCATTTTAGCTTCATTTTTTTATAGGTTCTCTGATTGATTGCAATTTTTCGAATGCTTTCTTAGACCTGGACCAATACTGACCAAGGTACTTAAAACAAAGATAAAGTCTACCATTGTTATCGTAAAATGTTTATGTTTATTTTTCACCTTTCATCGGTAAAGGCAAACTATTCCTGGCACAACATTTGATGTTGTTATTGCTATTATTAAAGAGGGATTTCTTGATCAGATAAACCCTCGGAGAGTGTGTTGTTCATAAATCTCTTGTTATCTTGATTTCAATACAGATAGAATTCTGATTATCTTCCCTACATAATTACGCAAGGATAATAAAACCATATGTTTGAAATTCCCTCTCTCCCGATACAGTGAACAGGGAAGAGGAAAGTTTGGTCATTATGTATTTATTCTGTCGGATTGTATTTTGGGTAATGTAAAACATTCGTTGAGGTCGTGTTTTTCTCTTCTTGAACATTTCTCAAATGGTGTTAGACATCAGGATGAATGGATAACTAAATAATAATAATAAACACCCCTATCCGTACATAATAAATACATACGAGATAGTAAATACAAAGTAGTAATTTGTAATGAACCAAAAGAATCAGATGTATTCTCTCCGTTAGATGGAATGTGGCTATGAAGCCTTATTTGTAAAGAGATTGTTATCAGTGAGATTATATATATTTCCTCTTACTAATAATTTAAATAATAAAATTAGAGATATACTTTATATCCTTGGGGCATGTTCTCTTGTTGAGTTACCAGTTAAAAAAATTAAGTTTTGAGTTTAAATAATGTTTTTAAGAATTTTAGCAAATATTTTTGAATTTGAAGCTGGAGATTTTTATTGATCTCATTAAAAATGATTAGGAGAATTAATATTTTAGCTTCTATCATGAGAAAAATGGCCGAAATCAAATTCAGAAAATTTTTCATCATGTTAATTTTAATACAAAGTCATTGTTTCTATTGCAACCAGCTCATAAATAGATTTCAGACCATATGTTTTAAACATCATTCGATTTCTCCTGAAGAGCTCATTTAGATTCTGATTCAGGCTAGAAATCGAAAATTTGCAAAATCTCTGTAAATAAGCACCATATGGAAATTACAGTGTTTTTAGACAATTAACCTACTAGCAGAGTGTGGTCACTGGTAATTACTATATCCACATGGACTCTAACTTGATGGAGATTGTTAGAGTTCAGAAATGTTAGAAATTTGGATAAGCAAGTGTCAATTCCATAAGAGAGGATTCGAACCCAGGTCTTCAACGCTTCTAACCACTAGGCCAGAACCCCCGTTCGTCTCTAATAATCAAATTATGAAAAAAGCACTTCGAGAAAAAAAGTTTTTTTATAAAATCATGATAAAGGAAGCCCATTTTCGGAGATAATTTTTCGTCAGCTCAACTGTAACACATTCAGAAATCTTTGATGTATTCGAAAGTAAAAGAGTTTGAAAAGATTTCTTGAAATTAAAAAGAAACTTTTCATGGTTTGTTAAAGAAATAAAGATAGAGTTGGTAAATAAAAGACAGTAATAATTGGGGAGATTATAATAGCTGAAATGAGTCACTTTTGTATGCATGGAAATCGTTGAGAAACGAGCAAATAAACGTAGAAAAATTGTTGGAAAAAAGCCTCTAGTTTTGCAAGAAAAACAAAACAGTCTACCAGATTACGGTACAGTTAGCTAATACATGATGTAGAAATAATTTAGATTTATAACCCTCCTCTTTATAAGATATCTCTTGTGTATTTTATGACAAGAAAGAAAAACTTGAGAGTTACATGTCTTCATTCCTTCTTTCTTTGGGCTACTTCATCACAAATGAATGAAAAATACAATGATTTATATAATACAATGCTTTTGGTTAATGCTTTTGTGATGATAACCGAGAAAAAACTGTAAATGATTGATAAAAATCGTTTCATTTTTAAAAGCAATCTAAAATCTGTACAAATAAAGATGGAAATTTATTTTTGTTACAAAAAACTCAATATTTTTCAGGAACAAGATTCTTCTTCAAGTACCATAACGTTGATGAAATAAAGAAAAATTTGATCCTTAATAAAAATTATTACATATTTTTGAAAAATTCAGAATTTCCGATAAATTTCGTACAACGTCTTCGTCTAATGATGTTCCCAAATATCAATATTGAATCGGTTAAACTAAGTTATTGATTTCGAAAATTGAAAAAGTTTAAACCAGGCATATTTCGAAATTCTCATTTTTAATTATCTAAATTTCTTTTCAGATTTTTTGAGCTCAGACATAGCTAGATTAATTCAGCGATACGTTATCAGACATCTTTGTTTTTTCTTTGAATTATTAAGATGATATTAAGATAATATTGCCCAAGGTTGTTAAAAGGAGTGAAAGAAATTTGAGGTCGTCTATTAAGGAGTATCGTTTACTGATGCAAAAAATAGGGAGTAGCAAGTGTGTGTATGGCATTATTAACAGATGGTAGTCGAGATAGTAAGTAGTGAGAATGTACATGAAACATATTGCAGTTCAATGTTCTCTTACTCAACTGCATACTCTGTCTATACACACAGAGTCTTGTAAGGGAAATGATATTCTTTTTCTGGAGAATTCAGTGAAATCTTGGATGCATAAAAGAATTTGCTTTTTTTCATCCTCAAAAAGATAAAAGTTCTCATTGTAACGTTATAAAAGCCTCTCTTTCATGTAATAATAACTCACATGAAATAATCACTAAGCCTTTAATGATATGTAGAAGAGAAGAAGAGTTAATCTAGATAAGGCTTCTTCTTCAATTGTTCCCAGACACTCTGACGCTATGGGTAGGCAGAAAACTTTTTAAAGTCTTCCCCTAATGAAAAGTAAACGAATGAGTAATTTACTATCCAAAACAACAATCTTGACATTGTAGCTAGGCTTTTTTCAAGTCTGGGAAAATAAAATAACCAAACAAAACTGATAGTCTACAAACAGAGGGTTAGGGATCACAAAAATTCATGACATTCACAAAATTTATTTACCCAATTTTTATTGTATGTATCACAGCCATTGTTGAAAAGCCATAAAATATTCATCTGAATTCTACACAGGCCTCTCGTAAAAAAACAAGAGAAAACAATAGACCTATCTTTTGATCATTAAAAAAATATGCCCTATATTCTGTTAGAGGTCCTGATAATAATATAAAAAATATATGATCTTATAACTTAATTTAATCGTAAATACTCACAAGGATTATTATTGCCGTTGAATAAATTTTGTTCATTTGAACTGCTACTGAGTATATTCCCTGGCTCAAAGCCCCAATAACCTTGGGGCATATTGTTCTGATAACTACTGTAATATGGACTGTTGTAGTTGATATCGAGCTGCGACGAAATTCCGTCTAGATTAATCACAGTGAATAATAGGATAATAACTGCTGTCATGATGATATGGTCTGGGATAAACAAATAGAAAAAATCCTAAAATTTCGTAAAAATTGAAAGGATTGTTGTAAAAGGTAGGTGAATTCTATTATAATTTCATTCAAGTTGGAGAATTAGTTTAATATTTGTGGATAATTCGCATTCTCTCCTCTGATTGGTCAGAATTATTTTGTCCAATAAAATTCAAGTAAAGTTAATCTTGAGTCATGACTTTATCACATGATGAACTTTTATATATAAGATCAAAAAAACATGTTCATGTTACAAACACATGATTTACATATGCATAAGGTGTATGAGAACGCTATTTCGTTCTAATTATAATATTTTTTCATAATAATAATCACTTTGAATTCACACACAGAAACCTTAAACCTTATTCCTTTAAATAAAGCTAATTGATATAATGTTGGGAATCTATGATTTTTACAGAAATCTCGATTTTTTCATCATGAATTCGAATTTGTTAAAGATTTTTTGGAATCCTACTGATGCTACCCACTTTTACCATTTGAAGGAAAAAAATCTGAAAAAAAATAATTATGAAAAATATGGTCATTTTTCAGATTCCCATTTGGCGCCAAAATACCATTTTTGAAAGTGAGAGGCTGATCAAAAGAGTTTTTTCAAGATCAAGATTAAACAAGAAAATCAATTCAACTGAATCTGATTTTATGCATAATCACGTTATCGTTTGGGAGCGGAATTTCGATTTTTTGATCATTTTTACTACTTGAAAATCAATGAAATTTCGATAACTCAAAATCTCTCAAAAATGGGGAAACTTGCGATAATTTGACGGTGCTATTCAGCTTTCTTGTCTAATCTTGATCCTGAAAACACTCTTCCGATCAACCTCCCTTTTTCAAATCAATAAAAATTTTCAGCTCAAAGTTCGAAAAAATGGTAAAAGTGGGTAACATGAGTAGGATTCCAAAAAATCTTCAACAAATTCGAATTCTTGATGAAAAAATCGAGATTTCTGTAAAAAACATAGATTCCTAACTTCATATCAACCAATATTATTAGAATGACAAAAAGACAAGATGAATTTGGCGGAAACTTTCAATCATTTTTATAACAAATCCTCAAGTAAAAGAGAAACTATTTTGCATATTCTGGCCATAACATGGCTGACAACTCAATTTATTTGTTTGAGTAGATTTGTAAAGAGAGTCATAAATTTTGAGATCTTATCACTCATATATATAATTGTAAAAACATGTCTCAACTGACTCTAGTAGCTGGGCCTGTGCTTTGTTAGTGTGGCAGTCAGTAATTTCGTAAATATACCATATTGAAGATTATTATCTTGAATTTTTATCTTTTTCAACTGTAAATGCAAATTTTGCTTCGTACACGTATGCATGAGAAAGGGTCTTGACGGCTATATCAACACTTTTGCTGTTGTTGTTTTTTTTTGATTTAAGCCAGGTGAAATAACAATTCCAAGAGTTTAATACATCGTAAAGCTGGTGAGAGTGGTTGGGGAAGGGGGGAGTGAAAGAGATGTACAATGTTCAATGAACGAATGCCAGTAGTAAATTAAGGTAATCATGGCTTTACACTGTGTATGCTATACAGGCATAGGAGAGAGATTTCTGTGAATAGATAAAAAAACTGCAGAGTTGGTAACTAGATTCTTAAACCTGATGACATTTAAGAAAGATGGGGAAACTTTCACGATACTAACCAAGGGATGGTTATTATGAATACATTTTGGGAAAAAATACACGCTTGAGTTTTTTTCTGTTACATTAAATTTAAAAGAGAAAATCCGGCATTTAATAATTTTTACATGATTCTTCTTTTTGTGATTTACAATGATGTAAGTTTTCTCTTTACTTTCTTTGGCAAAAAGGAGAGATCTAAAAATTTGACATTGATTTCATGAACCTCTTAAACGGAATCAGATTCATCTTATGGAAGAAATACAGAAGGTTTCTTTGTGGAAATTCCAAACAATATTAGAGCTTTAGAGTTACTTGTGAAAAAATAATCAAGAAATTCAATGATCAGATTTTTTTTATTTTATCAATAGATTTTCGAATATACACCCACTTTTACGATTCGAAGAAATTTTTAGGATAACGATTAGTCGAGGAAACTAATTACTAGCTTAATTAATCATTAATCAGGGATCTTGATTCACAAGTTTTCATCGATTTTAAAGCAGTAAAAATAACCAAGAAATCAAAATTCGATCTTGACACGATCTCAAAATCTGATTTAGCATATTTTGTGTTTTTGTGATCCTATAAAACATCTTTTGATCACTCTATCACTTGAAATCGACGAAAATTTCAAAACAGGAAATTTGGCGCATATAGAAAGAATTCAATTCTCCATCGATTGATCTAAAAATCTCAAATTTTTTGCAATTTTTAGTCAAACAAGACCTTAGTTAATAGACCTACTTCAAAGTAAAATGACAAGTTTTTTTATATATAGTGCTCATCAAAAAAATGTTTACACTATTATTTGGCCTTTATGCCCTTATTATAATTCATCATAAAACAAATTTCATATCTTTAAGAAGATAATTTAATTTTCTTACTGTTAATATAAAAATATTTGTATTTTCATCATTCATAAGTTGTAAAATTCAAATTTCATTTTTTTCATTGAAATTCAAAACAACATATTAAATTTTCACACTTTTTATTTTGTAAAGTCACCGTTATTCATGACAACAGCAATACATCTTTTTGGCATTGATTTGTATAGGCTTTCTATGATATCCTTTTCTATCAAACTCCACTCCTTAATTATTTTCAAGACCAATTCTTCTTTGTTCAAAAATATCTTTCCATTTTCATAAACTTTTCGTGATAAAATTCCCCAGAGATTCTCGATGGGATTCAAATCTGGACTTCTAGCTGGCCAATCTAAAAGTTTAATATTTTGCTCAAAAAACCAATTTTTCGTCGAAATAGAACGATGAAAAGGTGCATTATCCTGCTGAAATATGAGGTCCTCTTTTTCTATTTCTTCTTTGAACGGCAAAAGTTGATCTTCAAGCAACTTTTGATAAGAAATTGAATTGAGTTTTCCATCTATTATTACTAGACTGCCTGTACTTTTAGATGTCATGAATCCCCAAACCATTACACTCCCGCCACCGAAACCTCTCTTGATGCGTGTTGGTTTTGGCAAAGATTTGTCAATCCAGCATGATGTTAATTCATCAGGACCATCTAAATTAAATTTTCTCTCATCTGAAAAAATTATTTTTGATCAATCTTGGTTTTGAACAATTTTATCAGTTGTCCATACCTTTCCAAAATCTTTGTCTTCATTTTTGAGATTAGGAACGCTTTTGGGTTTCCCCCAATAGATATTTGAACATTTTTTCAAATAACGCTGAATAGATCCTGCACTACAATTCAACTGGAGTTGGGATTTTATCTGAGAGGATAAAAACCTTTTTTTAGTGGCAAGAAATTAAATTTTTTTCCCAATGCGTTCGGAATCAAGCTCTTTCGACCTCTTTTTCTAGGATTCTTTTTCGGATTCCTTGGTTTATTGATGTACATAATTGTTTGATGACTACATCCAATCTCTCTTGCAACTTTTCGTAAACTATAGCCAGCTTCCAACAGGTTTAAAGCTTGATCTCTTTCGGATGGTGTCAGCTTCGAATTTTTCGTTCTTTTAGTCGTCATGAATAAATATTTTTTAATTTCAAAGATCTTGTTATATAATTCTGTAGTTTATGAATATAGATTGTGATGCTTGAACCTTTTCACGTATTCACAGAAAAAATATCAATTAAAAAGAGTAAACATTTAATATGTTGTTTTGAATTTCAATGAAAAAAATGAAATTTGAATTTTACAACTTATGAATGATAAAAATACAAATATTTTTATATTAACAGTAAGAAAATTAAATCATCTTCTTAATGATATGAAATTTGTTTTATGATGAATTATAATAGGGGCATAAAGGCCAAATAATAGTGTAAACATTTTTTTGATGAGCACTATAGTATTAATAATATTAAAAATGCATGTACTCACAAATGAAGGAAGGAGTAAATCTATAATCCCCAAACATGATTCTCACCCTCAATAAAAAAAAATATTTTTTTCAGATTTCTTCTCTTCATATGGCAAATGTGGGTCTCGTGATATAAATTTCAAATAATCTTGATCAAATTCGATATTTTGATTAAAAAATTGAAAAAATATCATAAATTCCCATCTTTGGATCAATTAGCCTGATTAAGAATTTTAGCTAAGGCTAGATGAGTGTAAGCTGACTGTAAACAGACTTGTTGTTTTGAAAGTGTCTTTTCATGTAAATTTGGAAGAATAATGAAAAAAATTTCATCATTTTCCTGTGGATAGTTCACTAATTCATACAGCAAACTAAAAAGATCATTTAACCATCCTCAGAGCCTAGCAGGACTTTCTATACTTCCCAGGAATTGATCTAAAACTAGTCGGCATGAAAAATTCATGAATTATGCAAAATTCTAGTTAGTTTCAATCCTTCCCGTCGAATTTTTGAGCCCTAAAATTAATTTCAAATTTGAATAAAGTAGGTTTCAAATTAGTTTTTAATATTACTTTTGAGTAACCAACACATTCTTGAATGCATAATGCAGAAATGATTGCATCAGCCGTGAGTCCAAGATTCTCTAGCAGAATCAGCTCTATAAATCACGTGTGAGTCATGAATTCTGCTAGCCATGTGCTAGCCAACATTTCAGACAGAAAAAATCGGGTGAACTTGGAATTTCTTAACAAAATGCATCTAGCCATTCAACACGGTAGGTTTCACACTACGAGAATAATTAATTAATTCATGAGAAATTCGATTTTCTCTTCATGTTTCTCATGATTATTTGACTTTCTCATTGGAATTATAAAAAATTTCACGCTTCTATAAACCACTTTCTGATATAAATTTTGATTACAATCAGATTATACCCCCAGGCTTCAAAATATTTGCAAGTTTGAGCCTTTACGGACCGAGTTTGTTCAATGAATCAGAATGCATTGTATACTAATTACTAGAACCTCGAAAAACAGTACCTTAAAAAGATTTGAGAAATAGTATTTTTATGACGTTTTGAGGCTCTATTAATTACTTTTATAATTTTGAACCAAATAGTTCTTCACGGAGCTGTTCGGCATATATTGAATATAACGTTGTTTGCTTGTTAATGGTAATAAGACGGATATAAATATTGGAAATCGTTGGTTAGAATTGATATATTAAAGTTGATTAAATCTGATTGGTTTAAGGTTTTGATTGGACAAACAAGGTTTTAAGTATCTTAAGTTTTTTGAAAAATCTCACGCCAGAAGAATATGACATTTATTCGAAATATTGTGTGAGTCCAAACTATTTTTATCAGGGTAATCTAAATGTTTTTTATTCCAATCTTAATTTCAATTTTCTTTCAAGTGATAAATTATATTGAATCTAACACAAGGTAACATGAGTATTCCAAAAGAGGTCTGTGAATTGGAGGGGAAATCTTCAATGGGATGAAATAAGTCAATGGTTTTTAGTAATTTTATCTTACCTTACCTAACAATTTTTGAAGTTGATTCAATTTTCCATTAAAATTAAAATTTTTTGTTGATATCGAAGATTTTAAATGCGAATTTTTTATCTAAACCTAATTGACATTAAGATGAGAATTTACTATTTTTACAAAAAACGCAATATTTTTCTCTGGATTCACAGAAAAAAATAATTTTTTGAATTCTAAAACGGAATGAGCTAATAAGAATTGGATATTCGAAAAAATTCCGAAAAAAATTCAATCTGACCAAAATTAGGCCGTTTTTCGAATTTCGATAATGAACCAAATTTCCACTTTTTCAACTTTTGAACCCAAAATTTTTATCGATTTCGATGATTCGAAGCAGTTAAGTGATGATATTTGGGATCAACTTTAGACAAAGAATTCGAATTCACCTGCAGAAGTTCACTGAAATTCGTCATTACTGTGGGAAATCGAACCATTTGAATTTTTCGATTATCACCAAGGCAAATTATCCAAAATCTGGAAGTTTTACTTTTTCTCAGAAACAGTAAGATCTTCGCTATGCCTACGGTCAAATGCAAATTCTTGATGTCAACTAGCTTTAGATCCTTTTTTAAATTTTATAAACGTACAACTTATTTCATCATGTAATTCAAAAAATAATTTTCTTTTCCTTAGAAACTGTCTTTTTGTATCTTTATATCAAAACAAGCTTTATATTTGTCAGATAATTCCAATATTGATTCAAGAGTTAATCAATCAAATTTTTCAACATTGAAAATATGACACTGAGACCCCTAGAGGTAATCACATATACAAAATCAGTGCCCTTGTATTCTTCTCACGCCAAGGTATTGAATTCTTCTCTGGTTCAGCTTGTAAATACTGTGGGAATTTGTATTATTGATACAAAGTACTTTTCAGATGACAGATTCACTTGAGATTTAAAAAAATGAATTTTTTTCGATAAAACCCTTTTCTTATAATTTTTAGCGCTCAAGAAAAGAACTATTACGATAGATTCTTATGATTTGAATTCTTCACTCTATCGAATACAGTGAAAGTGGTTTTTCTGCTCGGGTTAAGGATGAAATTACGCTGTTTAAAATTTAAATAGAAAAAAAACATGGGGTGGGTGTCATTGTTGTTGAATGAATAGAGAAAAAATTGGGAAAACTTTATATCAGGTCAGGAATCTTTTTTTTCTCCCATACACCCTGAATAAGGAACAGGTTAGAAAATTTTCCCTAGTTTCTTTTGTTTTCTTAATTGTTTTGTGATCATTTCCGATCAAATAGTTTAATCTAAATTCAATTCTAAATAAAATTCAGTGATATTTATACGTATGTATATATTGGTAATTGTATTACCGCCACAAATTATTAGGTTGTGCGATAAGTAATGGGACTGATTACAAGAACTGATTTTATTGTAAAAAAAGCTTGAGAAAGATCAATTGGATATCAGTGAAAATAGTTTCCTGATGAATAAAGACATGTCTCCTAAAGAATTTGTAGTTTTCTAATTCCATAAGCAAAGAATTAATCAAATTTAGAGTTGAGAAAGGGGATTAAATCCATTTTCTACCACATCTTTTAATTTGGAATTTATGACCTTAAGAAAAGGTTCTAGAGATTTGAATTGGGGATGACCTATGAAATCAAAGTGCTCCTCCTGAAAAAATTATTTTTTTCCGAAATGGGTATTCGTGTTGTCCTGAAGAGAAATGAGTCTATAGAATCTCGGATATTTTTATCCAAGACGAAATGAAACCTGAATACTCTAGAACGCTTAATTGAATCTTTAAAAAAGGATTTAAGCATTTGAAAGTTCTCTGATGGCCGAGTTCCCAAGCAATACGCCTATCTCAGAGTATAAAGGCAATATCAAGACATCAAGTTTTAATTAAGCAGAGTTAAAATTTATGTGGCGTATCCCATGTCAACAGTAAGTTGAATACCTCACCGACTGAGTTGAATTCTCGCCCCTAATGTGGTACTTGGATGACGTTCATAACTCTATTAAATGATATGATTTAAGATCTGTTTACTATATAATCATAGTTGATAAAATAATATCATATCTTTTGATTAAATTTTGTTTCTATATTACCAAATATGCTATGATATGATCTAATCATGAAATTTTACTGAATAGCGTGAAAAAGAATTCTCTGAGGGAGGTTTTTCAAGGTCGAAAATTCTCAGTTATTACGCAGGTCTAATCTATTTTATAATTTAATTCATTCAATTCCAAAAAGTCTCTAAACTTTGGTAATTCTAATCTAGTTTCCATCTACTTATAAGTAGATGGGAGGATTCAAAAGAAAATCGTCTTTTTTGTTCATTGTAGGAAGGAAGCCAGATGATCTTCATTTGAGTGTAGATCAATCATTTTTCTATGTTGTCAAATTTGAAATGTTAATAACTTCCAAATTATGACAAGTGTTGTGCAACGAACACTAATATTTTCTTTAAACGATTGATAAAAAATGCATTCACTTTAGATTCTTAGTTATTTTTTCAAAAGCATAAAGATACAAATCTTTAAAAGAAACTGCATAAATAACGAATATTCAAGGCCGACATGTATTTCTGTCTAGTTTTCCAGTAATTTGACACTGAAATACCGTAGTTATTTTCTTATTTGATGAAATAAATACTTATAAATCAAGTCTATCAGAGATTTATCTTGAATTTAAACTGTATCAGATTTATCATTATTTAAAAGATTTCATCAAAGTTTACAGGTTATCGGTTAAAGTTTTGGAAAATCAAACCATGAAAATTCCCATTTTTTCTATCATGTATACAGATATTAAAGACTAACAAATAACAATGCCTAGACCATTATTTTATTGTGGCCAAACCCTTTCGAATAATAAAAGAATTCATCATTCTACCGGAAAAGTCGGAACAAGAATTAATTTTCTGATTTGATTATTAACGCTTTGTTATTTTACAGACTGCAGTAAATTAAACAATAGATCATATTTCAAGAACGTGGAAAAATGTCCATATTTACTCAATAGGATATGAAGTAGATGGAATGAGATCATGAAAATACATAAACATTATTTTGTTTCTGATGATCAATGGCTGAGAATTTTTTAAGGTTTAAATAAATTTTATTATAAAACTAATTTTTTAATACTTCAAGGTGTATCTTGATCCAAACTCAAAATATCAAGTTCTGTTTCGTTCAAGTTTTAACTCATTTAGAGGAAGTAAAAAAATACAAGCTTGTTAATTAAATAAAAATGCTCAAAAAGATGGTGATTATTGTTGCAATAAATAATTAATTAGTTTGATTACATGTACGACGTAGGAGAGTAAAAAATGAGTAATCGAAGGAATTTCATGTATGGAAAAATATTATTTTAAAGACACCTTTGATGAGTAATCCTCAATATCTCGAGGTGAGTCCCAATGGATCTTTTATCTGATTCATTTGTATATTTCTAAGGCTTTTATTAATAGTAATGAAGAAACATAACGTTCTAGAGTGTATCATTCTCGATGCTCATTAAAGATTATTCAATATACAGTATCAGAATTATTAGAGATGGATGAAAGAGATCACTCGTCATTAAAAATAATATTTTTATGTCTTTTCAAATTAGAGATGTCTCTTGAGACGTAAACCTTTCGTTCGTATTACAAATATACAAGTCGTCAATTCATCTCTAGGTACCTGTTGAGTCTATATATTAGTTCTAAAATTAATTGTCATGCGATTGAATACTGAGACTTCTGATCAATATTAGATAATTGGTTGGAATTTGACAATAGAGGTTCCAAAAATCTCAAAAAATCATCACTCAATGTGTGAATTAGAAAACTTTAAAAATAAAAACTCTAAACAACAGTCTAATGTAGGCTAGGCTTGATAGATTTAACCAAGAAACCTGTTTTATACCTATTTTGTAGAATTTTGATGATCTAAAACCTCTGAAAAGAATGACGAGTTTATCACAAATTTTATTTTTAAATTTATTTTTAATGACTTTCAGACCTAACTCACCGAAAAGCAGAAATAAATTAACTATTCTCATCAGTACTTTCCAATGCTTTATTCACAAATATGCTTCTTAACCAAAGGATCACTTGATTTAAATAAAATCCCATTTTTTATTTGTATAAGAAATTATATTTTCAATCAATCATGTTGTAATTTTTCAATTTGAATAAATAATAATCGAATAAAATTGAAATTGCTTATTGACAGGTTTACAGTTATTTCTAGACAAGATTTTGAAAAGAAAATACTATTTAATCAAAATTAATTCAAAACTTTTTGAATAGTCATGAAATGTTGAAAAAATTATTTACACCTCATTGAAAAATTCAGATCGAAACCCATAAATTTAGAGTAGTTAGGGTTTTAGATAAAGCCTCTTCAAATTAGAGATTTGGCCAGGTATTTCAATAACCAATCTCTTGATATGGTTTGATTGATCTAAACGAAAATAAAACCTGGGCAGAACATAAAGGAGAGTGTAAAAAAAATTTTGAAATTTGCTAAAGCAACCTGCTTAACGGAAAAAACAAAGGAAATTTACAACTTATCTAGAAAAAAATTATTTTTTGAGATCAATTCAAATAAACGGTTATTTCAAAAATGGCGCAAAGTTTGTAAGGACGTTTTAGTGAAATTTTAAAGTTCCCAAATTCAGCGTAAATAGCCGCATTATTTTAGAATTTATCACATTGATTTTCATTCTAAAATAAAACAAGAAAATTTTGAGCATTTTTTTTAAAGTGAAAAAGTGAAATATTCAAATATTTCTTTGATGCTGTTTGGTATGGCAGAGGAGATTTTTCTTATATTGACACATGTGAAAATAGCTTAAAAGTACGAGGATGATTACGAAAACTAAATTAAAAAGGGGAAGAGCGTAAATTTTGGTTCATAAGTCACAGGTCTAACTGTAGAAGATTTCAAAATAAAAGATTGAAAATGCCCTATTAAACAAATAGTTCTTGGTGTGTGTAGCTATAATTTCTTTCAGACATTCTATTCGACACTTATTTTTATTCATCATAGGTAACTTTGTTCATCGTTTGCACAAAATTTCTATTTTCACTCGACAAAAATAGTTTGGCCATTAATTTCATTGTAATTATTTTTAAATGTCAAAAAAAATAATAATTTTTCTCTCTCTAAAATGACGTATGTGAAAACGATAACGGGGAGAAATTTATCGAAAAAAAATTTAAATCATTTTGCTACTGGGTGTTATAGGGGGATATAACTATAGCAGTGGCATAGAAAAAAACAAAACTGTCAAAGAATGATTTAATTAACTAACGCCTCAGAAGGAGATCATGTCTGAGAATTTATGTGAGTCTAACAATGCCAGGAAAATAGTTGGAGTAAGAAAAAGGCAAATTTCATCTTGAGAAAAGCATTCACTTCCGAAAAGTTTAAAAAAAGTTTTACTCCTTCAAAAAGTATGAGAATGAAATTAATGAACAGAAATGAAACATGTGACTTTAATCCGAAGAACAAAAACGTTTCGTGATGTCATGGGTAAAGCAAGTCTGAAGCAATTAAGATTAGTTTTCTAGGCAGAGTCTGCTTAAATATAAATGACCAAGTGAGTCTATTATTGGCGCAGTTATTGTAAAAATTTGAAAAGAGCAGAATCAGGTTCATCTTATTCGATAATGAATTAGCCCATATACCTGATAAATGGATCCGACCGTGAATGACTACCATGCCAGGTTGTAGCATACTGACAAGTCCAAAATTCTCTAGGAGTTTCTTTCGTACTAGTCACTGTTCGATCCATTTGTATACTATAATATTCAGCCACATGGGCTGATGCATTACGAAAAATTACGAACCTGAGGTAAATATTATCCAAGCACCTAGAATTAAATAATCTTAATTGTAGATAAACTGTAATAATTAATTTATTCAATTTCTCAAAATGATTTTGATGAATTTAGTAACTACAGTTTCTGATGATTTCATTTTTTGCAGTATCTCCAAAACTGAATAAAAATCGCAAAATTCTAAGACTAAATTCTCAATCAATTTGGTCTATTTTTTTGGTCTAAAGTGACAAGATGTTCGAATTCATAAAATAATAGATAAGTAACGCTTCTAGCAAATACATATAAAGAGGTTTAACTAAAATGCTGTTATCTATGTCATTATCTAAATCTAAAAATAAATCTAATATACATCCTTTAACGAGAGTCATAAATTAAAAATAAACTCTAAATACTGCATTCATTATTGTATAGCGAATAAAGTTTTTATCGAGATTAGAATCGGTCACAAAGTAATCACGATATGGTTAATTTATAGTGAATCACATCTCAAGGATTCATTCGATTTTTATGTTTAGACTTTGATAAAGTATTTTCATTCAGATCAGGATTTTGATCCAAATACCGAGATGTAATCCTGATTCGAATGTTCTCGAGAATTTTCAGTTATGAAGAATTCAAAAAATAAGTACAACTCTGAGTAAGTAAGAGTTTATTCGTTGGCGTAATCGTCTCAAGAGACCGCACTTGATATAATCCGCTCTAAATTTATCGGGAGTAATTATGCAGAGCAAATCAGTTCTTTAACTCTTTCATATTCCACAATTTTCACAAAACCATTTGGCCAAAATTATTACAAATGCAAGATCACGTTATGGGCTTCAATTTAAACTTTAATCCTGATCCTGAAATCTGCCAACCTATCAGAGTTACAAGGGTTCGAATATATTGAGAATTGGAAATATATGTCCATCGGCCCCGAAATGGTTAACAGAAAGTATTTCTACTTTTCTGAAATATTTTGATTGACACTTGTAGGTTTGATTACCGATGTTTTGATCACTTTTAGTGGTTTAGATTCAAGAAAGGTGTCAAGTGTTTTACTCGTGAATGTCGAAAACAATCTAATTTTCTTATCTCCAAAATCTTCCACTACTTGCAAGATGTATATATTACAGGAGTAGTAATATATATCTGATGATTTAATCCTTATTTATTACATAACATAACCTAATCAAGATTACCTATAATCCTAGGGAAATACAATCGGTTGTCAATCAAAATGTATAAATACAAAAGAATGCCTTTAGTATGTAGAGCAATGCATAGAGTTTAGTACTGGCAGAAATATCTTGTTTATTTTTCTCTCTGCATACAAAAAGAATAATACACTATAAATGTTGAATAAATTTTCCCATAGAGTTTACTTTGAATTAATTAGGATTTTCTCTTCAATCTAACTGATCTTGCACTTGTAAAGTGAATAGAGAATTAATCTATGGAAATTGGTGAGATTATAATAGTTTGTTAACTTTGCATAATCACACCTGTCAATCCCACAAAGATTAATGCCCACTTTTAGAAGAGAGAAGTTCCGCTTTGGTTAAAAATCCTTTAGAATTTAAAAAAGGTGATTTTTAGAAAAAGAGTAGTTTTTAGTTAATCTCAGCAATTAATAAAATCATCTCAGACAGGGAAATCGAAATCTTCTGTTTCTTGAAACAACAGCATCGAAACAATTTTTAAACCCTCAAGTCTCAGATCTATTTGGTGTGAAAATACGCACAATAGACAGTCAGTTTAAAACAATTATTTTTAGTTCAAAAGTTTTAATGGGATTCGTTCTCATTTTATTGATGTTAAAAAAGCCCTTGACATCTAATTCACGACTGAAAAATACAAGGGGTTAGAGATTAGCCCTTTTCAACAAGAAAATCGTTTTCATTAGGCGAAATTCAAAGAGAAGCCTTAGGGTTTAGCTGAAGCGAAAACCTTGATATTGGGTATTTTAATGACGAAATAAGAATTCTTTTTTGAAAGCCGATGCATCAGTTAAAAGATCTTCTAAACTTTGAGAGATATCGATGTGGTGATTGCGTATTTGGAATCTACAGTGGTTTTTTTACGATGCAAAGCTATTTTATTTTTTCTCAGCAAATAGGTTACCAAATAACGCTCTAAATATTTGACTAAATTATCATGCTTCTTTAAGTAAGTTATGAGCCATGCGTATTTTTGTAATTTCCTTTCTAATTATGGGAGAAAAAAGTATTTGAAGTATCTTTCAGTTCAAATTATCGCTCGAAAAAGTCTTTTATTCCCCTGGTGGAATAATGGGACATGAAGGGTTAATGTATAGAACCGAGATTCTTGATAAAGATTGTCAGTATTATCCTACGAAGAGTAAATGATATCAACAAGTCGAAAAAGTTGAACTTTTCACCATTTTCTTGAACTGTCAATTGAGTTAATACTCCATTATTAATGAAAGCTACATTCCAAGAGTATAGCCCACCTTTTCTTTCTATTTCGTCAATAAATTAACTTTCCCATAGAACATTAACATGTTGTTGAAAGTTGAAAAATACAAGATTACTATATGTATTTTACATAAACATCTGTATTTTTATTTTTCCTGTTGTCAAAGGTAATGCATTCATTTCGTCCACTTATCTTTTAACAAATTGATCGCTTGTCTGATATTGCATGTAACAAGTTTTTCTTGCTTGATTCTTATCGCAACAAGTTTACTTTTTAAATATACATAATTAATATTCAGGATAATTTTCCTAGACTCCGAAATAAGATTTCATACTCAGTAGTTGAAATTTGGCAAATTCATGGTTCTAGAGGAGCTGAAATCAAACTTTACAAAGCATATTTTTTTCATAAAATGAGTATTGTTCAATAAATACTGTATTAGTATGATAAGAGTATAGATTTAATTGTTGATTAACCACCAAGTGTGAGTGTGACCAAAAGATGATTTTTAGGATCACAATAACAGAAAGAAATCAATTATGCTAAATCTGTTCTAATGCATAACCTCATTTTCGTTTAGGAACTGAATTTCGAGTTCAAAGTTCGAAAAAATGAAGCTTCCTTTGAGGCGGTTTGGATAGATAGAGAATAGGGACTTCTTTGCAGTTTTCAAATGTCAAACCAGAACCTTTTCAGAGGTTTCTCAAATTCAGACTTATGGGTTACTTTAGACGAATACACTGTGGTCGAAAGATTGAAACTTAATCAAGTGTAAAACATTTACTTTTTCTCAGTTGAATGTACACAACCCAATTGATATCGGCAAAATAGGGCTTAGAACTTGTAATTGAAGATTTTAAAAAATTTTCCAGTTTACACATTGTACGTTTAATTGTTATGTTCAAAGAGTACAGTGTACACCATCAACTGTTCAATGTGTACACCGAGTTTCCACTTTGAACGTGACACATATAAAGCTTGTTAAGTCAAGAATTTTTGGATTTTACAACTATTTTTTCACATTTAGATAATTTTTGCCAATCGATATAAAAATCTGGATAAAAATGCGGACGTTTGAGGGTTTGAGTTGGCTCCAAAATCCTATTTTCGAACGTTTAGCTCAAAACTATTTTTGATTTGATCTAATGAATTTTTCGATGATCAAAATTAATCAAATTTGTTTAATTCTAATGAGAGTCGAATTTCAGTCAACTCTTTGGATTGTTGATAATTCAGTAAATATTAAAATTAATAAAAACACTCAAGGTGTAACTCAAACACCTTCTGACGAGTGAACCCTAAAACTATAAATAGGTTTAAATCTTCAGTTGAAAATTGTTGTTAACAATAGCTATCTTTATGTAAAAAGTGTCTTGATTAGAAATCAGATTAACTTTGTCTTATCTCCTTCTCTTTTCAAGATTTCAATTCCCTTCTTTTTGTAGACTCTTTCTCCTATGCCTTGCCTAGGAATTCATCAATAGACACTGTGATATAAATTCCCAAGTGATTGACAAAAAAGAATCTTCTGTATTAATTAATTCACAAGATTTAAGGAGTATTTTCGATTATAAAAATTTCTTCAAAGGATTAATCTTTTAGGAACAAAGTTATTCTATCAATAGTACACAAGTAAAGCCTCATAAAAGTTATAAAAAGAATTTTGGCCGTTTTTCGAATTTATCGAAAATACAGCAAATCTCCATTTTTTATTTTAAAATTTTGAGCTCAGAATTTTTATCGATTTCGAAGATTTATAGCAATTAAATGCTGATATTTGGGATCAGTGTAAGACAAAGAATTAGAATTCGCCTACAGAAGTATACAGAAATCTGCCATTATTGGCAAAATTATCTAATTCAAATTTTTCGTCTAATGATGATCTGAAATGTCTGTAAATTTAAATGGTCATGAGCTTATTTCATCGTTGAAAAGGAAAACTAAATATATTCTGAATTTCCGGAGTAAAATAGTAAATTCTCTTCTATATATCAACCAAAATTATTTCTGAAATCATGTTTCAACCGAAACTCTATGGCCACCTCGATCCGATGAAATTATAGTTAAAATTATGCGAATATTTCAAAGTGTATTTTTACTTTTAAATAGAGTAAATTAGTATTCTGGTGATTTAAGATGATAGTTAAGAAATATGCGATCGGAGCAACTCCGAAGCATAAGATTATAGAAATAAAAAAACTTTATAGAAGTATTTCAGAATTCCTAAAACGAATCGGAGGCAACAATCAACAATAAAAAAAACTATTTTCATTGATAAAGAATCTTGTTTATTTAGACTTTTTGATCTAATTTTGAATTTGAAAGACGTGCGAGAAATTACTGATGATTTTATTTTTCCTCCCCAGGAGACCCAGACAAATGTTGATGATTCGGACACTCTGTTCGAGAGATTGAAGAATTGGGCCCGAGTCCCGGACGTGAGAGCCTTAATGGACAAGCCCAGTTTCTTATCCTTGGTCAAGGGTCTAACAACGAATTCTCAATTAGTTAGATTTTCCGATTCTTGGCAATTAAATTTTCTTCCCAGTATTATATTTTTAAATTGGATTTTTCGTTCATCTCATATAGCAGCATTAAGTAACAGGAATTTCCCAAAGCTTCATCTATCTTTTTTTGGAGTTATTGTTTTAATTTTTCTCCAATTTCTCTTGGAGTTCTGGCCAGTTTTACTTTTCTTTGGCACATTTTTTTATTTGGTCAACCATTTTCTATATTAAAACTAATGTAGGAATTCAAAAATATTAAATATTTCAGCTCGAAATTTCAAAATAAAGGAATTTAGCGTCGATTTATTTTCTCGAATGATGAAAGTAGACAGAATGGTGTGAAATCCATCATCTCTTCATAATATTCAAAATTCTTTATGGAAAAATTGAGATTCTTTTTTAAAATCGTGTCAACCAACTTTAATCATAATCAAGAACTTCCTTTTGCAAATCTCTTATCTTTGAAATTAACAGAATATTTTCGGTTTTTATAATACAAAATCACTTTACCAATCTAGTAGTTTTTGAGTACAGGAGAAATTTTCTAGTGTTAATTACAAGTACATTGTAAAGTTTTAAATTTAGCCGAGATCTACGTCCTTGTGGGATTTCCCTCTAAATGATATAACGTTGAAAAAATAATTTGTTTTTTATTTATAAAAAATGCAAAATAAACTGTAGGTAATCCCAGAGCTATTCCACAGAAAATTACATATTTAATGAATCTAAATCAAAAACATAGTTAAATAGAAAGGAAGGCAAGAGATAATAACAATGGATCTCTCTACTTTGCTGCTACTAAATGACTTTTAATCTTGGCTAAAAGTATCTTTCTCAGATAGAGGCACAATGGAACAAGATGGCATTGTCCTTAAGAAAATTAGTAAATTCAATAGAGTTAATAACATAATTAGCTGTGATCCTCCATCAAAAGATCATCTCTCCTTAAAGAACATAGTTAAACTTAGTTGAATAATAAATATTAGTAAAAGTAAATCCAACCAACTTTTTACCAAAGTCTCTTCCAAACCTTCCGGTACTGAGATGCTCTTCTTCAGCGAGATGAAACGCATAGATTCTTAAATCTCTTCAGTTTTATCTATACCTTTTTCAGAGCTAGTTAGGAATTCTGATTTCAACATTTTTCAATCTAAACTAAAAACTATTCATTCTGATTAGCAAAGAGCCCAGAGAAGGGGGTAGTCCTATTTGTCCAGATCGGAAAAACCGTCTGGACTTTGGACTTCCCTCATCTCATCAGTTATTCCCTTATATCTCAAGATTACATGAACCAAAACAGGAAACAATTAAGAGCAAGTTTCCAAAAAAAATCTGTTTAGATCCAGCAATAAAAATTTTTATACCATAAGGCAAGGTTTATCTCAAATGTAAATCAAAATAAAACTTTTTATTGTTTCAAACGATGGTTAGAAATCATCTTCCTATATTTCAATATTGCTTGTAATTGCTTATCTCAAATAAAAGGCAATGAATTATAATTCCTAATTATGAACTTGGAGATCATTTTATTATTTTTAAATGATCCAGATCATAGCTCCTGCCTTTATTCATCTTATAGTACAGTGCTTAAGTTCGTCATTTTTAATCATTATTTTTTTCTAAAAAACACTTATTTAATGATTCACAACAGATTGTTCAAAGTTTGCGCTCAGACCTATGTATTTATACTATCTGGAAAATTAATTTGGAAATACAGGATTAGAAGATAGTTTAGAAAAGGTATTTGAAAATTCTTGAAAACCTCTGAAGAGAAGTTAGATTGGGTTTATTGAAATTTTAGAGATTGGAAGATTGCAGAAAACAAGCGTATATTTTAGTGATAATATTAAAAAATCCCGACGCTTTTATAATGGATTTTTTTAGTAAAAGTTATTTTCATGCAACGATACATTCTTTCCACTGAATCATTTAAGGTCAAAGGATGAAAAAAACATCATTGTCTACGGTCAAACATCTCATTTGAGAACAACAAAGAATTGAAAATATCGCTACTGTAAAATAGAGTTAGAAGAGTTTGCATTCTTCTGCATAGATGACGAGATCATTTTGCTAAAGAAGAATGCATTAGCCGTCCTGAAAGGAAATAAAGATAAAATCAAATACTAATATTAACACTGGAGATTTACACACTCTGACAACCATGAAAAATGTTTATCTAATTTGAAAAGATCGAGATCACGTGACAATATCAGATGGACGATCAGTAAAAATCAATTAATTACCATGTTCAAACCTCAAAGTAACAAAAATTTACACTCATTTGAAATATATCATAAGAAATTCAATATATTCGAGTTTCAGGTTATTTCTAACACGAATTTTATATTAAAAAAGTAAGGCTTTTAGAAAGCTAGTTGACATTAAAAACCAGAATTTGAACACCGCAAGGGATTCTTTTTCATTTCACCAATGTTAAAAAGCCCTCAGTCTCTTTGTCATTCAGAAGAATTACTGCAATTAGCCCTCATTTATTTTATATATGTGACTGTGGAGCTTCTTATATAGAACGCACCATCAGAAAGTTAAATACCAGATCAAATGAACACCTAAAGATGGAAACGGCGGTGGCCAGACACACCAAACAAGATAACCTTGATACTTTATTTTCTAATTTTTCCATTTTATATAGAAATGCAGGTGATGGCAGCACGGATTTGTGGGTGAAGGAGAAATTCTTCATCAATCACTTTAAGCCGAATCTCTGTGTTCAGAAAAATGACTCCTATAATCTTCAATTACCATGGCCTATCTGAGCTTTTTCACTTTTCTCTTCACAGTTGCTATTTATTGGAGAGTTTAGGTGTTTTTTTAGATTACATTATATTCAACTTTTAATATAATTCTTTCAATATTTGTAAATAATTATAATTATTATCAATGAATTTTAAACTTATATCCTTATTTATGTGTCACTACTGATGAACCATAGAGAAATGTACATTTAGTAAATAAAAGCAAGTAATATTAATCGCCTGATTAGAAAATAATTTGTTTTTTCCAATGAATAAATGGCTATCCTTGAATTAGTTTTGAAGCCAGTTTAAACGACGCTCTAATAAAACTATTTCCACAAACACTTTTGCTTAATAAATGTGCATTTTCTCGCATAAGATAATATATTTTCTTCATCATCATGCCTTCTGAACACATGTCATCCATCTTTCACATGTAATGGGAGAGAAATTTATACATTTTCTTACCTATCCCATTTCAACAAACATTGATATAAAAGATTCCTTATTAACTGGGGAAATTTCTGTGTTATTTTAAGCAATGTTTTATAAAAATTTAAGAAAAAGTCTCTGTGTACAGCGTTAGGGATAAAGTTGCCAATTTCTTTTTCTTCTTCTTAAACAAGCATTATCATGTTCTTGTCATCTAGCCTCTTCCAGACTGCTAGCCATTTCTTATGTTGAGAATCTTTATAAGTGAAAATACCTCAAACTCTCTGAGGACTCGCATTAGTCTTAAAACTTTTTAATTTGCTGATCAAAATTCAATGCAATTTTTTTAGTTATCTTCAGAATCTGATAAGATTGAGTTAAAATGTAAATACTATAGTCAAAATAATCAAATTTCTTTGAACTACAGTCTAGCATGAATTGTAAAAACGGTTTATTTACTAATCTTGACAGTTTTTGAATTTTGAGAAGATTTGAGAATCAGCTCAGAATTGTGAAAAGTGACTTTTCCTCAAAGATGATGAAAGACAAAATCTTCTCCGGTTAAACGATTTCTCTCAATAATAAGATAAACTTTACTTCTGCTTCAGTAGATTTTTCATTTCAGCTTTCCCCTATGCAAGCAACACTCGTTCTCAGTAGGAAGAAGGAAAAAAAACAATCATTGAGCACGGAATTCTCATGTGCTCAAAAATAAATGTAATGAAGGAAAAAGTTGTTTTCACGAGATATTAAAAGGGGGAGTGGATGGGTATTAATCTACCTCATTCATCGTCTTTTTTATCTTTCCCATTTGTAGTCCTGAAGAAAGATTTTTCCCTTGATCATAATCGTCCTCTCTTGCTCAATTAATTCAACTTTTGTACTTTCTAAAGATGGATGTATAAATTATAAAAAGATGTTCATTATCGGATTATAGGCATAGATAGAACGAGGTACGCTTATATTTAAATGGAGACATGAGCAACAAAAACAATAAGGCATTAAACAGATCTGAACAGCTGAATATGATGATAATCCCCTTTCATTTCATATAAAGATAGATAATTATCGTCTTATTTGCGCATCTCTTGCAAGTTACTTTTTATTTCTTCTTCTTTAAGCTTCAGTAAAGAATTTATCATATCAATTTGCTCTAGTTGAACTTTGAATAAAGAAATTAGCCATGAAAACTCAAAAATTAAACCCGGATAGTCAACGATTTAATCTGACCAAAATTAGGGCATTTCAATCTATGAGTTCAGAGAAATCGAAAAATCTATCCTATCAGCACTAAAATTTATTAGCTTCATTTCTTCTTGAAAATAACAAATTTCTCAATTCTTCAGTGATATTGACTAAATATATTGCTCATATTCCTAAATATTGACTTTTGTGTCGATAGGATGAAGCCACTCCATCGGCCAACTTTCAGCATTATTAAGAACCGATAGCTGCTTTGCAAAAGAATGAATAAAATTAATGTTTCTACTTGTAAGTAGTTTTACTCATTTTGAGTTTCAAGTTTGAGCAATAGTTTGAGATCAACTTTATTGATTTTAATAAATATCAAAGGAATAATTCATCCTTTAAAGGTGTCGCACAACGAACAACTTTTATGAGAAGATTCAAAGTCACTCTTGTTCTCTTTCTGTATACTCAAGGGAGAATTGAGTGTTTACTAAGTAAATTTTCCAATTATCTTAGTAAACTACTTTTTTGAAAGATGGATTCAATTGTCACGCAACTTTTTCAACTTTCCTAGGAAATTTCATGTCTAAGAACTGACAAAAATGGAAAAAAATGTTTTGACTATAATAATTACCACATCTTTTCTCTATTAAGCCAAAGAAAATAATGAAATAATCTGCAGGCAGATGAAAAGGCAGAAATAGGGAACTGCAGACAGGTTTTTGACTAGGGAGATCTTTATCTCTGACGAGATGATTAATTAAGCCATCCTTCTATCTGCAAGAGGAATGAATAATTTCGAAAAAATTGTTTACCTTAAATTATACAGCTATTCTCGATAAATTTGATGCGATTTCTTTCGAAATTTCACAGTTCAATCTTCTTATGACTAAGTTGATCATATGAAAAAATCTAGATCATACATTTGGCATGTTCCATATGGCTACATAGGGTGGTAAAATTTGAATTACCAAAAAATGAGAGTGGTTCTTTTTTCTTTCATAATTATTTTATCTCCTGGTGAATAAATGCTATTGGCTAAACCTAAATGCTCCCAACATTATTTCATGTATAAATATATATCGATAGTCCGTGTTTGGTTTGAAGAGGATCGACAAGAATAAAGCTTTATTCGCCAAAACAAATCTTCCGTTCGTTCTTAACTCCAGCATGACTCCAGGTCAGCAGCCCAAAAAAATTATTCTTTAATTGGTATTTAAATATTCTTTCCATTTAACTGAGCAAGATATTTTTCTAATTTTGAGCTAAAAAATTTTCGAATTGATATAAATTATACACATTTATAAATATTAGAGCAAGATATAAAAGATTTTTCCAAATCAAAATTGAAAATGCCGATTTTTGAATTAACGCCATCTATTTTCAATGAATTTTTCTACTACGATCGATCAAAATCTAAATTTTCAGCGGTTAATAAAAGATACACACCATTAAATAACTTGTATAACTTTCTTCCCGAAAAAAGTTGGACCAGAAGTTATTTTATTAGAATTGACTAAATTCACCTTATTTATTGAGCAAATCCTAAAATTACTTGTGCGGTCGCTTGAAAGTAGGAAAAATGTATTGAGAAGTTTTCAGATGATTTAAGGTTTTATCCTTCATCTATAATTCATTCTGATTCCGAATATGTATTCATATTCAACTTTCGAACTCATTAAATAGACTCGGACCCGAAAGGGTTAAGGTATTTTTAATCACCACTGCATATTCTAGTAAAGAATTCCGATCAATTTGGGAAAATGGGATTTTGAAGTATCAGAGTAATAAAAATTTCGAATTTAAATTTCATAAATGTCATTTTGGTAATGGAGTAGATTAAGTGTAGAAAAATTTTCCCTGCCCCAAAATTTTTTCAAGTCCAAAAAGGTGCGTCTTGCGTACCTATTTGTATGTCAGTCACACATTCCTTCTCTATCCCTCTTTGTTTGATGATGTAAGCCCCTTATTATTATTAACCCTAAGAAATGAGTAAAAACACCATTTTCAAATCTAAATATCTTTGGTTAGAAGAAAGATATTTGAACATTTCAAAATGCAATCAGTATTAGAAAATTATGCTCTTTAAGATGATCCAAGTTTCAAAATTTTATGTTGAATAATAAGCGAGATAGAATATGATCAAATAATAATTATATGACCTGCTATAATCTTGATTTACTCGAGTAAAAAGTTTCACATATCTTTATTAAAAACAAAAGTTACATACATAAGTATATCACAAGATTATCGAAAATTAATACTTGTTTAATTCTATTTTCGGTACCTTTTCAGATTTTTTCAGACGGATCCGAATCTGAATTATCTGAAGAACCCTATAAATCAGGATGATCCAAAATCAGTTCAAAATGACGGATTTTATTTAAAAAATGTTGAAAGATAATTATTTTCCTCGTCTATTGTCGATCCAGATAAATAAAGTTTGATTTTTCACACACTTTAAAATCAATAAAAATATTTCTACTCAAAGTTTAAAAAATGTAAACACCGCGCCTACTTGATATCAATTTGCTTTACATTCGTTATTAATCTTTACTCGATAAGATGTCTTTATGAGTATAATAACTTTTGATAGAATGATCATTCCTGTATCGTATCGAGTAAATATTTTTGATTATCAATAACAAATGTAATTAATACATTTCTAAATGAATCTCAAATTACAAAAACTCAAGAATGAAAAATGATTCCGAGTGATGATCTCAGGGAAATGACTCGTTTCCAGTATCTGTTTCTGTTTTTTGTAACAATTTTTATGCATGTACGACGTATATGCTTTTACTGCACTTTTATGTACAGATGGCAACAACAAGTCAACCACAAGAAAAAACACCTCTGTGTACTAAGAAAATTAAATTTTAATCTGTTGGTTTAATTTTGATATCACACAGTTGTAATTAATTTTCGAGAATCAAAGGGAAATGACCATAAAACTGTCAGGGGGACATTGTCTGAGGTAATAAGAAACAATAAAATAAATCTCTTGATAATTTTTTTCTCGATGAGTGGGAAATTTAGGCTGACTTGGTTGGTCCTGAAATCCAGTTACAAGATTCCCGGGATTCTTGAGACTATCAGATAATTTTGAAACCGAGTAACGAAATTAACTGGCTCTCAGTTAACCTTTGAGTATATAGACTAGTTGAGAATGGCCTTACAAATTGAGAAGAAACCAGAGGGGTCATGCTGTGTAATACGATATGCAAAAGTTTGTTAGAGAAATGGATGGATTATTTTATTTTTTCTTATATGATGTCAAAAGTGATTTTATTGAGGGTAATCCCTAGCAGCCAACTGAATTGTTAAACAAGTTCCTTATTAAGGAGATCGTGAGATCTTGTTGACAACTTTTGAATGAACTTTTTCTTCAATAAACATTCAAATATTTGATCAAAAACTGATGAAAATCAAGAGAGCTAAATAGAGATAAATAAAGAGTGAGAAACCCATTGTACTTCAGCCAGTAGATTAATATTTGGATTTTAGTCATATTTTCACATTGTAATGCCATGTCAATGAATATACGGCTGATCAAGATAACTTTTGAAAAACAGTGGAAATTATTTGAGGAATTCTGAAATAGAAGTAGAAGTGTTCTGCAAGCAATGGCTTCCGGTGAACTATAAAGTGTTCTCTTCTTCTCCAATAAGATTTTGAATAATTAAAAAAATCACGTTCAAATTAAGAGTATTACGCCCAATGATGTATAAACTCAATTTATTAAAAATGAATTATAAACTAAAATCTATAAAATAAGATCCCTTTAAAAGACAGAATCATCATGGAACCTATTTCTAACAGTTACAATTTAAATAATTATAATAATTTATTATTAATCAAAATGAATTCTTTATTATCACTTGTCCCAAATTATTTTTTTTTGCAGCCTAACCAAAATAATTAAGCTGATTCCGAAACTGAATTCCATTTTGTAAGCCGACTTATCATTTCAAAGATAATAGAGGTTAAAATTGGAAATAGGTTTTCAAGAAAGCGTTCTAAATATTTAACAATATTTTCAAAAAGTCACCCTTCTTCAAGTAACTCTGGTTAGCATCAGTGAAAAGCTATCTTTATGAATTATACATAATTTTGTAGCTTAATAAATTTCCTTCCTAATGAGGAATAAACAAAGTTTTTTAGGTATCTTTCAGTTAAAATTATTGCTCGAGTAAGAGTTGTGTTCCCCTTGGTGGAACAATGGGACATGAAAAGTTATACAACTAAGATGCAAGCTAAAATATATCCAAAATTTCGAAATTGAAGTCGCATTTTTCTCTTGTCTAATATGCCTACTAGTTACCCAAGTATCAATGACTAGTCCAAATTGGCAAGAAGATGAGAATTTACTAGTTTTACAAAAACCTGTGACCACAATTTTCATTTGTTAACATGAAAGGTAAGTCCCACTGATGATTAAACTGAAATGACTTCAAGAGAAGGGGAATTCGATTATTTCTCCATCGAATTTTGATCTTTATTCCAAATCAACTTTTTCTGCAAACATCTATTGTTTTGGTGAATTAAACAAATCAGACAAAGGGAAAATTATGAAATAATGCTTAAGATAATTCATTCATTTTGAACTTGTTTGAATGATGAATAAAACTTGTAAGGTTTATTAACAGTTTATGTTGTTTTTTTAGTTAAACAATTCCAGATTACTTAACACGCTTGAAAAAGAATCAATCAATAAGGAAATAAAACCTCAATTCTCTCAACATTCATGGTCTTTTTCTCAAATGTGTTTATGGCTTTCCTTTTATTTTATTGTGATATTAGCCGTATCGAGAATTCTAAATTTCAAAATATTATAAAATTCACGGCAGTGATAGGGTTCAAGTTCACTTTCTCACTAAAAACTCACTCAAAATTGGTGTTAAACTGTAGCATTCAAGATTTTGAGGTTATTTTAACGAGATATTAGGATGACATTCAAGAGACTTTGAAATTGTATTTAAAACATAGAGATTGTCCAATTAAATTCATCTACTCAAGTCAAAGTAAAAGACTATTAGTTAATAAATTCCTGTGTGATTGAGGTGCTTCTTACGTGGAAAGAACGATCAGGGAGTTAATCATTGTAAAAAGAATTTTACAACTATCACCATAGCTAGGATAAGAACATAACTGTGAAACTAATGATACGGAGGATTTTTATTTGAAATAGACTAGATTAACTTCTGAAACTCTGCCACGGTCAAGCTAGGTATTGATCAAGATTTCTTTTGATAGTTCAAGCTTGATAGTTTTAGAGAGTGTAATGTTCGAAAAAGATATTTTGGTCCTTTTAGAATAATGCAGCCTTTAGCTTATTTCGATCATTCTTTCCACTTCATCATAATCATCGCGCTTGAAACAACAGCCTAATAGTTATCCTGAATTCTATTTGGTTAGTGAGAGCCAGTTAATCTCGTTACTCGGTTTCAAGATTATCTGATAGTCTCAAGAATCCCGGGAAGCTTGTTAATAGTAACAAGTTTAACTGGATTTCAGGACCAACCAAGTCAGCTCAAATTTCCCACTCAGGAAATTTCAAACACCAAGGAGATTGATAAGTTTGTGTTGCAGAAATGTCGTCTTTTCATTCAATGACAGACTGTATATACAAAAATGATAATTATAGTCAACATCCTCTGATAAAATTGATACCTTACCTGTTAAGACTCGTAGTTATTTAGCGATATTCTGAACACATCGAAGCAATAAACACGTGATGCTGTTTAAATTGAAGTTTAAACTCAATGATTATGTTGATGTATTAAATAGGAATATAATTCAAATACAGGCAATTGATGCCACTGGTTAATAATCAGGCCAAATTTTATCTTTTTCAACTGAATAGAATAGTTCCTAGATAATATGTCTAAATTTATAAATATTAGGCTTCCAATGTGGTCGGTAGATTAGAAGGAATCTGAAAGCACTATGAACGGATCAAAAATGATTTTTATTCCAGAAAAGAATCCCCTATAGTACCATGCAAATATTCAGATCAGAGTGACAAAATGGATTCTTTAAAAATTTTCAGTTGTGTGAAAACAACTCTGAAATTTAGTCATACTAGACAGAAACCCTTCGAACCGGTTAAAATGCAGCGATCGCCTAAAACTGTTGATTTAGAGGTCGTATACGACCTCTGGGATCGAAGGGGTTAATTTTTCAATTTAAACGATGGAAGAGGAAATCCACCTTTCAACGATGTACTATTTTAAGCAGGTTTAAGATTCAAATTTTCTGTGATGCAAAATAAATTCGATGGGTTCATTTTTTCGAGCCATGAGGGGGGGGGTAGAACTGAAGGGTATTCGACACTGAAATTTTCTTATTTTTATGTTTTTGTCTTCAATTCTCTTAAAAAATAAATAGTTTCTTGGTTTCGGCATATGCGATGACTATTTCCAGATCATGAAATTTTTGAACATCAAGCTAGGTTAAAACGTGAAAAATATTTTTCTAACAATAAAAGAATAGAATAAATACTGTAGCCATTTCAAAATTCTCCGGATGGATAAATGAAAGAGTTTATTTTTTAATTTTTATTTTTTATTTGAAGAAAAAACCAGACAAAAATAATTACTTTATTGCCAAGAAAACAAAAGAGGGATTTGATAATTGAAATATGAATGCGCCTTTCATCATGCGTCTTGGAATTTGTTCGTGAAAGTTATTAATAAATAAGCCTGTCAAGTTTCCTATGGACACGAGCTCTCCAATTAGCATGCGTTGATTTTTAAAAATCTTATCTTTTATTTAGAAAGACTAAACTTTCTTTGATTTCTATTATTTGAAACTGTTTTAAATGCCTTTGATCTGGTGATACCAAAATTAAAATAATCAGTGGAGAATTAAATCAAGAAATTTACTTTTCTATGTCCATATCAAATATGTTGATGAGACATTTATTTTGATGAAGTCTAATTATTTTCATGCGAATATTAAGTTTACTATGGAAAACTAATCTAATGATATTTTAAGCTTCTTAGAAAAGAAGATGGTTCAATTCAAAGAAACATCTTCAAAGTTCTGCCAGTTTTAGTCCTATTTCCCATAAAGTTGGTTTAGTAATTGACCTGAGAAAGAGGTTGAGAAGGATAGCAAGGAAATAGAGAAAATAAAGTTGAGTTTTGAATGGGAAATGGGTATTAGATTTGGACGAAATTGTGCAAAATTACTTAAATCGCCTATCGATATGAAAAAACTAATCTTCAAGTATTTAAATATATGTAATCCTACCAAATTTCACTTCAAAATACCTTTCCATGCTTCTGGAATAAGATAAACAAAATTGTGAAAATTTTTAAATTTAAAACGTTTTTTGACTATCAAAATTCATGAAAACATTTCAAAAGGATTTATGTCATTTTTACAACTTTATGTAAAGAAATAATGTGAACTAACGGTCTTTTGATTTCTCTAAACGGAACTTTTTGTCCTTGTGCCCAGTTCGATTTTTCTCACAATTTTAAAGATCTCCAAAATTTTTAATTCTTGAATTTGATTTCTTATTTTTATGTTTCTGTCTTCAATTCTCTTAAAAAATGAATAGTTTCTTGGTTTCGGCATATTCGAAGACTATTTCCAGAACGACATTCAAGTTAAAATTATAAATATAAAACAATAAAAAACGTTCTAAATTTGAAAATTTTGACAAGCTTGTTAACTTAATAATTGATAGAGAAGTCGTTGAAAACACAGATGAAGTTGAGAAAACCACAATCTTCATGAAACTTAACTTCAGGGAGATGGTTTCAGCAACGATTCAAGAAGAAATTTTACAAATCTCATCAACCAACATTATATTATTGAAATACAATTGAAAATTGTGTTCAAAACTCAGATATTATTTAACCTAATTCATAAAGATTTACTGAAAGGAAAACTCAACTGATTTATAAATTCCCAAGGGACTGTGGAGTCACATACAATTTTGTACATAGGTCGAAGGATTAGAAAGTTATCGACTAGAGGGAACGATCTTCTTAAAAAATAGGACTAGCAGTGACCAGACAGGAAAGACATGAAGCTTGATAAACCAAACCTATGTGTTTAAATAAACTATTCTTCTAATTATAAGAATATATTATAATCTTCAACTACCTTGGCCTATGTGAGCTGACCTCCACTGCTGCTATTTATTGGAGATTTTTGGTGTTTTCGAAATTTCATTCATATTCAAGTAATTTCCAAATGCTAAACGAGGTAGAAATCGGCAGCATGAAAAAATTGAGAATTTTCTTAAATTCATAGCTCTTAAAATACATAAAAAAGATACGTCTTTCTCTTAACATTTCCACGAGTTAAGTTATCATAAATCATGGTATTCAAGAAAAAGTTTTATATTTTTAATTCAAATCCCATTAAAATTGATGACTTTAGAGCCTCATGTCTACCTTGATTAACACACACACACACACAGAAAACTCTCCGTCTTATTTAGGAATGAACTTAACTTGTCGTTAGATTAGAAAGGCACTCCTGGGCAGGTAAGATAAATGAAAAAGGACAACTGTTCCCAGAATTACAACATGAAGAGACGAACGCAAGTCATTTCTCATAAGCTTAGAAGAAGTATAGGCCAGTGTATAAGAGAGCTAACAAGAAATGTATCCTCTCCATTTCTTGTACGTCATGTTAGGGAATTTGAAAAAAAATAACATCAATGCCCAATGATGTATATTTATATGTATGGGGAAAAGGTTTTTTTATAATCTAATTAAAAAGGTAGATTATGATAGCAAAAAAAGAGAGAGTCCCGATGATGACTAGGAGTCTTAATGAAAAGATTTAAGATGTATTTATTCCTTGATAATGTACGAGTCTAACCTGAGTCATTTGGGATATGGCTTTTGACAGTAGACGTAAAGGTTCTTGTTGATAGTTTATGTTGATTGAAGAAAAACTGTCAGTCTTGGCGAGCTTGACACAAAAAATTGTTCAACCTACTTTAAAAACCTACTCAATTGATAATACTATGACTTCTTGACATTTTCTTTAATAGAAAATTAGACATTGAACATCGACTATCAGAGTTCAATTTTGATGAATTGTACAAAAGATTCCCATCAAGAAATTCTGAAATCTTACGAAAGTTGGAAGTTTATAGCTTACCATCAGATTTTTATTCAAACACTGATCAGGAGAGAATTTTCAATCTTCTTCTTGTTATAATCAACAACTTGAAAATCCTTGGTTTTTGGAGAGATAAAATCCTGATCGATTGGATCAGGAAAGTCCATTTTCCAATATTCGAGAATTTTTCTTATAGATTTTTGCGTTTTTTCAAAACTTAAGTAAGGAATAAATTTAATTGCTTAGCATCTCACTCCATATATGTCTATCCCAGAGAGATTTCAGCTAGTAACGCTATTCAATGATGGGATTGAACCACGTTATTTGGCTTTAGTTTTCGACTGCTCCATGAGTACACTCTATAAAACCGTTGCTAAGATGCCGCTTATCTCAAATGGCTCAAAACTTAGACAATCAAGATTGCCCTCCGGTGAAAGTGAAATATCTGTCTCAATCAAGGAAAAGGTTGACCAGTTACTCTGTTCTAACATTAGCAACGGCGACTTAGAATCAATAGGCAAGGAAGTTTCAACTTCAATGGGATTGACTACATTCAGGGGAAGTAAAACGTTCTATAAGAATTTTAAAACTCGTCACAAATTGGTGGTGAGAGCTGTGAGTTGTATTTTATATTGGATATAAAATAAAATTAATTAATTAAAAATTTCTAGACTTGTGGGGATAAAATGGATGCTCCTGCTGATAAAATTGCAAATTTTCTAGAATATTTTCCAAATCTTATTGAAGTTTATCAGCCAAAGCAACTATGGAACATTGACGAAGCTGGCTGGAACATGTTCAACTATTATTCAAAAGTTATTGCTAAAAAGGGTTCAAAAGGATTCACTCTTGTTGTCGCTGTTAATGCTACTGGTTCCTAGAAAAAGCTATGGATAATTGGTGAAAACAAGAATCCAAGAAGTTTTAAAAATCAAGAGCATCTCTTGAAAAGAATTAAATATTCATCCAATAAGTCAGCTCGGATGACAAAGGAATCATTCAAGAAGTATCTGATGGCATGGGACCGAACTCTGGGAAGAAAAAGACGTTTGGAAGATAGAAAATTTTTACTTTTCATGGATCAATGTAGTGCTCACTTCAAACACTGTAAAGAAGAACTTTAAAAATCTTTAAGAAATATAAAGGTAATGATCCGAACATAAAAATTATTTTTAAATTTGTAACTTTCTCAGATTATCTATCTTCCAGAAAACTCGACCTCAGCTCTTCAACCAATAGACGCGTGAATAGTGCGTAAATTCAAAGCTATGTATAATAAGCGTCTAGAAGCCGTACGATCCGAACGAGGCTTCTTCGTCAATGATATGAGCAGAGTTATGAATTTAGGAGACTGTATTCGAATAGCAGTCGATATATGGGATAATATCGGTCCAGACACTATCATTAAGTGTTGGGAAGAAACTGTATTGATACCTAAGAGGGATGGTGACACTGAAGAAATGCGACGAGCAACATTAGTTGATATAGAGCTTCTTAAGAATTATTTATCGATTCGAAAACTTAAAGGGTCTGTCAGTATAATAGAGAACCTGGAATTCGTTAAAGAATTCTACTGTCTATGATTTTCAATAAATTAATTCTTTATAAACTAATATTTTTGTAATTCAGTAATTTGTAATTAAGATAAAATGGATCTACTGTTGCTAGAAAATTGAATATGTCTATCCCACACTCATGATTACGTTGAAATATGACTAGGTTAGGATATTTAGATGATAGTTTAGATTGACATGTCTTGTCATGAATATACCAACGTATATCTATGCATATCATAAGCAGGGAAGAAATCACCTCTGTGGGATGGAGGGGGGAGAAGTATAGGGGAAAAAATGATCATGATTTTTCATACCTTTGCAAAAACCTAAAATAATACTTTGATTTGATTGGTCGAAATTTGGGGTAAAAAGGATTTCAAATACTATTGATATTTTTCACAAGTTGTCTCACTTGACAGAGCTTTTACCTGTATTTTATTCAAGATTTAATATCAAAATGCTTTTCTGTGATAATATTCAAGTTTAAAGATCAGACTTTTTTAAAAATGCCGCTAGATTTTCAATGAATTTTTGCTACGTTTTCAAATATCTTTTTTGCTGAAAAAGCTTCAAGTGTTTTTTTTCAATGAAAATAGTATTAGAATCATGTTAAGGTCATTTCTGTTAAATTTTGTTATACCACTATGCCTACAAGAGAATTTAGAGAAAATGGGCGATGCACAACTATGCATGGGATGGCGAACGAATTTTCATTTATTTTAGATCTCACACATCATCATTGTTATCAAACTTATATGTGGAAATTTCACGGAAAACTTTTATTTAATAAAAGGTAAAAATTCGTTCCATCTCTAATGTTCATATGACCGTCTGGAACCATACCTCTTAGGTGTGATGAATTTTAAGGGTGTAGAATCAATCTTTTTCAGTATTAACTCATCTTGATGATTAATTTAAACAGAAATATTGCTCGAGAAAACCCAAAATAATTCTAATTCACTTTCATACTAAAATCTAAAGATAAACATAAGTTTATAAATTGACTATAACATTGTTCGCTTGATACCTGACTATTGTCTTTTGGCTTGTATTGTTCTCTCTGTAGAAAAAGAAAGGGGAGAGAAAGGTGTAGTATTTCTTAAAGAATAAGGATTATAAAAATTACAGTGATTGTTATAGTAATCAGAATTATTAGAGTAATAACTCTGATATTATAATTCATCACTTGAAAGAAAATTAAAATTAAGATTAGAATAAAAAACATTTAGATTACCTTGACAAAAATAGTTTAGACTCACACAATATTTCGAATACATGTCGTATTCTTCTTCTGGTGTGAGATTTTTCAAAAAGCTTAAGATACTTAAAACCTTGTCCAAACATTGTGTCCAATCAAAACATTAAACCAATCAGATTTCTTCTCAACTCCAATCAATCAATTCTAACCAACGATATCCCTCTTATTATCATTAACGTTATAGTCAATCTATGCCGAACAGCTCCCTGAAGAACTACTTGGTTCAAAATTTATAAAGTTTATAAAGCTAGAGAGCTTGATAAAAAAATATGTAATGAATAAGAATAGATATTTTATGGATAGAAGCCTAATTTTAATTCAAAATTTTTAAACACTTTTTAATCTGAGAAGCATTCGCCCATTCAAATATGCGTTTAGTTTTCCATATCCTTACTTATAAGTTATAACTAGGGCAATCAAAAAAGGTCCTAGTTTAAGCTAAAAAGGCAACTGATAAGAATTGCTGGGATAGTTGAAATTTTTCAGTATTTTCATAACAATTTATTATTCGGAGCTAGTAAGATTTTCAGCCATTTGTTCTCTAATCCTTTTCGTTTAAGAGATACTCCCAGATTGCGTCAGGTACTAGCAGATGATAATTTGGACAGTTTATTTAATATTTAAGCAATTTTAGATTACATTTAATTGAACTTTTTTTGAAATAAAACTCTAGTATACGATTTTAAAAATAGGCAGAAATAATCCCTTTAATCAAACTAATTAATTGAAACAATTTATAAACAAAGAAATCCTGAACGTTCATCCAAGTGTTTATAGTATCCAATTATGCATGTAAATGTGATAAATTTGAGGTGGTGTGCTTACTGATTGCTCTACGTGTTTTGCACATAGAAATATACACTCGAATATGATTGGTTAGCACAAGCTTCCACTCCTAAATAAAATTCTTCCAAGTTTTACCGATTAATCTTTGAAAGTCAACTCAAGTTCTCTTATTGGTTAAAATACGATTGACAAATAAGATTTCAATAACTTTGGTAGCCAAGGGCTTAAAAAATATGCTGGAGGCAGAAAAAAAAGATAAGGCAAAAAGGCAAGTTTATCTTCTAGAGAGAATTTTTTTGGTTTTTCAAGGTTTCTCGTGATTCTGAATCTCCATACAAAAAGCCAAAAAAGACTTATTTTAGCCAGCTATTCCCTCTATTCTGAGAGCCATTTAAAACAATAAATTTTTTTTCTTATTGCATAAGGGTTCAAATTTATTTAGGGCAAAATTTATTAAAATACACCATTATGGTAAAAATGAATTCAATCTTCATTTTTTGCGGTAAAGATATGATTTTTTCATTGTTAGACAATTTGCTAAGCTCAAAAATAACCCTGAAGATAATTATAATTATTATAATAACAACTAAAAAAACTAAATGAGTCCAGCTATAAAACTTTTAAATTGGGATAAATGCCTATGAATTTCATTATTATAACTTACCACCATGATTATTTTTATCTCTGAGACATGGGAAAGGTGTTTAGCAAAGCAAATTCAAACTCAATCAAGTCTTTTCTGTTTAGTTCTCTATTATTATCCACTGGAAATTCAATTATATATTTCATAGTTGTAAAGTGTGAAATCCCTTGAGAGTATTATTGTTTACAGATCACTAGGGGATTGATTCCTTTTTTTATAATCTGTAATTTTTTTATGTTCATGCAGGCTAGTATGAGGGAGAAAAACACGATATCTTCTAGGTGAGTTAATGTCTGAGGGAGATACTTTAGCAGTGAGGATTTTATGTCTTTACATTTTTAAGCTTAACTTTGACTCTGATCACTCAAATAAATTCACTTTTCATCAGTATTGACACAATGTTTTTCAGAAGATTGTCGTACTGAATCCTGTGGAGTAGCCTTTTGACTGCTTCAACTCGACGCTTTTTTTGAGAATCATCGACGTCGTGTTGCACAAACTCATCATAAGCTTACGAAATTCTCCTCACCTTGAACTCGACAAACTGAGTGGTAGGACACATTCAATTGACCAGAAAGAGCTCTAGAAGATCTGATTCGATAGAAGCAACTATTTCATCACGATTTCTCGATCTTGCTTCAACTTCGAAATACATTTTTCCATTTTTGAATGCAGAATACTATCTGAAAATAATGCTAATTAATATGAAGTTGGGAATATATAATTTTTACAGAAATCTCGATATTTTCATCAAGAATTCGAATTTGTTAAAGATTTTCTGGAATCCTACTAATGCTGGCCACTTTTACCATTTGAAGAAAAAAAATCTGAAAAAAAAATTATTTTTATGAAAAATATGGTCATTTTTCAAATTCCCATTTTTCAAACTTTGAGCTGAAATTTTTATTGATTTGAAAGTTGGAGGGTGATCCAACGAGTTTTTTCAAGATCAAGATTAGACAAGAAAATCAATTCAACTGAATCTGATCTAATGCTTAACCTTATCGTTTGGGAGGGGAATTTCGTTTTTGTGATCATTTTCACTACTTGAGTAAAATTAATGAAATTTCGATAATTCAAAATCTCTCGAAAATAGGGTAACTGTCGATAACTTGACGGTGCTAGTCAGCTTTCTTGTCTAATCTTAATCCTGAAAAAACTCTTTCGATCAGCCTCCCACTTTCAAATCAATAAAAATTTTCAGCTCAAAGTTTGAAAAAATGGGATTTTGGCGCCAAATGGGATTTTGAAAACTGACCATATTTTTCATAAAAATAATTTTTTTTCAGATTTTTTTTCTTCAAATGGTGAAAGTGGGCAGCATGAGTTGGATTTCAGAAAATCTTTAACAAATTCGAATTCTTGATGAAAATATCGAGATTTCTGTAAAAATCATAGATTCCCAACTTTATATCAACCATCTTTATTAGAACGCTTTATTCGATCTTCAAAAACAG
This sequence comes from Gyrodactylus bullatarudis, assembly GCA_012064415.1. Lineage (NCBI taxonomy): Eukaryota > Metazoa > Platyhelminthes > Monogenea > Gyrodactylidea > Gyrodactylidae > Gyrodactylus > Gyrodactylus bullatarudis. The sequence continues at coordinate 91,085 of SSNU01000081.1, read as the reverse complement.
AATTGAGCTTTTTGAAGGTATCTGCTGGTCCAGTTCCAGAGCAAAACACGTAGGCAATAATCTTACGAAAATCTTTGGTATCGATGCTCATGCTTTACAAATTTCATAATGTTCAATATACCTAAACAAAAACTCAAAAAATAGCTTTCGAATGAACTTGAGTCAAAATCCCAATATTTTTCTCGCTACCTTATACCTCGTTCGTCAGTGTTAATACTTAAAAATCATTATTTCCCGGCTCAACATTTTTTGGCACAGAAACATTACTTTTTCCGTTGAAACTAGATTTTCTTTGGGCCCTTTAAAACTATCAAATTTTCCCAAAAACACTGAATGAGAGAAGTAGTGAAATTTTTTTTCTAAAATTCTGTAAATACTATTATTGCTGGTTTTCGAATTGACTCTTTTCCAGCGCAATTTTTTAAATTCTCATCTTAATCAGAGTTTGAAATATCCCATGAATCTATTACAAAGTTGAATGATCACCTGCGAAGCTAGCCGATTGTGTTAGAAATTTAAATAATTTTGATTCTTTCATGGTGTTATACAGAAATATTAAATATCTCAAGAAGGAAAAAACAAAAAATTTGTCAGAATATGTAAAAAGAGCAAAGTCATTTTTTAAGACACGTGGCCAGACACGGAATGTGTGTAATGTGTTGGGGTTAGGGAAAAAGTTGGTTAGCTTTGGATAGAATATGAAAAGAGTTCCAGGTAAACTCATTAATGATTAAATGGACTTGTCATTTTTGTATTCTTTGATTAATAAGGTAGGCTTAACCATACGAGTCTGAAAATGCATATTTTTAGGGTGGGAAAATTTTGGTTGAACACACATGTCCTTGTCTATATAAAGTGTTTTCTTAACTCTATCCATTTCCCATGATGAATTATTTAAGCAAAATAAATGGTCAGAGAATCATTTTTTCTTGACAGTTCTTTATGAATATTTATCCAAAATGTAGAAATTTTTCAATAATTATAATATTATTCGTCATGTTGCTACTTAAAAGTATATCTAGATTTTTATTTTAAAAAAATATTAAAATAATTATGAGTCTCATAATATAAGAATCTGGTACAAGTTTAATAAGAATTTGACATATTTTTGAAATGTTTTTGGATTTAAAAATGTTAAAATTTATTTGGAATCTGGTTCTGAGATAGAGAAGGATATTGAGTAAAATAGAATATCCTATGGTCTATGAAGAATCTTCTAGATTTAATCTAATAATTACTAATAGCAAAGAATTCAGTAAATTCAATTTACCGTAGAATTTCACTATCACTCTATTGTAATTTTAAATAGAGGTCGGCAAAATTCTGATGCTGATCTACTCGCAAATAACGTAAATATTTATGCTTATAAAACTTGTTAAAATTGCTGCATAATTTTAAAAATTTTATTCAAATTAAGAAAAAATGAAATCCAAAATATTAAAAGTTATACTCACTTGATAACTCTTGTTTTCATTGTACAAAGTTTTGGATGGATGAAGTAAAAGATGAGACACAATCTTCAGATTATCCAGAATTTCTGGAAATTTTCCAAAAGATATTACTTTTCGCAATAGTCTCCAACATTTTTACATACTTTATCTGTTTCGTAATCGCTATGAGAAACTTAAAATACCACAAATTAATGCGATTTTGCGTTCCAATTTCATTTACACTCATGTGTGTGATTAATACGGGCTTTGTCACTCTGACAACGAGTAAATTCTTAAAGATGTCTTATTCCTTAGGTATTCTGATTGCAGCAATTTACTATACACTGAGATTCACATTCAGTAATCTCACTGCAATGGCTATTGGGTTCGTACAGACGGCGGTATTAACAATCATCTCTACTAGTCGTTTACCAGCAACTCTATGAAAACATTAACCAACGATGGATCAAAGGCGAATTTTCAAAAGACTGATCATTTTTTATTTTTATAATAAACCCTATTTATGTTATTTCTCATCACTGTTCTTATTGCATAGATTTGTAATAAAACTTTTACTAACCAAGCCTAACTTTTTGATATGCATTATCTTACACTATTTTAAAAACAATCTTGAGTTAAGAGAAGGCATTTAAAATGCTGCATTTTAATTTTTGTAAAAATAATTTTTTTGAATATGTTTCCATAACTAAAAGCACTTAAGATTGAAATGACTAGATTAATTGTTTAAACATTTGCATCAGATATTTCTGCCTTGAATAAATTAGACATGACTAGAAAACCAAATATGCTCAGACTTCATACCACTTCAGATGACAGTAGGTTTTCTTGTTAATAAAATAGGCTATATATATTGCAATTATTGTTCTTCAAAATACAAACGTTCGTCAAACTATGGAATTAAATACCATTTTCAGAAGGAACATGCAAATGTTGATGGTGTTTTGGAATTGAGGAAATTTCTTGGAGGTAATGACTCTAGAAAAATGACCCAGCCAAGTTTCAATATTGCTTTTTCGATGTTGCTTAGCGTTTCGGATGTCCCAGAAAGCGAGTTTGACCAATTCAAATGGTTTTTTGGTAAATTCTTACCAGAGTACAACTTTGAACCATTGCCTTCCAATACGAGACCTTATCTGAAGGAAATAATAGAATAGAACGAAAAACTCACCAAAGGTAATCAATGCCCAGACTATGGTAAGATCTTGAAACATTTGATGAACAAAACTATTGTTCCTACCCCCGAAAAAAACTGAGGATCATTTAGATGACATCTATATCCCTGATGATGAGATAAATAGCAGAAAAAGGCTTACTCAAACCAACATAGAATCTTACATACAAACTATTAAACAACCCTGCTCAAGCAAACAAACGTCGAGAGTATCAGAGAGCAAGAGACCAAAAATTGAAGATTTCTCAGTCTTATAGCCAAAGTCGAAAGAAGTGTGATACTTAGAAAAACTAGATATGTACTTATACTTATATTTTTCAATATACAACTTTCATGATTCAAATGATCTAAATAACTTGAGAAAATAATACAGATTTGCTCATGCAATGTGTAATTTAACCAGTAAAAATTATATCAATAGGAACTCAATCATTTTTTTTATGATCATAAGGTAGGATTCATTTACCTCACCCTCTCATATTCTCAAGCAGAGGCGCTCTGTTCCATATATTAAGGCCCCCTTTCATTCCATCAAATTTGGAAAACATGTCTTTTATCTGTTCTATTGGTTTTGTTTGTCCGAAAAGGGGCTGGACTAGACTCTTGCTTCTGTGCAATGACATAAAAAGGGGGTCTGTTTGATGAACACATTGTATGTTTCATCAATCATAAACAAACATGTGGAATCTAATGAAAATTTTATTCAAACGAATTTGCATGACATTTTTCATATAATTTTCAAGTATGAAAAGAAAAAAGTAACTAATGAATAACTAAATTTAGAGTTAATCTAAACCTTGTAAAAGCTAGTTGAACCAATTATTACAATCATGATGATTGAATTATAAGATTAAATTTGTTCAGATAAACCTCTTGTCCAAAAGTTGGACTCCTATGAATGAAAATCACAATCCTGGTTTTATAAATTTTAGGCAATATTGTAACCATATTATATGGTCATAATTATAGATAAGAATGTTATTTTTACATTCCTAAAGGACTCAAGTCAAAGGAATACGGTAATATTTATTTAAAATAACAGAATTTCAAGTATTATATTTAAAATCATAAAAATAAACTTTGATAACATCTAAAACAAAATTTATAAAGTCTTCTGTGAAATTCTGGTTGTTTTAATGATTGCTGTGTTCAATTCCAACTATGAACGAACGATAACTGATAATCACAATTCATTCTAAAATGAAAGAAAAAAATACCTTGAAGAAGTATATTACAAACATTATCAGTTTTGCCAACAGTCGAACTAGGAATGTTTATCGAAATAGAGCCTCAGAATTTTACAGTAAGTTTTCCAGTTTGTCAACATTATTATTTTATAGATTCACCTGTTACGGACGATCTAAGAGAGTTGAATCGATCTGTTTGGCAATCTGTTGTAGGATATGACAAAGAAATCTTGGTAAGAATCTCCTTAAAATTCCTGAAATTAATAAAAATTGATTGGACATTCCTGTTTAGACCGTTCGATTCTTCAAGTCCAAATCAGACAAGACCTTGGGAATAAGCCTCTATGGCCAAGTTATAATGAATGATCAAAGCCTTACCGAGATAAATCCTGATGCGTTTAATGATCTTAATTGTACTGAAGAAACTATACCTGCTCGACACTACATTAAGGAAATTAAAGAAGACACTCCAATTGGATCACTACCCTATGGCTCTGTGGAGGTTGGAGATGAACTTCTCCAAGCAAACGGCCTTAGAATTTGGGGAGTTTCCTTCAAGAGAGCCATTCGGTCTCTAAGAACCTTACCCAGCTACATTGAACTTGTCTTGGCTAGATCAAAAGTACCCATTGATACAGATGATTACATTTCCAGAGAATATGAACTCTTACATGTTGCTGCTAGTGAAGTAAGTCCAGTATAGTTAGTTTGAATGAAAATTAATCTAAATTCAAGATGAGGTTGCATGAAGCTAATATGAACTTGGTTCGTCAATTTATATTATTACAGTTTTATTTTTGTTTCCATCATTTCATTCCCTTTTATTTCATTCCCAGAGTCTCCGAGTACCCTTGATTAAAGTGATTCTTGAGTAATTCCTCATACATACTTTTATCCCGATAACTATCAGATAACCTATACTCCTCATTCTTAGCCTAACAACAAATCTCTCTCTATATTATATAAAATAAATCCTCATGGGAATTTTTTCAAAACCTCATTTATTGAATATTGCGGTGAAGATAAGAATTTTATCAACGGGTGAAATTAAATAATCCCATTCTAGGTGAACAGCATTTGCACCAATGATGAAAATCCAGGTCCCTACCACGTCTCGGATACACCATTTCCCCAAAGACGTCCATCCCTCATTGACACCATGCCCAAATCTCGAGTTGACACATTCAAATGGATCCAGGAAAGTTTGTGTCATCCAACTTCAACCGATATCATGAATGAAGACGAAGAGGAACTCAATAACTTGAATAATGTGAGAATTTAAATTAGTTTTACACTTTGAAATGCATGTACTTTTAATTATTCTTCATCATGTGTACTTCTTCTTCTATAGCAACGCTTAGTTTGGGTAAGTAAATTTGGTAGACTCTAATCAACTCATGAACCTCGTTAAATTCGTAGTTTCTCTCTCCTTACTCGGCTATGAATCATTTCATCTACTCACTGATCAATGATCAATTAGGACCAAAAAAATATGTATTCTTAAAATTCGGAAATTTTCACCCTTTTTTATAAAATCAGTTAGTAATACCAGTTACTAATTAGTGTAATATTAACCCAAGTAATTTGAATTAATAATAATGTTACTTTTTGACCCTATTTTTACCTCATCTTTATGATCTAAGCATTGTTAGATCAATCTGTAAAGAGAGGGTAGCCTTAGCTGATTCAACACCGGTATATTCATTTCTTTTCTCCAATCCAGAAACTATTTAACAATAAAGTTATGAGCAATAATATTGTCCAAGAATAAAATTTATTAAAACTTATGTCAACATCAGAAATCTCATCCATGGTCTTCCAACCGTTTCGACGGCGATGGGCTTCACACGTCTTCGTCAGTGGCAGGCCAAGTTACGTCATTACCCTTCACAATTTATATATTTTCATACCCTTGGATTTTGTCCAAAATTCTTTTATTTTATATCTTTTCATTTACCCTAATTGGACAAAATCCAAGGGTATGAAAATATATAAATTGTGAAGAGTAATGACGTAACTTGGCCTGCCGTCGAAACGTTTGGAAGACCATGGATGAGATTTCTGATGTTGACATAAGTTTTAATAAATTTTATTACAAAACTAATTTTAGATCATTTTTTTTACTGAATCGGAATTGTCCAAGAATATTATTCGAAGGTATATATTATAAACGTGATAAACATTATATTTCGCCGGGTCTCTTCACACTCTTCCCCGGTAATTTTATAAATAAGGGTAATACAAAATATTTTTTTCCCGAACAAATTTTCGGTGATACGGTAAATTGGACGCTTTCAAAGGGATTTTAAATCACTATCAGACTTATTGCCATCTGAAAAGTCATTTTATCGTAATAAAATTCATTCAAAAAATATGTTGGCACGGATTCAAAAGTTGTAATTTTTTCAAATGAGATTTTGTATATCAAAATAAATTTAAAATATTCAATTCAAAAGGCTTTTTTTCTCAAAATTTAACTCTCTATCGAATAAGCAAGTAGCCGAAAAGATGGTAAAAACTTCTATCACCCGAATATAAAGGCTATAAGTATTGTAGTTCACATCCAAGTGGCAAGAGGGTACAAGAATACATTTATAAAGTTGTTTTCAGAATCCATTCGTTATGGGATATGGTAGGGAATTCAAATTTAAGAATCAAACATTAGAGACTCACGTATATTTTTGATAATTAATGAGTGTATTTTTTCCTCATTTTGAATCCGATATCAGTTTCAGTTCACTCCTCCGAATTTGTTTATTTTAATTAATTCTTTTTCATTTTGCTTAAATTTCTTGTCACATGATACTTTTCCAAAAAAAACAGTAACATGCTATCTATTTAGTTTTATTGAAAAGCACCTACATTTAGACGAAATAAATATAAATGAACACTTTTGAATAACATTTTTATTTCCCCCCCTTATACAGACACAGACTATTTCTTTAGATACGTTAAATTTGTAAAACGAATTTCACTATCGATCTAATTTCGAAATTCATATCTTTTAAATATTACATCATTGACTTCCTTTTATGAATAGAATCTTAGTTTTGAGTCTTTTCCTTGATTGGTTAAGGCAAAATTTACCCAAGGGTATCTCTTGATACCTCTTTTCAATTCTATTTCTATCAACTGTATTTGCAGAGTCTCTTCTGATCAGTTGATTCGACTTTTTGCCATTTACCAAGATAAAGATTTCGGGGTGAACCCTGTACACTATCCATCTCCCACTGTGAACTATCCTGGTAGTAGGAGTGTATTGATTTAAAAAAAATTAAATTTTCTACTCCCTTCTTCTATAAATATCATATTCAAACATACATGCATATGGAAAAATATTAAACTTTTTCTATCTTCCCCTCCCCCATTACTTGTAGAAAAACGATTGTGAGAGTCTGGATGCAAAACAATTCGATAAGATTGATGAATTAGATTCATGTCGTGCATCCCTTGGGAATATTGAGAAATTCAAGTTCTCCAAAAATCTCAAATGGTCTACTGTCCCCTTGATTATTCAAATGAAGAAGGATGCCTATGGCTTTGGATTCTCCATTGCTGAATACGAAGTGAGTGAATATATATTTCTATCAATTTTTATATAACCAAGTAATAATATACAGCTAATTGATATGAAGTTGGGAATCTATGATTTTTACGAAAAACTCGATTTCTTCTTCAAAAATTCAAATATAAAAAAGATCTTTTGGAATCTACACATTTTTTCAACTTTTACGATTTGGAGTAAAAATTCTGAAAAATAAGGTTATTTTTCAAATATCGATTTGGCGCCAAAACCCCATTTTTCGAACTTTAACTAAACATTTTTATTGATTTGAAAGTGAGTGTTTGGTCAAAAGGTGTTTTTAGGATTAGAATAAGACAAGAAAGCCGAATATCGCCGATAAATTTTCCAAAGATCCACCATTTTCGAGTGATTTCGATTGATTTTCAAGTAGTGAATATGATCAAAAATAAACGAAATTCAGCTCTCAAACGATAATGAGGTCTAAAAAATCTTCTTCATATTTGAATTTTTGAATAAGAAATCGAGTATTTCGTAAAAATCATAGATTCCCAATTACATATCAACTATATAGTGACTATTGGTAATAAGTTTAACCCTTCTATTGTCCCATTGTTCCTACAGTGGAACACACCAATTTATTGAGAGATATTTAAAAAACTTAAAAATACTTAAAATACTTTTTCACAGAAAAGAAATTTATTAAACTACAAAAATATGTATAATTCATATGGATAGCTTTTCACTGATGCTTACCGAAGTTGTTTAAAGAAGGCTGATTTTTTGAAAACTTTTTTGCTGAAGACTGAGAACGTGAAACAATAACTGTAGATTTCAAATATATATGCAATCTCTTGTTCGATATCTTTTAAGATTTAGAAGATAACTAGTTTTAGAGCCAAAAATTGAACCCTTAATTATCTTTTAAATGATAATTTGTCTTTCAAAACTGAATTCAGATTCGGGATTAGCGTAACTACGTATTTTGTCAAGGTTACAAAAAAAATAATTTAGAACATTAAGGTTTTATTGGGATATATAACCAGCCTTTTTTCCATGCGTAGATAAAATTGAAGAGAGTTCAGATTACGAGTGTCTGATCTAACTGAAGAAGGTACTTGACTATCTGAATAGCGAAATGTCTTTTACCAATATCTCATTGAGTCTGTCCACCCAATAGAATACAGAAAGTTATTCCATCTGATTTTGATGAAATTTGTGAAAACTGTGTCCTCCATCTTTCCTAGTTTGTTGCACTTCAAATATAAATGCCGCACAGTTGTCAAGATAAACAATTTTATCATTTGAGTAGACTAGAAAGCGTTTTTATCTTGACATAAATTTAATACAAGTTACAGTTATTTATCTACAAATAAAACTTGTTACATTACATCGAATCTTTATTTCAGAGCTCAAAAAATACCTGTTGTGAATGTGAAAAATTAGTTAACAATGGTTAAAATTTACTTTTGAAATTGAATTCGATCAGTATCACTAAAGAAAAAGGTTTTGTGCTATTCCTTTGACATCCAAGTGATCTTGATTATTTATATACTGAAAAATTGCAAAAAATGCATTCAAAATAATATAGCAAATTTTTCTCATAAATTTAAAACTTCTGTAAACAAAAATTTTTGTAATACAAGACAAGGTATATAAGCAAGAGTCAAGTTTCAGTCTATCTATAGATAAAATGCAAATCTTCTCATCTGTCAATTTTTCTCAAGGAAATGGTAGTATCCAATGTTGACGATGTCCCAAGACATGCTTCCACTCTGAAACGTGACTCTCGTAGTAGCTATGTAACACTGGCCAAGAAAGGTAAATCAATCGAAGCTGATGGCTTCCACCCGGATGCTGGACGTAGTCTAAGAAGCTCCCCGAGACATTCCCTCGGACGTAGAGAATCTCTTGGCAATCAGACTTCCAATTATAATACAATGCCCAATCGACGAAGATCAACACAGAGAACCTCTTCCCTACCCAACACCAAGGAATATTCCTACAAACCAACTGTCCTTCTCATTGATAGTATCATGAAGGATGGCGCTGCCTATCGTGATGGTCGTTTATGTATTGGTGAGTAATTCTATTTATTGAACTATTTAACTCTTAAAGTCTCATATTCATCCTTTCGCGAATACACTGATTACGAATCTACAGTTGTTTTAATGCAATCATTTTTAATTCAGGAGTTTTCGATTAAAAATTGGGACCAAAATTTCGATCCAAAAACAGGCTATCTCTTTGAAGCTTCTTTACACAATCGCTTATTTGAATTCTATGGTTATTATACAAATTTTTGAAAATTTTCTCTAAAAATTTCTCTTTCTCTGATTTATCTCTACTTATTAGTAGTCAAATTATAGAAATGTCCTAATGAATTATTTTATTTTTACAAATTTGAATGAATTCATAAAATTCACTACAAAATAAAATTCACATAACTTTTCATTGGCTAATATCAGAAATAAAGTTGATTTTCTTTTTCTTTCATTCTGGAAAATCAATAATTTTGTCTTCACTTTGATATTTTCACTGATGAATTTTTTATCACAGAAAAGGTTATATCATCGTAACCCTTTTTAATTTGAGCAATCTATCCAGAATTATTTTATTTTCACCCTCTTTTGGCACTATATTAATCCTCTCGTCTGTAAAAGATATCGAGCAGGTGAAGTTTAGTAAATTCATCCTTTCTAATCAGGGGTTAGACAAAGTAATCAAGCTATCGTGACATATCAGGGGTTAAGGCTCAGTATAATTTGTATGTATAATGCGAAAAACCTACAAGATGATTATTAAAACAATAATAGTTTACACCGAAATTAATTTAAATAATTGACCCGTATATTTTTCATCTTTTCAACATGATGTATATCTTTATGTTTTTCTCTGTATGTATTTATCATTTTTTTTTCAAATATTGAAATTGTTCTCTGTGAATCATCAATATGATAGATTTTTGAAAGCAAAATGTATTACTTGTAACATGATCGAGCAATAGTAAACAATCACTATATTGATTTCTGATTCTGATAATTTACATAACAAATATCTCTCTATGCGTTCATTTTATCACGGAACTCTTTCTTTTAGAATTTTGCAAAGGTTACAGTGTTTTTAGACTTTTAAATCTACTATATACATATTGAAGTCTAACTCGATGGCCTAGTGGTTAAAAGCTTTGCACTACAACGTTGAAGACCCGGGTCTGAATCCTAACAATGGTGTAACGATGAGTCGTAATGAGGACGAACATTTTTTTTGAATTTTTATTCTGTTTACTTTGAGTAGTTTATGTAAGATATTTGTAGTAAATTTGCGATAAAGTTTACAGAGTAAAATACATTGAGTTTTTTGTAAGAATAGTAAATTCTCATCTTCATGTCAACTAGCTTTAGTAGGTGAAAGACATTTTCTCATGCAACAACAAAAATTATCTTATCAACTCGGCTGAATTTTTGATATGTTGTTCAGTTTTGAGCTTTGATCATCATGGGGACGTTTTTTTCCTTAATTGTTTTACGGTGGGCCGCTCCTTTTAAAGTTTAAAGCGAGAGATACTTTTTCAAAAATGATACAGCTTCTCGGACGATATTGGGTTTAAATTAAAGCTAAGTGATCAAATTAGACTAGCCAATTTGGTTCGAGGAATAAAATTATTTTAGGGATAAAATTTATACCAATTTGTTCATCTTTTTGAGATGATTCTGAATATGCATTTTTTATTTTTATCGGAAATTCCTGGCCAAAGTTATCAAGTTTTTATAATTATATATAAGCAAAACTGAAAATCCCATCTCTTTTAGGCGATCGACTCTTGTTTGTCAATGATCGAAAACTCGAACATGCCTCACAATCAGACGCAGTTAATGCTCTACGCTCAGCACCTCAGGGACCAGTTATAATTGGTGTGAGAAAAATGCTCATGGACAAGAATCCTCCCGTGAATCTTCCTGAACAAGAGTATATTCCCGAAGAGGTAATTATCTTGTACTCTTATTATTATTTATGAATAAAATTCAGACTTAATTATTTGAGGATTAGTTTGAATCCAATCTTCCCCTTCCCTGGATTAAATAATTTTTCCCAAATCCAATATGAAATTAGTTTTGGTTAAAATTGTTGTCAGTTAAACTTTGGCTCAATATCCCTGTATGAAAAATGAAATTGGTAATTTTCTATCCGCAATTATTTCGTTCTAGATCCCAATTTTACAGCTTAATAATAGATCCCACCGTGATATAGTACGAAAGAGAATCTATAGAAATACTTCAAGTATCCATCTTTGTGCAGACATTTGATTTGGAATTTGAGCTCAATCCACTTTAATTACTTCTAAGTGCTCTTTCATTGTAGTCACGTTTGGATCCATTGATACGCTGTAACATTCAACGAAATGGGCTAATCGATTAGCAAATAAGACGAACCTGTGGAATATATATTAGGGGTAGATTTAAAAAATTTAATTTTGATAATTTCAAACTGCCAAGCCGCACAATTTTCACATCATGGCATACTATTTCAAGTTCAGTTCAAATTTTTGAAAGTTATGATATCTTAGATAGTGACATGATAGGGCCAAAGTCTTGATTTTCTGACATTTAACACCCAAAAATGATCTCACTACTTTCAAGTAAACTTTTTAATTATCTCGACGAAGTTATTAAAGCTAAAAGTCGAAAAGATTGTGAATAAATGATAATCAGGCAATTCTCTTGTCCATTAGAGAGTTAATACAAAATGTTTAAACATGATCTGTCTCAATCTAAAGTAGGTTTTCAGACCCATGTTTTATACATCATATTAGAACCGTCTGAACCAGATTATGACTAGAGTTGAAAACTGAAAATTTGAAAAATCTCTAATATATACTACCCAGGCACCTAGAACGTAATAATTGTAGATAATCTTTTTTATTATAGTTGCTTCACTATTAAATTAGTAAATATTGATTACTAGAGAGTTTTTATTTAAATTAGGACCAATCAGATTTCGTGGTTCATAAAAATACATTTTTTTACCCACATCAAACTTTTAATTAATTTTTTATTCATTTTCTTTCCTTTCTATTTTCTCAATGCTCAATAAATGATTGGTAATTCTCTTATTTTTTTCATACAAATTGATAATCATCCCAATATTTCCTTATTCATTCTGTCCGTGCAAAATGTTTGTTGTATGAATTTCGTTTCAACACAAAATGCATGTTTTACCTTCTCAATCTCTATAAAAATTGGGGAGAATATTATTCTGCATGTTCACAAAATTATCCCCGAAATCAAATACATATTTATACTTGCGCTTCGTCACTGCTCCGGTATTTATTTTGCCGCATTGCCGTTGTCATTTTGTCCGCCCCCCCCCCCAAAAAAAAATTTTGTAAAATTTTAGACACTACCACCAAATCCATCAGATGAAAGTTTGAATGAAATGGTCGGCAAGTTTATAACTAAACTCTTGAACGAGATTAAAATTCTCTCGAGTACCTTTGAATCGGAACACAGTATCGATAATCTAAATTCGACTTGTGAGACCACTATATCAGAGATATCCAACACAAACAAAGAGGATGGTCCGAATTTACAACAATTTGTCAGCGATTTTGTCACAAAAGTCCTCCAGACTGTGGAACACTCCCTTTCTCCTAATCAGAGTTATTCAACCGATGTTCCAGAGATAAATTTCAACCATGACGAAGAAATAAAACTCTACCGGACATCCAGTCTAGCCAATACTGTTAAAATTTACAATGATAGAAATGATGAAGACACTATAAAATCAGAAACAACTCAATCTAATGTTGAATTAGGGGACAGATTGGGCTATGATGAAACGGACGTTGTTAATAACTACTCAAACCTGTCAGTTTTCGATAGTACCGAAGATGAGGATTATTGCCAAACGGATTTGAAACTTCCCCAGACTGAACTGAGGGCATGCATTGATAATTTGATTGAGGCTGACGATGTCCTCTCTTGTGATGATGAATCTTTGACTTCCTTCAATGATTCTAGCTCATCAAGCGGCGACTGTCTTGAGGAATTAGATAATTTCACTAATGCCTGCTCAGACACTGATGTAGGTTTTTGCCCTTTTTTGTTTTAAGGAATTCTTATAATAGATCCATAAAATGAATTTATTCTCCCATTTGGAAAAAAAACGATCTTGCATTTAGTTATTTATCGATTTCACATAAATCAAATACAGTTAGTTATCTTCCACCATTCTCTCTAGTAATTGGGAAGTAAACTAGTTTCTATATAATCTCTAAGATTATCCCCAACTCTTGAATGAGACGTGTACATGATAAAGATTAAACTAGAAGTAAACAAGACACCTTCAGTCTCAAATCTATAATTTAATTCAAAGGGATTTACTCGATCAATGAATAAATGCTTATTACTAGGAGTCATTTCATACAACTCAAATTAAGAGTGTTTCAGATCAACTCTCCATCCACTCGCTCGCCTATTCATTCTCTTCATTAGTAGATAAAGAATAGGAAAGAAAAATGAACAAACGCATGTCTTTTGTTATTTCGTAGTCACTTCAATTTTGGCATACAAATATGATTTCCTCTCATTTTTTCTTTTCTTTAGCAACAAGTGAAGAATGTCGAGGAAAAATCAATTACTAATCATAAAGTGAGTCGACTCAATTCATATTCTTTTTGCTACACATAATAATTATTACATAGTTCTCAGAATTATAAACGAGTCATGATTAATAATGAGAAGAGCCTCAAAAATAGTACCGAATAAACTGAAAAATAAGTAGAAAAATGTACTAATAATAAGAGATTTCTTTATTGAACGTTTTGAGTCCATATGAGAGGTGAAATGAACAATATTTAACCAAACCTGTCTCAATGTTTTGAATGCTTATTTTTGTTATTTCTGGTTAATTAGAATTGCCTGATTTTTCTCATCTTTGATATCAACTAGCTTTAGATTCTTTTGTTGGAATCGTATGATTCTAGATTGTGGAATCATATCCAATTTAATTCAGATAATTAACTGCTTTTCTGGTTTGCAATAAGATAATTAGTATATGGAAATCTTTTTATAAACCAAATCGATATAAAATCGTGAATCTTCAAACTCAATCAAAAGAAGTTATTTTACTAACCAAATTTTCCTGAAGTTGGGAATCTATGATTTTCACGAAAAACTCGATTTCTTCTTCTTCTAAAAATCGAATTTGTCAAACATTTTTTTGGAATCCTATTCATGTTGCTCACTTTTACTATTTGGAGAAAAAATTCTGAAAAATAAGGTTATTTTTCAAATATCGATTTGGCGCCAAAACCCCATTTTTCGAACTTTAACTAAACATTTTTATTGATTTGAAAGTGGGTCTTAGGATCAGAATAAGACAAGAAAACCGAATATCGCATATAAATTTTCCAAAGATCCACCATTTTCGAGTGATTTCGATTTATCGAAATTCATTGATTTTCAAGTAGTGAAAATGATCAAAAATAAACGAAATTCAGTTCCCAAACGATAATGAGGTTATGCATTAGAACATTTTCAGCTTTAACATTTTTTTTCTGTTATTCTGATCCTAAATATCATCTTTTGGGCCATTCTCACACTTTCAAATCAATGAAAATTTTGAGTTCAAAGTTTGAAAATTTGGGATTTCAGCGCCAAATCAATATTTGCAACCTCGTTTTTCATAAAAAGATTTTTTCTAGAATCTTCTACATATTCAAATTTTTGATAAAAAAATCGAGTATTTCGTAAAAATCATAGATTCCCAACTTCATATTAATTAGCTCTTTATAATTTCCCTATTTTGAATGGAAGTTTTCAAATGTATTTCTGAAAAAGTTTTAGAATACCATGTTGTAAGAGTCAATTTAATTCCTTGATTTTGTTATTTGAAAAATAAAAAAAATTTTATGTACCACTCTCAACAACTAAAGACTATGGTTATTAGAAGACTACTCAACTCCTTAGTGTATTTAACCGCATATTCAAGCATTAAAAACTAATTTTGAAATTCTCCAACATTTCTGGAAGAGATGGTAGTTATCTTGCATCTTTTACATATATTCAATTAATTTACATTGGATTGTCGAGATAGCCTAGTGGATACAGTACCTACCTTGATTAGAAATTTATATTATCAAGTATTAACCCCCCTTGACTTTTTTGAGAATTTCTACCTATGCTCTCAGATAGTTCTGAGAATAGATTTTTACATAAATAAAATCCTCTGTATCTGATTATTTCTTAAATCTGTTCGAGAATGGTAATGTAGATAGTTTTAAAAATTGAGCTGTACTCTAAAATGGTTATATTTTACAAAAGACTTTCTGATCTTGTTACCGAGATGAATTTTCTTTTTCTCGACTTTAGCTACTTGACTTTGATCATGAAGATAACCACCATACAAAATATCCGGAAATTCACGAAAGAATCCTCCAGTTTGAACCGGTCTCAACATCCTTTGAGAGAGATGAAGAAATCGATCGCGAAGACAAACCTCTCGGCCTAAAACTTGACGCTCTTGTCAATGGAGGCATCGATGGATGTCGAGTTATCCAGATTCTCCGCAAGGGGGCAATTAGTGAATTTAGTAAAATCCAACCAGATGATTATATTACTCAGATAAATAAATACTCCCTAAGATATCGTGATAATGTACAGGTATTCCAGATTCTTCGCAAAGTCCTTCATGATAATCGTCAGGTCCAGTGAGTTTTTCTTTCATTTCTCTGTTATTCCTCAACTTTTTATAGCCTAGCCTTGAGTTAGTCTAGATCTTGTTTGTTCAATTTACAGTCTCTATAGCTATGCACCAAATTCGAGAAGAAAAAGAACCCATGGCTTGATTGCTTTGAGCTACGATTATTGGCTTTTGGATGCAGAAATTTTGACAGTTTGTAATACATTCTAAGAATAAGACCCCCTTGTATTGAAACGGGTTAAGGTCAACTGATATAATTTAGGTCTTGTTTGATTTTTTTTGTTAGAATAATCTCCAAAGATCAATCGAATTTCCATCAGTTAGCATGAGTCTTAGTTTCAACATTTACAATCCTTACGAATGACAGAATTTACAGATTTTTGCAATCTAGAGTCTATTTGAAACTTTGTTTTAAGATTTGTATCGATTTAGTCCACCATTTGTAAAAATTTGCTCTGTACAGGTTTTCAAATGGTATGATTACCTCTTGAACTTGTTATATCTGATGCCAGAAAGTAGAGATGACCTCTTTCATAAATCTACAGAAGAAATGTATCCAATTTTTTACATTTCAGCCAGCCTCTACGTCATCTATCGCCTTCTCGTAGGTTCAAAACTCTCATCTATATTTAGCTCAATTATTCTTTCCTAGTTTATTTGTGAATGACAAAGAATGTTGTTTAAAAAATTGAAATCATTGAATCGTTATAGCAATACAGACTGAGACTATATCAAATTTCTCTTTATTGTTTTTCTGTCTGTTTCATTGGATATATATACATATATATCCAACAATGTGTTATTTCCCTCTTCTAAATCAATGAATATTACTTTTTCTACTCACATTGCATTCATTGAAGTTTTTTCATGTAACTCTTTGAACTAAGCTTCGGGAAATTCCTGTCAATCAGAAAGGCTTAAATTTTTGAAAATTTATAATTTATTTGTAAAGCTAATTGATATGAAGTTGGAAATCTATGATTTTTACAGAAATCTCGATATTTTCATCAAGAATTCGAATTTTTTTAGAGATTTTTTGAAATCCTACTCATGTTGCCCGCTTTTACCAGTCGAAGAAAAAAAATTTTTACAATGAAAAAGATGGTCATTTTTCAAATATCGATTTGGCGCCAAAACCCCATTTTTTCGAATTTTGAACCAAAAATTTTTATTGATTTGAAAGTTTAAAGTTGATCAAAAGAGGTTTTTCAAGATCAGGATTAGACAAGAAAGCTGACTAGCACTGTCAAGTTACCGATAGTTTCTCCATTTTCGAGAGATTTTGAATTATCGAAATTTCATTGATTTTCAAGTAGTGAAAATGATCGAAAAATTGAAATTCTGCTCCCCAACGATAATAAGGCAATGAATCAGATAAGATTCAGTTGAATTGATTTTCTTGTCTAATCCTGATCTTGGAAAATCTCTTGATCAACATCCAACTTTCAAATCAATTAAAATTTTCGGTTCAAAATTCGAAAAAATGGGGTTTTTGGCGCCAAATCGATATTTGAAAAATAACCTTATTTTTCAGAATTTTTTCTCCAAATCGTAAAAGTAAGTGAATAGGATTCCAAAAAATGTTTGACAAACTCGACTTTTTGAAGAAGAAATCGAAGAAAAAAATCATAGATTCCCAACTTCATATCAACCAATATTATATGAAGCTTTATCAGTAGAGTCACATTAAAAGCAATTAAGAGTGTTTGTTTAGAATACAATGAAAACTGAAAAAAACATCAAAAACTCTCCTTTTTTCGTTTTGAAATATTCTAGACCAGAATTTCCTTTGCCGCCAGAAAAAAAATAAACAAAAGAATTTTGCTTTATTTGTAATCTTTAGGATGTCAGGAAATAGGTTGTTGTGATTTATATTGAAAATTTTCAAATATTTTCAGCCTCAAGTACATTCGAAGTGATGATATTGATCGTCATAGAACAAATCCAAACAACAAGATCACGTAAGTATTATTATTAAACATTCTTTTTATTTGTTTTTTTTTTCAAAACAATCTATTCATGCATCGATGAATATGAAACATGCTTTTGATACACATTTCAATAACATGAATTGTAGTGAGATCAAAAACTGTTTTAAAGGATAATATTTTCAAACTTCAACAAGAATATTCGGTGTGGCGTAGTGGTATCTCTCTCACCTCTCATTCGGACCCCTTTACTTTCGGTCCCCGGTTCAAACTCTCCCAGACCGGGCACATTAAACACTCTTTCTCTGTTCTCTTATTTGTACAATCATTAATCTTTATAATTCTGTATATAAATATAAATGTTCGATTCCAAAAAAAAGTTTCAATATAAGTTGGTTGATATGAAGTTGAAAGTATTCGAGTTAGGTTCTAAACTCATCTGGAAGGTTCATAGAACAATAACCGTATATTTGAGTGATAAACGTTATATTTCGCCGGTTAAATACTGATCATAATAATAAATTGGGGACATTGTTCTCGGCCTTTTGATTACTTTTGCCTTTTTATAAAACCGTCAATCTGTAACTGCCCACTGTGTCTCTTCTGTTTTCGTTTTGTTTTTTCAAAACGAAACTGTTTTATCGAGATGAAATGAAATATGTTCAAACAAAAAGTGTTTAGGTTTTAGGACCAAACCTGATGCTAAATCTTGCGTTCTTTTCACTGATGTACGTGATTCCTGGTTTCAAAGTTATCAAACGTGTCTTTCCACTTATTAAATTATAATTTTTAAATTACTCAACACTGATTGGTTCTATGAATGAAAAACTCAGATGGACAAATTAACCAATCAGCTTCATTCATTAATTTTTTTAGTCACACTTGTTTAATTAAAACAGTCAGTTTCTTTATCTCAGTTTTTCATTCGTCGGACTAATCAGAGTTCAGTAAATTGAAATTCAATGATAAAACACGTTTGAATAACACCCAATAAGTCTATACTTATCGTGAATATTAAGTAGGTCGCCAACGCATAAATATTTCTACTAAAAGGATTAAAATTAAATAGAAACAATCCGTCTCTTTCTCCACTGTTGACATTGTTGATTTCAGTACTTGAAATATAAATTATCAACTTTTTTCCAATTACTCTAATTCATTTCTTGTTCCTATTTTGAAAAAAAACTCTAAGTATGTTGGCACGCATATGATCACTTATCAGATAAGAAGTAATGTAACTTTTCTTTTATCCCACTATCATTTTTCGACTAGCGCCAATTCTTTAACTCTTCATGTCCCTAGTGGAACACAACACTATTTAGAATGAAAATCTGAACTGAAAAATATTTAAAATTCATTTTCAAACGCTTTATTTTAGAACGTTTTTTTTGGAGCTGAGAATAACTCTTAATCGTAAAACAATAGCTGTAGATTTCTAATATGCTATCGCCTGATTGATATCTCTAATAGTTTTAGAGCCGAAAAAGGCCAAATCCACCCTCCAATATCTCTTAACTGAGATGTAGGCTTTCAAAAAAAACTCAGATTCGGAATCATGCTAATCATTTTGTATGGTAAAAGAATGATGAGATAATTTGATATAAAATCTTGGCTAGTTTCAAATTACAACTATAATTAGAAGAAAACTTATTTACGTGTTTCTGAAAGAAGAAACCTAACTTTTATGTTCGCATTTATAATTTTTATCTTTTCTTTCCCAACAGAAATGTTAATCGTTATAACGAATTCAAATCACTCAAGAGAAGTCTTGTCACCAAATTCAGCACAGAGACTAGCTGGGGCCTTAGATTTGCAAGTGAGTGAACATCAAAACTCGGTCGCACATTTTTTAAAACCTTATAAAAAATAGGAAACTATGATCTATGTAAGCTAATTCCTGAATTTCTGATTGAACTTCTGATTCATTTTTCCAATCTTGAAGATTATGTGACCAATGAGAATCTTTAATTTTGATGATCCTCAAGTAAACTGAATTTACATGAATAATATACTTTCTTATTTGTTATAGATGAAATTCCTGTGGATGGTGATCAGGAAATGACCAAAATCGAAAAAGTCATCTACAAGAGTCCAGCTGAACGAGTCCAACGGATTAACGTTAATGATATCATATTAGAGGTGAGTTTTTTACCTTTTTAAACTTGGGGATGTCTTATAATAATTATCAAAAGGCTTTGAGAAGAAAGAATGATACAGGTTTATTCGTATTGAAATTTTACTCATCATATCCAGAAAAACAAAATCAACTGATTTACAGACCCTCATCATTGAAACTGAAAAGCCAGTCTATTTTATTCCTAGTTAAAAGAATACATTTTTTTTAAATAGAGGTTAGTTTAAAAAATATCTATGAGTTTTACAAAAATCTCGAGTTTTTCATCAAGATTTCGAATTTGGAGGGATTTTGAATTATCTAAATTTGATTGATTTTCAAGTAGTGAAAATGATCAAAGAATTCAGCCCCCAAACGTTTATGAGATTATGCATAAGAACAGATTTAGCATGGTTGATTTTCTTATCTTATTTTAATCCTTAAAAACCATTTCATGACCACTCTCTCACTTAAAAATCACGGGATAAAATCTGAGGCAAAAGTAGGCAACAACAGGAT
The DNA here is from genome assembly GCA_012064415.1 of Gyrodactylus bullatarudis. NCBI lineage: Eukaryota > Metazoa > Platyhelminthes > Monogenea > Gyrodactylidea > Gyrodactylidae > Gyrodactylus > Gyrodactylus bullatarudis. The sequence goes on along the minus strand of SSNU01000081.1, from coordinate 70,490 downwards.
TAGGATTCCGAAATTTCATCAAAAAATTCGAATTCTTGATGAAAAAATTGAGATCGATCATCTTTAGTTGATACTAATGAAAACTTGTTTATCTAGGTGAATGGACACAATTTCAGGGGTCACAACTACGAGTCCATAGTCGATTATATTAAAGAGAACAGTAAGATAGATTGCCTCGATTTGTTACTCCAGTCTTCTTCGCCACAAATTGATAATAAATTTCCTATAATGGTAAGTCAAATCTTTTGCGTCATAGTCCAATCCATATCTCTATACAGTTCTTCATGTTACCCATTTAGCCACAGTCAAAGATATTCTTGCCAAATGGAATTTTCACACAAAAATCTATGGAGAAATCTTGTTATTCGGACAGTGGTCGTTTTGAAGAGCCATCACCAGTTGTAAGTGACCCCCCCCCCATCCCCAATACATTTATGATCATAATAATCTCATTTATTTCAGTCTGAATGTGAAACCAAAGATATACTCAATGTCATGTCGGCAATTGTAGAGTCAGAGAATAACTTTAGCGATTGCCCTACCCAAAGGTCATACGTCAAGAAAATGGAAAACATCCAGGGTCCTGTCCTAATCGATACTGAATTTGAGGATAGCTCAAATGAAATTAATGAATTCCCCATTGATTATGAGGATGGCGATGAAGAGAACCTTGACCAGACCATCATGCCTCCACCCCCAGACTATGCAACATTACAAAGGAATGAGCCAAGTAACCATATTGGCTTTGCAAATCTGATCTCTGAGCCAGATCATGTAATCTGCGAGATTATGATATCTCTCACGAATGCACCTTCTGGAGATCACAGTGAAAATTTGGGCCTTGAACTTGTCGGCAGTCGAGATCCCCAAAAGAAGGCGACCATCATTCATGCCATTAAGCCGAATAGTCTAGCCTCTCGTGAGAATATCAAGGTTGGCGATGAAATCATCGAAGTATTTTTTTTATTTTTCATATACCTTTGCTTACTTTAAATTCAAAATCTTTCTTCTTTCCCTAGGTCAATGAAGTTAACGTGATAAATATGAATCATACCTACGTCCAAAGTTTAATCCTTAAATCTCTATATAATAGGAAAACATTGCATCTTCTGCTTAGTCGAAATACCGTCCCTACTAGCTCATCACCCGTATCCCCCCTTAGTTCAAACCAACAAGTTGGATTCAAAGAGTTTTCCGATGGAAAAGCTGAAGAAAATGTGAGTTTATTGGAAAAAAGTTCAAGATTTGAATTGAGAACTTGAAAAATCGACTCAAATTCTCATTAGTTTAAAAGCTTACAAAAGTTTCTTCTTTTCTCATCATTTATCTTAGTATCTATCCTTGAACCAATACATTTATTCAGATTTGATTGATTTGTTAGAAGGAAATACTTTTTTCTAATATTTCATTCTCCATAAATTTAGTACACAGATTATGGCCGGGATTATCATTATCTCTTTTGATTAATAATTCCTTCTTTTTATTTTGAAATGTCCATTATTTTTTCATTTCACAATATTAAAAAACGAATTCCTACTTCAATCTTTGTATATTCCGAAAATATTCAGACATTTCAATCGAATCCTTTTGTCTAGGGGTCTCAAAAACAAAATAAAAAGATTTTGCATTTCTCAAGAATATTAATCATCTTCGACCCAACAAAAACACCATCTGACCATCGATCTACAAATTTTCTGATCAGCAAACTCAGATAAGTTTAAAATCTTATTCAAAGAGTTTTTAGAAAACCTTCATTCATCATCTCCTAAAAGTTCATTAAAAAAATCAATTAATTCTCACCAAATCAAGAGAATTTTGGTCAGTAAATGAAATTCTATAGTTTTGAACAACTGTAATTAATTTCTTGTTAGCCATCATTAGAAGTTTGATCTTGTTCAAATTTATCTTTCTCAATCACTCGTTTAATTGTTAACTATTGATCAGGATTAGTATCATGGAATAATCGTATTTTATTCCCTTTTTTCTTGGTGATGATTGGTCTTTTTATCTTGTGAGTTACTGTGACATACTTCTTGAAAATATTTCTTGGTTTTTTATTAATTACTAAATAATGATTCAAATATTCTAATACTTTTCCTTTATTCTTAAAGTTTGAAGAGTTTATGGAAAAGTTTACAGTTACTCTGGATAAGGTAAGTTGCAAAATTGAAATGAGAGAAATTTTCAATTTTAATCTTTCTCTTCTCACCAGGGAGACCAAGGCTATGGCTTACACATTGTCAATTCAGGTATAAACGATGAATCTGGAGTTTTCATAAAAGCCATCACGGAAAATTCTCCGGCCTCTGAGGTGAGTTTTTTGAATCTATGGAAAAATTCTAGTCACATTTTACGTCCTCTTTTCCAAGTTTTGCTTTTTTCTTTTAGCTTTTGTATCAAAAGGACTAAAATGATTCGTAAAACTACCTGATTTGAAAAATATCCATTTTACTTTTAGGTGAATTGTCTGAGAAAATCGCTGAGATGGCATATAAATTACATTTTCAACCAAAGTTAACCCATCATAAATTATCTCCGAGACATTCATGTCTCTATTCCTTCTTATCGATTATTGGATAAATAGTATGTATGTAATTCAATAGCTTTGTAAATGCAATCCCTGCCTTTCTTCAGTTATACAGAAAAAGTTTACTTTTCTTCAATCTCTTAGACAAATCTTTTTTACTATCCAGGATCTGTATTCCTTCTTTCTTACATTAGAATTAATCTACTCTTTTTTTAAGCATTGATTAATTCGAGCCAAGAAATTATCGATCTTTAGTCTATCTCTGACAATTTACTTTTCCTCTGTGAAGTTTTATTAGCATCATATAAAAATTTATACGCTTCATAAACTTTTTTTCTTTTGATCAAGAAAAAACAGAAAACAATTTTGCATTTGTGACCTTTATTTTTGCGGCGTCTAGTCCTGAAAATCTGTATACTCGATGTACAAATTGTGTACCGATTCTTAATAAGGCCTAATGAGCAATGTGGAAACTTTGACTTTTATAGACTTGTGATTCAGTTGGGGAGTCGTTGGATTCTGTTAGGCTACGCCAAACATATGTGGGATAGGATGTGAACAACAAGTTTTATGGCTGAAAAGAAAAAAAACATCTCAAAATCCAATTCAAGAGAAATTCAACAAACTTTGTATTCCGAGTATACACATTGTTTACCATTTGTATACACTGCTCAAATTGTACATACAAAATCAGTTAGAAATAAATAGAAGTAAAAGATTCCCATTTTGTTCACAAATAAGGTTTCATCATTCACCCTAAAGGTTCACTTTATTTTCAAGTTTTTTTCATTTGAAAAATATTTTAATCAAAGTTACAAAAGTAGACGGGAAAAGATTTTTGGTTAATTTCCTCTTTTTCATCAGATTTGCAATACTGGTCGAATGATTTGTACATTTAAAATACAAATCTTCCCTGATCTAACTGATAAGAAATAATGAAAAATGCAAAAATTTTAATTTTTTATGCAAAAGTGATCTCTACAATTATAACCTCTGTTGAAATAATGAAGATCATGGAAAATATTTTTTTATATTTTATACACACAAAAAAATTCGTTACTTATCTCTTCCTTTTGTCTTATGTGAATTAATTAGGCCCCTTTGATCATTAATTCTCTTTGAAATACATTTTCTGTAAAAATTATTCTTCATGATTCAACATTTGACTATAGAGATACACTTTCATCTAGTGCAAACTGTTCAAAAACTATGATCAAATCCTCAAAGTTGACGATGTCACAATAAACGATTATGACACAGCCCTGCAATGTGTCAAGGATAAAAAGCGCATTGTCCTCGTTATGGCACGTAAATCAAAGAGGCCAATCACAAAGACAGATAACCATAAAATGCCAAATGATTCTGAAACAAATCAAAAGCAATCTCAGATTCCAGTCAGTAGTAGCGCTGATGCAAAAGAAAATGTTGACGTTGGTCAAAAGAAGGCCACAATCGAAGAGGTTCCAAAAGTAAACTCTGATATAAAGGAGGGTGTCCCAACAGAAATCATCCTTCAAAAGGAAAACAATAGTCTCGGCTTCTCTATTGTCGGCGGGAAAGAGACTATTCTTGGCTCAATTATGATTCATGAAATTTACGAGAATAGTGTAGCTGCAAAGGATGGTCGTCTCTGGTGCGCAGATCGAATCATGGCCATAAACGATGTGGATATCACAAATTTTGATCATTCTAAAGCCTCCAATGTAAGCAGAAATTTCATCACCTCAGTAGGTCCTCCGTAGATAAACCGAGGAAGTCAGGTTAGGTTAGAGAGTGTTCTTTTACCAATATTTTTGACTTTAGCATTTTTGGCAAAAATTAACCCCTATAAATCTTGTTTGAACAGCAAAATGGCAAGATTTCCCGGCTATCAGAATGATATATATATTCTATTCATCAGGATTACTGCCCTAGACATATCTAAATGAACTTTTTGAAAAATTTTCGGTATTTTTATTGGAAGATTTTCGCAAAAGAAAATTGCCAAAACCCCTTCTCTATTGACCGTGTCTGTCATTTAAAAAATTAATTTTGAAAGACAACAATTGACAGATTCACAATTATTATGTTTCAAATGTAGTGATCTCCTAAAGAGATTCGAACTGATTGATAAGGTTCCAATAAAAAGTATTCAAAACAATTTTCATTTATTTAAATTTTGTACAACGATTTGTTTTTAAATTGCCCAACAATTCGACCACACCTTATTGATCTGAGATTGAATCTCTTTAGGAGATCACTACATTTGAAACATGAAATATCATGAATAACATCAAATAAACGAACATCCCCCCTGGCTTCCTCAAATAAGCTAGTCGAAAGATTAATTTGCATTTTGCATTCGTGACGATTCCTTCTGATTCAATAATTTCTTTAATTATCCCTATTCCATTATTCAAATTAGCTCATCAAATCTTCCCCTGATACTGTCAAGTTGAAAATCCTACGTTTGCCAAAATTGAAAACCGACGACCTGGAGATTGTCAAGGTTAAACTCGACCGTAAACAAGGCCGAGGTCTCGGCCTCTCCATTGGCTATAAGCCCAATGATGCAACTGGGGCTGTTATTGTTGAAATTGTTAGTCCCCCCCATTTGAGATTTTCAAAGCCTTGTTTAATTGATTCCATTTTATTCACTTCTAGTTAAATAATAGTCCTGCTTGTAAATCTGGTCGCCTACTAGCTGGTGATATCATCCTAAAGGTTGACGATATGGATGTTACACGAAAGTCACCAGAAGATGTTATTGCCAAGTTAAAAGTGAGTCCTGATATTAAATACGTTCTCTATATTGACTGTAAAGATAAATATAAATCAAATTAATTAGTTAAAAAAAATGCCTCTCCTATTGTTCTCTTCGAGATTTCCCAAGGAAATAATTGTATTAGATGTACTATAGAATTCTCACCTTATTCTCCCACGTATAAGCATCATATTATTCTCAACATTTTTTCTACAATTTGCATCAATCCCATTCAAACACGTCCGAAAATCCACTTAAATTCATAATTTAGAAAAATTATTACCTTGGCCAATGTAAGCTATTTCACTTTTCTCTCCATTGTTGCTATTTATTGGAAAGTTTTGGAGTTTTTTCAGCTTGCAATTTATTCTTATTTTCTTTGACTTTTACTATTTCTTTTATGATTTGTAAATTATTATTTTGAAGGAACTTTTCACTTGTATCATTTTTGAAGAATTACCACTGATGATACTTCAAGAAATGTACATTTGGTTTTAATATATCTTCTTCCAATTTTTCTAAAATCCTATTCAGGTTTTTTAACTAGAGCCTCAAAAAATAGGACGCTATTCAATTTTATTTAGGACCATAAAATCTAGTAAAATAGGCATCAAATTACAATACATATTAGGTTCAGATGAATTTTGTACAATTAACAGTAAACAAACTAAATGAATCTGAGCATAATTTCAAAGAATTCATAAAATCAAAGGAATCTATTAACAGTTTTTGAGCTTGGAATATTCCGATGGAAAATCTTCTTGCGTGATGTAGCTCCTATCCTTGGCATTTTGAGAATGAACTGAATAAGATTTTACAGAAGCTATATTTGCAGACCAATGAATTGAGAGGCCTCAAGAGCCTAAACATTATTTATGGTAAGGAAATAGGATTGTCTGAAAATTTTAAATTAACATCCAGACCTAATATAAAATAGGGCCTTAAACAAAATTTTGGCACTTTTAGGACTTTTAAACCTTCTTCGATGCCCTGTTTATAACATATGAAAATGCCAAGGTTTATCAACCCTTTATTGGTCTATGCGGGGAGGAAAAGATTATTGTATTTATTTTTGATCAAACAACATACTACTTTAGGGGTTTTCGAAAGAATATTATAATTTTCTTGATGAAATTAGGAATAAATTTTTAATATTATCCTCTAGGAAATAGTCTCAACAATATTCATTAAAACCCCTCAAGCTCATATAGGCAAGGGGGGATTATTTAGGAAATACATTGATTTTTTCCAAGATAATCCACATTTAAAGAATATCATGATGTATGATTTCCAAAGAAATGGGGTCTCTATTAGTTTTCATGTTAGAAGAACTCAAATGGATTACGTCTCACAAGTTGAGATGTGGTCAGATCATCAACTACCGACTTGACTTTTGTTGATAATAATAATTGAAGAAATATTCCAAAATATCTGCTTCCAGTATATGCAATACATACTATGTATAAAAAGAGTATCTGTGTCTGTATGTCTTTTACGAATGAATTCTTTCCTATGCATTTTCCTCACTCCAACTCATCAATATCTTCTTGAGAATTTGTAGAGGCAGAAGAAAATGGAACTCACTTCCACACACATATCCTTACGCTGCCATTGTTTCTCTCTGGGCGTAATTATGCGCAGAAATTTCTTCTTTTTTTCATTAATTCAATAAATGAATACATAAACCATTCGAAATTTGTTTCTAAATTATCGATTCATCTTATTTCTATTCTATTTATAGACACTCAAGGGTGAAGTAAATCTGGAAGTTGGCCGGCCAAAGTTGGGCTTGTATCCCGGGATTAGATCAAAAGGTAAACATTCTTTGCATTTTCAGTTATTAACACATCCATCCCCTCTCTATTTTTGAGTAGAGAAGATAACATCAAATCTTTTCAATTATTTATTAGAAAATTACACATTAAATGTACGTGTAATTCAGATTTCAAGATGAAAATTACATCGACTCATTCGAATAAACAACAAAACTTGTCCATCGTCTATCTGTTGTACTTTTGTCAAGTTTTTCTTTTCAATCAGCTCAATCATTACATTCGATTTTACTTCTTCAATCATTGATACATTCATCATGGCTTTTCTTAACACTTCCAATCATTCTTATTTAAAACACGTTTTTAATTCTACCCAGAACTGCTTTCTCCCAATGCAGAAAGCAGGTGTAAGAGTCATGTGATCTGAGCTAAAAAAAGTGTGAAATTCTTATTCTATTTACAAAAAATCAGAGAATTAATAATTATTAACTAATTCATTATTTCCCATCAGAACCGGAAAAACCAGTGTCCAGGCTGAAGTCAGCCTTGAAGAGTAGTAGCGATAAAAAGTCTGCTTGTAAATTCTTCAAGATCATCAAGTGATAAAAAACCCAGAGAGAGATTAGTAGCACTCTGAATGCTCTTTGAGCAAGATTTCCACCTATTTTTTCATTAGTCTTTTCTTAGTATGTGTAAAAAGTACTTAGAAAACCATGCATTAAAGATTCCCAAAAATCCTATAAAATATGAAAAGTTTGCTACTTTTTTCTCTTGGATTTTCACCACTTCTGTACGATCGAAACACAACTTGATAAAAATAATTTGAAAAAAACGTTTAAAAACTCAAAGTATGTTTAAACAAGGCTGTTTGTGTAATAGAATTTCCTTATGCTTGTCATGTGTTATGTTATCAAACAAATCCTTTTTATATCCCATCACAGTGAATGTTTTCCTTTAGTTAACTAATCCAAACTCAATTTTCCTCCGACCAGATCAGGAAAATGTAATTTAGTGCTCTGAAGATGAATAAAAGATTAGCCTAACCAAGCTTGGATCTTTAATATGACTATTTAGTTTGGAATACATTGTAATTATTTTATATCACATACTCTGTTTTATAATTCACGCAAACAGGTATCTAAACTTTGATAAAATTTAGTTTTTATTAGTAGATGAACAATTCAATAGAAAATCTAATTTCTTAAAAAGGATAAAATTCCGATTCGTTTTCTTATCTTCTCTATGATGTAATTGGTTGGTTTTATAGAATCTGACTTGAAATTGATCGAAAATATCTTTTGTGTCTTTCTAACTCAACTCAGAATGCAGAGATTTGAGCAAATTACAAAAACATCAAAAGAAGCCATTACTCAACTTTTCGCTTAAAAAAGAATAGGGGGTTTAATACAACAATAGAGGCACCCAGTTTTATCAAACAGATTTCAACTAGAGTTGGCAAGTCACAAACGCTTTCTAGCTATTTCGGGTGCCTAGAAAAAAAATCAGTAAAACCTTAGAAGAGCATGGATAGATTGGAAAAGCCTTTCCTAAAAAAACGTTCCTCACAAAAATTTCATGAGGATGTACAAGTTGTCTGTATTTTTTGTCTGTTTACATACCTCTAAATTCATATAAATACATCAAATTAACATCACAAGAACTTTGATGAAGCAATAAAATTTTTTAGTCTCTTACATATTTTTTTTCTACGCAGTTTAAATTCTATCTCCACACTAATCCTTATTAGTATAAATGGGAGGGACACTTGCATATTTATTACCTCCCCCTTGACTAGTTTTGTGTAATTTTTGTTGTTGTAACCACTTTTTGCATTTTCTTCCATATACTATAAAATCATAGTATTATTATCCCTAGAATATGGATGGAAGTAGGAGAAAGCATGTAATTTTGGAATCATGTACTATCATTATTTGCAAACTTTTTTTTTCGATTTCGTTCTTGAATAACTTATATCCTTACATTTAAAGCTAGAAGATGAGATTTTTGCAATTTTTCCAGAAAACCTCTGAATCAAGATTAAACAGAACATTCAAATGTAGTCATTTACAAGAAAAAGTTAATTTTTAAAATTTTCCCTTTCCGGTGTTGAATAATTCACATTCTCCGGTTCCTTTAAGGTAAATTCTCATCTTTATATCGACTAGCTTATCTGAAGGATAGATAGTTCTATGATTGAACACATTTGGCATGAACGAGGCTGATCAGAATTGGACAAGAAAATGGTTAACCTCACTTGCTTGGGAGTTGAATTTCGATTTCTTGTCATTTTCTCTACTTGAAAATCAATGAAATTTCGAAAATTCAAAATCCCTCAAAAACGGTGGCAATATTTGAATTTCTTGTCTAATTCTTTGGACGATCCCTTCACTTTCAACCAACTGTATTTGAAAAAGTCATTTATAAAATTTAAAATTCCATCACCAGTTATCATCAGTTATCAATTCATGGGAAAAGATTCCTTTCGTCTTGAATGTTGTTATTCAAAAAAGGAATGCTTTCTTTCATCATAAAGTTTGTCGTAATTCAAAGTTTTTTCTCAAATTCAACCTGCAACCTCTCTTGCAAATGAATATCAATCAAATTATATTCCACAGGCTCAGAGGTTGTTGTCGGCTTGAATGAAAAAAAACATGATTCACGTAGTATTCTTATCTAATTAACCTTTTTTATCTCTTTTTTTTCTAGTGAGACTCTTTGAAATAACCCTAATATCAAAAGTTAATTCTGTTGGCGAATTTGATTTTGGACTCCACTTTCTTGAATTTATCCATGGCATTCATTTTCGAGATGCCACCGAGACAGAATATAACACAGCCAAATGTAAACTCTTAGTCGACTATCTCGAACCAAAGTCTTATGCCCTAAAAACTTGCTCGATTCAGGTGAGAAATAATAACCCATTTAAACCTCTTGCGTAATTCAAATCATAAAGTTAGCTCATATGAAAATGCTTTTTACAAAATTCCCAATTTTTTCATTTATGATATGAAAATCAGTCAGTTACGCAGGTCTAAAAGATATCACATAATCTATTTTATAATTCACTCTGAACAAATCTCAAAAATACCAAAAAATCTCAAAGATATATCTAAACTTGGATAAAATAACCAAAATTAGTAAAAGTTGGTTTTCATCTACTTCTTAGTAGATGGAAAAGTTTAGTACAAAATCGACTTTCTTAGATGTGATCAAAAGAATCCTTGTTGAATAGAATCTCATTTAGAATCCTTCTTTTACCTATTTTGAGTCTTAAACTCGATTGGTTTTCTTATTGTCTTGATAGGGTTAAAATTTGATTTTTTTCTCCATATCGTTAGAGTGGGCCTGGTGATCTTGAATTTCGTATAAATTTCAAATTCCCATCTTCATTTCAGCTAGGTATACATTTTACACAATTCATACAATTTACACTGAACAAATCCAATTCTAACCTTTTTCTCTAGTTCTTATCGTTTTCAACCTCTTATAGATGTACAAATTTAGGTTCTCTTCGATTGAATTTATATAACCTTATTATTTACTCTTTGGAATTTAATTCAAAGTTTACTAGTAACGTGAGTTTCAGTTGATCAAAAGTTTCTTCCTATTCTTCACCGAAATAGTCTTGATCTAGTTTTTGTGTTTATTTACTTTCTGATATTTTCTTCTTTTTTAAAGCCTTTTGATCGTCTTTACGCAATTGATGATGAGCCAGTTGACTGGCTGACAGCTGCCGAAGTTGAAATCCTCCTAACCCTTGATAAAAACCTAAATTTGACCTTTGGAAGAGTCTTTTACCACGGAATCGACATAGACCAGATGATCACAAACATTTCCGGAGATCAACTCCTCGTTGTTCAACAACCCCAAAAATCAATCAACCACGAGGCCGAAGAGAGTATTTGTAAAAACGTCCAAGGCTTTCAGTTAAATACGCCCAATGAAGAAGATGAAAACAGTCTTGAATCCCAAGCGTCAACATGCAACTCCTCAGCAGATAAGAATAACCAAGCTGCTGACTCCATTAGCCTTGAAATGAGTCAAAATAATCTTGTTGATCCGAGAACATCAAATGCCTTCCAGAAGATGATACAAATATCCATCCCCCCGAAATTTACACCCAATGAAAAAACACCACTCGGTATAAGACTGGAATATGAAAAGGGACCGTCTGGCCCACGAATCTCCGGCATCGAAAAGGGCTCACCAGCTGACGAATCAAATCTTTGCGTGGGTGATCGAATCTTTGTTGTACAGAATATCATGTTTCACGCTTTAATCGAAGAGGAAATACTCAATAACGATGAAACCCCTTCTAGTGAGGCTCTAACGACAATTCTCGAAGACTTTTGGTACAAAGCGTTTCATGATCCCTTGAATTTATTTGTCGTTATGAATGATCGTAGATCATCGGTTCCTGTTAATGGTGAGTCTTGTCTGAATATACTTTCAAATCATTAAGCATTTATTAATAATCCTGAATCTGAAGTTGATAAACATGAAAGCAGTAAGATAACTGATAAAATTATTCTGATTACTAAAACCTTGAAAGTTCTGTACATGTTTTATAAAGACTTACCTTCGATACTCCGTATACATAAACCTCTATATATGCTTAAACATTTTTGATGATAACTAGGCCCTTAAAAATAGTACCAAATAAAATTTTGAAAAAGTACTTTAAAGAAAGTTTAAGGGATTTTGAGTAAAAAAATAGTAATATTCATATTTCTGATTTTTTTTAATTTTTCATGATAGATAAAAGTCCTTTTAGAGTCCTTTTAGTAGTTGAAATTTTAAATTCTTAAGGAATATTTCCCACCATTGTTTAAAGCTTCAATCTAGATGCCAGCTGCTTACATAATGAAAGCTCTATATGAAGAATCTTTAGTTATGAATTCATAAATTGTATTGTGATTGGTCATTTACCAGCTGAGTAATGCTATGTTCTGGAAAATAATTTTAAAAATAGTTCAAATACGTACGTCGTCAACTATTTAGTATCAGCAATCTTTAAAATGGGATTCAAACTCAGCTCATATTTTGTCTAGAATAAGAATATATCAAATAAGATACCTAGTGATAATCGATCATCTCATCTATACATGTGAACAATATCGTCATTCCAGAACTACCTCTCATTAACCTTATTTTCCTATCGAAATTTCCGATAGAACCACCAACTATTTCCTCCTAAAAAATATCGAGATTTAAATGGTTTATTCGAGTTTGTAGAAATATTCATTTCTTAGAGGATTTTGAAGACGAGTGAATAATGAATAATAAAGCTTTTATTTCACCGGTTTTCATCAGACTCTTATACATACAATAATGAAAAATTAAAAATCCTCTGATTGGACTAATGGGAATTAAAAGAATAACATAGGGAGGAGGGGTAGAGTTCATTGTCTTTTCTTGAGAAAGGGATCCAGTTGTATGGTTTATTTTTAGGTTGTGTCATTCGCTAATTGTCAAAACTATACGGAAATTAATTGCATTATGAAATAATTTACATATAGAAATGTTTACTTTAATCCTTACATTCTAAATTCATTCAACCAAATTTTTCCCTTGTAAAGGTCGATATGACAAAAAAGTCCAGAACGGTTACCAGACAATGCCAAGATCATATCTCAACTCTGTTGGCAACAACGTCTCCAGTTTTATTCGCAACAAAACGATGACCCTAGAAAGAAGTAAAAATCTACCTGATTTCTCCAAAACAAGTGAGTCAAACAATATTTGAATGAAATGATCTTTTGTATTAAAATGTTTTGTAGTAAAATCCCCTTTTTCAATCTTTGAGCTCAAAATTTTCACCAATTTCGGTAATTTGTATCAAAATCAGACAGATGATGACTTTGATGAATTTGAAAGTCCAGAGAAATTCATAATTTTTGGGTCATTTTTTAAAATAAGTTTTGTAATTCTAGATGAGACTTTACAGCCCGAGTCTGGTAAGAATGACGGCTCATTGATGAAAAAGATTTTTTCAAAAGTAACTGAATTATGTAAGAAGATTAGAAGAAATGATTAAAAGTGGACTCATCTCTAGAGTAAGACCGTTTTCCATAACATTTAATTATTTTTGATACATTTACTGTGTACATTACTCTTGAAAATCCTCAAAAGTTTAAATACTAATTCTTCAATCTTACTATATCTTTTGCAGTTCGTTAAGGAAGATATGAAATTCGATAAGGAATTCGTGAAATTCATTAAGGAATAGTATTTTTAAATGTCATTATTGAAGAAAGTTATGAAATTCAATAGGGAAGTTTTGAAAATCGATATGGAATTAATGCAATTCATAAAAGGAAAATCTTATCTTCTTTTCGCAATAATTTAGGATAATAATATTTCACATGGTTTGTGAATTGTATTATTCTATCTAGAGTTTATTTGGCTTCCTCTGCGATCTCCTAGAGTCTTCTCATACAATATTCAGCAACAGGAATACCGTCTTGTCCTCTTAAGTAGTCAATGTTTTCTTCATTGTTCAACGTTCAATGTGGTCAATTAAGCCTTTTAGAACTTGTGGCCTGTCCGGGTTGGGATGGGTCACGTGCTCATTAGTTCTGTGCCACAACCTTTTATGGCTCTGATCCTTCATTTTTTATCAGAATGTAATAGGAAATCATCCTATGTTAGCCCCCTGAAAGCTTCAACCCTGAATAAATTATCCCTCTGATATCAATGTTTGGTAAATTGTCTTTTTCAATTGTCACTAAGAAAACCAAATCGTTTGAAAAATGTTGCATTTAAAAATGTATAATACTTGAAACAACCTACTTACGTCTTTTCTGTATAGATTTATAAAGGTCTTTATGACATCTTTTAGTATTGATTTTAAAATCTCTCACTCTTGATTACAGAACTCAGATTTGGAATATTCTAAGATTTACCCCAATGAAGATTCGTATCTTTTTTCAAAGTTCTTTGAATTGTCCTTACATTCAAATTCATTTCTGATTTTATTCTGGATGTGGTCAATTCCTTAATTTACTGCCGCCTATTAGATTTTCTCTCTTACTGAATTGCTTTTTTCAAGGGGCTTTTCTTTTTTAACAGCCTGCTCATAGTTTTCTATCTGCATCCGATATAATTTGCAATGTTTCATAGGCTTAGACCATCCTCCTTTTTCCTGGAAATTATAATTAAACTGTAATAGATAATTATCTGCCAAACAACTAACTCGAAAAAAGAAACCAACAGAATTTACTCCAAAATGTAAATTAACAAACTCATTAAATGGCCAGTGATTGAGCAGTGATTTGAAAAATTCTTGATTTTAAAACTGGATGACGTATGCTTCAATAAAGAATAATACTTGGAGTTGATAGTTCTATCCTAGGTACATTGTCATTTATAATTACAAGATTGATTGAGAATCTCTTTCCCCAACAAATAGACATTTGGATGCTCATTAATAGAAAAAAATGAGATGTAGTCTTTATATTTTATGCCCATGTACAAAAATTATTTATTATTTATGTTTTTACTCCTCTTTGAGAGAGAGTACAGTCTGCTTTCAAGTACATAAAATCCCATCCATTTCATTTCTCAGTTAGTCTTTTCATTGGCTCAAAGTTGTCGTTAGAACTTGATCTTTATTTATTTTCCATTTCAGACGGCATTCATAGCTACAATTGAAGCAATTTCCTCCTTCCCCATCGGCTGCCCAAAATCAAAGAAACCCAACACATTTTTCCCTACAAAAGAAATACGTATATCAAATACCCTTTTATTGGAAAATTATACAATCGAATTAAGTTATTATTTGAGTACCAATTACTAAAGAGAACTGAATAAATAATAATAATGATAGATTTTTGGAAATGATTTTAAATGAAGAAAGAAAAAAACCACATTTTCTTGCGAGAAATAAAATGGCGTTATTATTTTATTCATCATTTTTTTGATACATGTTATATTATGTATAATAATTTCCGGACCGCGATAACTAATAATTGCATCACTGTTAATCTTTGAATGAAAATAGTAATAATATTTTAACTACTAAACAATGCGCGCGTGTATGATTTGTAAATGTAAATAGAGATTGTGGTAAAAACACGCTTATCCATTCTAATGATCGAGTAACAGACAGTTCAATATTTTATGAATGAATTGTACAATGTAACATTATCATAACAAGAGATATATAATACATTCACATTATAGTTGTTATTTTAATTCAAGCGTGTCTTTATTATTATAAAATTATTGGATTTATTTGATTACTCATTAAATAAAATCGTACTACATATAAATCTATCAATCTATTCCAAAAAAACATTTTATCGTCTATATACTTAAGAGTAGTAAGCCGTTCTTTAAATTGATATAAACTATTTTTCATAATTAAAAACGTTTTTATACCAAAATACAATTCAGAATCTTATTTACAGAGCAAACTATATTCAATTAGTATAAAAATAATTAATTCTTGTATATTTATATAATTGTTAGTGTTTATCTGCAGTAAGTTTAAAGCTTTCGACTATCCCGCACATTTGAATTTGAAAAAGAAATTCTCTCAAATGCTAGAGAATGGGAGGGTACAAGTCATTCATAATTCTGGACTAAATCAAATGGATTCCTTACAAAACTACAAGGGAAACGATAGAATGTCTTTTAGGGACTCTAGTTATGTCAACAATAGTGCCATCGATGTTATGCCCGCTTATCGAAACAGCTCTTATAATAGGAATGTGAGTATTTTGTAAATTTTGCTTAGGATATTCTTCTCCTATCTCATCTCGCTTTCTTACTATTATTAACTAAAATTCTAATAATAATTTTTCTAAGCTTTTAAATATACATTTACGATATTTTCCATAATCTGAGCCTAATACAACATCTTTAGAAAATTGAAGCCCCCTTAGAAACTTGATAGACATTTTATAAGTTTTTCATGATTAGAAACTTTTGTGAGCAAAGAGATATTTAAAAGGGTTAACAGGCTTTATTTTCCCGATAAGAGAACATCTAATTGTTGAAAGAATTTACTGATTACCTTTTTCTTGGACTTGTATGTAATTCTCCTCTCTGATTAGATCATTTTTATGGCTGGCTCCAATTTCAATCCAAGGATTTAATTTAGGCAAAAAACATTCTTTTATGTGTCTATTGAAAGATTAAATTTTTTTCTGCTTAATGTTTCTCGTTCCGTAATGATCATTGATCAATAAAAATTTCTCCATTTTTACTCTCATGTAGATTATTTTTTGTATTGATTGCTAAACTAATTCAGATTACAGGTGCTACATGCATGTTTTTAATTATATATACTTGTCAATAATTCGTTTATTATCTATGAAAGTGTTTTCAAGCTACAGTCCAGTCTTGGATAATAAAGTTTTTGATGTAATTGTCGTGGTTAAGGTAAAAGCATTCTAATAGTTCGGGAAGAGATGATTAGCCTTCTGAAATATAATATTTTGAATATCTTTTTTGCTGAAAAAGCATCAAGTGTTTTTTTCAATGAAAATAGTATTAGAATCATGTTATACCACTATGCATTCAAGAGAATTTAGAGAAAATGGGCGATGCACAACTATGCATGGGATTGCACAGGAATTTTCATTAATTTAAAATCTCACACATTATTGTTATCAAAATTATATTTGGAAATTTCACGGAAAACTTTGATTCAATAAAAGGTAAAAATTCGTTACATCTCTAGTAAATATTAATGAATACTGTGGCTTTTTGAAATCAATCTATCATCTCATTTCCGTTTTCATATTGATCTAATACAAATCACTTTAATCATTTTCATTAATTAACTTGTTTTGTTTTTTGATAATTGGTCTTTGTGATAAAACTTTTCAAGTTCAGTTATGTATCAATCTATTTTTATGTACAGTATAACTTGAAAGCATGTCAAGCCATGACCGAGAAACAAAATCCAAACTTTTGACATCATAGATCACAGACATTAACCCTCTGTTTACATGATTTGTTAACGAGATTTGAGTTATCTGCTGAGTCACATTTAATGACTAATGTTAACACATTCGTAAAAGAAAAAGAAAAAATTTTAGACCAATCATAATCTTCTTTCACATGTCTTGCGGTAGATTATTGATTCTGGGTTGAATGAAAGAAACACTTAACAGAGAACGCTTTAAAGTAAGGGTTTTTGGACTCACCTATTCATTGTGTAGTTCCAGTGACACGCCTTCCTTATCGAATTCAACAAAGTTTTCAATGGAATTCTGGAAAAATCTCACTAGAGTAATCTTGAACCATCATCTGAGAGGATTTATTAATATTCTGGTCAATATCTGGCTCTCCAATTTCATTGGTCAGAATGATTCCATTCAAATCTTTTTATTTTGATTGAAAACTTTATTTATTTAGTAGAATCTCGAGTTAAAAATATACAAATATGAATCTTGGTTATTGAGTAAAATATGGTTTAATAGAATAATTCGAGTTTATATCTGATGATGGTGAAACTAGCATGTAAAGAAAGGCGCACATGTTGCGAATTTGTAAACCAGAGAGGGAGTAGATGTCAATGTTGAAACTGGTCTTCAAGACATGAGTGTTGTTGAGTATGCATGTGAACTTCAATTTGTTCCTGGTAAGGTATGGGGAGGGCGAGAGTTCTTTGCATTGAATCTGGAGAGAAATTGAGAAGGCAAGTCTGCGAGTCCAGAGAGGGAAAAGTTGAGCTTTCGCTAGCAGGATACGGTAAGAGAAGATATCTCGGATAATAATTTTTCCCATCTCCCATTATATAGGAAATTTATTGAGCTACACTTGGATTATAAATACCTAAAAAATTTTCAAATTTTTTCTTATTTCGAGAAATTATCAAGAAATACTGAGTCATGTCTCTTGAATTTAGCGAAATGAAGAATGAATTCTGACTCGAATCGCAAGAAAATGTTTATAAAAATTCCCAAAACACTAAAAGTAATTAGTTATAATGAATAATCCTTATTCATTTGAGCATGAAAAGGGTATTAGTTTTAAGACCAATGTTGTTATCTTGGCTAAACACTCTCTTGATATTGATTGGATTTATCAAATCGAATATTATAATATTTAGTTTTCATGACTCGTATTCATTCTTCTGCCTGAAATATGGCTTGTGAATACGCTGATTACGAATTTACAGTTATTTTAATGCAATTAGTTTCAGTTCAGGAGTTATCCATCATAGATTGGATCACTTTTTGATTCAAAATTTGCTTTAGCAGATAGAGTTGTATATATGAATTCTTCAGGTATGATTACTTGATAAGAGTTTACTTACATCATAATCATATCTATGACTCAAAACGATACGTTTTAAATAAAAATGGATTTTTTGAGATATATCAATTTTCTTTGGATGAATAAGCTGAGTTCTTTTAATATTCTAGGAGATTAATAGATTTCTTATCGAATTGGTGATAAAATTTCTGAGTCTTGAATGAAAAATAATGTGTAAACACTCTCAAATATTGAAGTTTTCTCGGGTTTTAAACCTTTTTTAAGTTAATAGAAAAATAAAAAACTTTTGCCAATCTACCGACACCAACACTAGGCTTTTCTTCCCTGATGAGAGACTATTTATTTATTATCCAAGGAATTTTTGTCTTTTATCGGCTTCCTTCTTTTTCTTCAACGAATCCATCCATCTTTTTGTATTTATATCCTAACTCAATAGACTAAATACACAATCTACCAAAGATTAATTTGATTAGTCTCTTTATCCAAGAGAAAGAGAGACCACCTACAAACAACAAAAATCCTCACAGACCTTTTTATCACACCAAAGCGCTTAGCTTTCTTCATGTTAATTATTATCCTGTTGACTAGTTTCCTTTTTCACCCCCACAATCAACAATAATTTTCAATAATCCTCTGCTGAAATTTTCTACTATAGAAAGAATCACTATCTCTTCCAGACTTTTCGATTTTTAAATGGAAATTTTACAAAATCTTTTTCATTCACTGAATTCCGAATTGAATCTATAGTTGGTTGATCTATGATTGTGAAGCTTGCCTTGACTGATTGACCAAATATGTTTTGAGAAAAATAATTTTCTTTAAACTTTGATCAGGAAAATTTTCTGATATCGAAGTGAGAAAGTGGTCAAAATAAATTATAATTTAATTATTTAGAATTCCTATTTGACGAAGGAAACTGATTATATATGTAAATATGTTTTTTTGTGAAAATAAATATTAACAATTATTGGTTGCGATGTCTTTCAAATATGGTTGATCAATCCGTTTCCAGAATACTGGTTCTTTTGGTTTGGCCTTTGGAAGTTACATTTGCTCTAAATGATTTTCACAAAAAAACGTATTTATATAGCATGTATCACACTGACAGGTATGCCCGAAATAACTAGCATCATCTTCTTATTTTTTCAAAACATGACCACGTTGGCTCATCTCAAAAATGATGTTCTTAAGCATCTTACAGATAAATATTTTAAAATCGTTTCCATGCTTGAAAAGTATTGAAAATTGTGAGTAATTAGCAAAAATCTTGAATAAATAGATCAATTAATCTATGTTTCGAGAAGAAATGTTTAAAAAGCCAATCTGATGCTATTTTACATTTTCTCAAACCTTGTATGACAGGAAAATTCTGAGCACAGATTCGAAATCAGCATGGAAATTTACACATGAATCGTAAAATCTCGATAAAAGTTTGTGATCTCACTACCACCCGTGTTATCATTACACTGAATTTCCTAAAAAAAGTAAAGAACAGGAACTGGCTAAAATATTAAAACCCCTCTACTAATGAGCAGGACATCCAATATTATGCTTTAGTATATTTGGAATATTTTTGATTATTTTCAGCCTTAGTGAATAAAGAATGTTTTTAGACTATTTTCCTGTCAAAATGAATATAATTACTGATTGTATATTGTTCAGGTAATGAAGGATTGTCTATAGAGTCTCTTAGTAACTCGAAATTTGAAATGGGTCTAAAATCCTGGATTTCAAAAATTCAACATCTACTTTGAATTGAGTTAGTTGAATGAATCACTCTTGAAACATGATTAAAATGCCACATGAAATTCTTAAAGTGTCTCTCTTGTGAAATAATTTCAACTCTATTGATAATCTTTTCATGTCATTGATTTTTTTATACCATGTCATTTTATCATTAGCCAATATCGACTACTAGACGAGAGTTTTTAATCAATCATGTAAACTAGACAAAAGAATGAATATCAAAAAAGAGGCGATAGATTTAACCTAAAATTAGGGCATTTTCTAAATTTTTTAAATGCCCCACTTTTTCGATCTTTCTTTCGATTTTGAAGATTTATAGCAATCTGATAGTGATATCTGATCAAGATTAGACAGAAAAGTTCCCAGAAATTCGTTTTCATTGTGGGAAATTGACCTATCTGAATTTTTCACGATGGGGAATGACCCAAAATTTAAAAGTTTAACTTTTTCTTGAAAATCGCGAGTCTCTAATGGTGATCGAAATATCAGTATCAGATTACTTTAATCTTTGAAATCGATAAGAAGATTGAAAAAGCACTTTTTTTAGGCATTTTCACAATTTCGAAAAGTTTAGTCTCAATTCTTATTTTTCGGACTCTGATTTCAATTTTTTTGTCATGATATCTTATTACTATAAAGTTGTTCGCTTACTGCCTGACTATGTTTGTCTTCTGGCTTGTTTTGGTCTAATTTATAAAAAGAAAAGGTAGTATTTCTTAAAAAATAAGGATTATAAAAATTATAGTGATTGTTATAATAATCAGAACGTTCGAAAATCCGCTTAATATCATATTCGTAGGTATAGAAGAAAAGGTTTTTATTCACCAAATGTACAGGATGTCTAGATTATATCTACATCCTAAGACACATAAGATAGTGGACAATATTGTTCCAGAGGTATTTCCAATAAGGCCTATCTTGGATATGTCGTCATGTCCGCAACATAATTTAGCGAAGTGGTTAATTGATGTGTTAAAACCAATACATACATATTATGCTAAATATGTTGTAAAAGATACGTTTTCTTTTGTTGATAAAATTAAAGATTTAAATATTGGTTTAAATGAAATGATTTCATTAGATATAAGTTCTTTATTTCCTAGTGTTCCTATAGAGGAGACCTTAACAGTAATCAAGTCTTTTATTGATGAATACGGTGGTTTTGAAATGGATAGTAATGAAATAGCGAATCTTGTTAAGATTTGTTGCACTAATGTTCCATTATCTTTTCAAAACACTGTTTTTATTCAAAAAGACGGGATAGCCATGGGTTCACCTCTAAGTCCTCTTTTAGCTGATATCTTTCTAGGATGGTTAGAAATGACTAACATGTCTGATACTATCAATTCTTTCACTGATGTTTACATCAGATATGTTGATGACACGTTTATTCTAATGAAACCCAATGTTATTACAGACAATTTTTTCTCCAAAATGAACTCGTTTCATCCTAATATTAAATTTACCATGGAGAAAGAATCTAATAATTCTTTGAGTTTCTTAGATGTAAAACTAACCAGAAAAGAGGATGGATCAATTACAAGAAATATTTACAAGAAGAAGACTGATAACGGCAAATATCTACATTATGCCAGTTTTAGTCCTATTTCACACAAAAGAGGTTTAGTAATTGGTCTAGGCAAGAGGATTAGAAGAATAGCAAGTCCAGAAGAATGGCCTAATGAGATAGAGAATTCAAAATTATGCCTAATGGAAAATGGTTACCCAGCCAGATTTGTGGACAAATTCATCAATAGAACTGATATCACAGTTGATGAAACAAACAACACAGATGAGGCTGTGAAGACTACAGTTTTCATGAAGCTTAATTTTAAAGGTGACGGTTTTAGTAATGATGTTAGGAAAAGACTGGTTAATCTCATAGATCAACATTACGATAATATACAATTGAAAATTGTATTTAAAACACAGAGATTATTCAGTTTGATCCATAAGGATTCACTTAAACCTGAAGAGAATACTCTATTGATTTACAAATTTCAATGCACTTGTGGGGCTTCATATATAGGACGGACTATAAGGAAACTTGCTACAAGATCCAGTGATCATTTGAAGAAAGACACAGCGATTACAAGACATCTTAAACAGGAGAATCATGCTGCCTCAATTTCAAATTTTTCCATTCTTTATAAAAATCCTGGAGACGACAGCACAGATGTATGGGTCAAAGGCCCAGGGTAATTGAAAGTTATAGGAGTAGTTTTTCTGAACACACACTTATAGGTCTGATAATGTGTCGTATTCTTGCGTGAGATTTTTCAAAAAACCTAAGATACTTAGACCTGTACTTTTTCTATAGCCTAATCTCAAAATTTCTTTCGGTAAGACCGATGCGTTACTTTTCCCATGAGCAAGTTATTTAATAATTTAAATAATCCATGGCAAAATTTTCTGTAATTTTATTTCTTGAAACAGATTTTTTTGTTGCATTGTTTTCAAAAATATACTCTAAAAATCGATACTTCTATTCAAAAAAGTTTCTTATCTGATTAAAATGAGCGTTTTACTCAAGAGGTTTATGGAATGCTGAAAAACTTTCTTTTTGAAATGTTGATCTAGATTAAAGCCATTTTCTTTTATACTCCATGAGCTAAAAATAAATTTTTCATTAATGCTCTTCTCTTTATGCCCATTCTAGATGTATAAGACATCTTCAGATTCCACTGGCAATTTGGAGAATTTGAGTAAGGAGAATCAGGAGCTCCGCCAGATGGTCGGTATGTTGGCACAGGAGAAACATAATCTCTCCACAGACATTGTTGTTCTACGAGTGAGTATTTTTCATTGAAAGATAATTGACAGAATCATTTTTAAAAGCATGACTGCTATTGTTATGAAATCAATCGTGACCGAGAATATTTCAACTGTTTCTGCTCAGTTATTCTTCAATCTATCAACAATAGGAATCTTTTTTTGCTGATAATTTTATTTTTGAAAAATATAGGAGACATTTTAGATTACAAGTTGGCGCGATCACTTTTCTAAACTATGGGTTGAAAATTTTTGTTAGATTTACGGTACTGAGCAGGATTTGAACTTTTAAAATTTCTGTTTGTTTCAGAGTGACTAAGAACGGCTTCTAACGTTTTTTAATTTTAATTATTATTCAAAGAATAATTATTATTAACCTTTTCTAATACATGTTTATTCTGAATAAGTTGATCCAAGTGGCAATCGAATCTTACCGATACTTTGGCTGACATCGCATACTAATATATACATTAGGTTAGTCTTAACAGCAGAATTTGGCTTCAACAAAATTAACATGAAAATTTTAGTCTTTCAGGTCATCAGCTGTTTTGCATATTCCAAATCTTGCTTTTAGAAATGTTTCTTTTCTCTCTGTTAAAGCTGTTAATGTATTTTTATTGATTTCAATATAATAAATACTTTTACTGATATAAAAATAAATAGATACGATAAAAATTATAAAAATGATCGAATTAATTAAGGGTTTATTCCAAAAATAACCCCAATGAAACTCTTTACCTTGAATCAATTATTCTCATTTCAAAATTCCCCTATTATTGAATGGTGTAACTTGAATGATCCAAATTCTTCATGCAACTTACATAAGTTTCAGAAAGATTGAAAGTGAACTTTCTCCTTATATAGAACCTTTGATGGAAAAAACCTTACCCAAATCTAGGTTCTTATAAATTTTTGCTATCCTTAAAGAAGATTTATTTCTTGTTTCTCAAGATCGAAATAGTGAAATAAGAAGAGTTGTTCACAAAACTCCAATGTCCTTGTAGTTTGCAAAAATTAATGAATATCCCTATTAAAATCTGTATGTCGTGGCTAAAAAATGACAAGTTGTTTTTAAAAAGTATGCCACATATGAATACAAAGTAATCTCCTTGAAATCAGCTTACTCGGAGATTGCCATGCTCCGTGACGTCGAAAATCTGATGGAGTCGGAACTTGAAGGATAAAATATGGAAGACCATGCAAAAGCCGTGAAATATCAAGCGCTGAAAAAAGGGTAGAGAAATAATTAAATTATTTCTTATTATTAAAAAAAATATATTTGGCGTGATTTTTGGAAATATTTGGGGTAAATTTCGGAAAAAATTTTCCTTTGAGGTGATTTTCAACAGAGAATCAAAAAGTTTAAACTCATAAAAATGAACTTTATTTTTTGGGCTATTTCTATCAGGTATCATATCTTCGCCACATTAGAAGATAATCAAAAAATTCTTTCATTACGTAGTTTTAAACACCAAATATAGTCAGGATACAAATTTTCAGATTTTTTCTAAAAAACATGTACCTGGGACGTTAACGGTTAAGTCATAAAGTAATACCTTATTAATTAATCCGCTTATAAAATTAACAACTCAGCATTGAAAAATCAAACAGCGAGTAGGTTATAAATCACTTTTTGATGGGAAACTTGAAAAATGTTGTGAATTATATAATAATTTAGAGTTAATTACATTTTTGACTACACCGGCTAAAGTTAAGATCAGTCCCCCCCTCTTAAATAGTTTATTACTCAAAAGTAGTCACTCAGACTTTAAAATAATAAATATATGCATAAATTATTATGATTGACTCACTTCTTTACATTTTTGATCCATCTCTTTAATTCCAGGTCTCTACGCCTTTCTTTTCAATGTAGGATCTACGCTTGAATTTATGCGTTAAAAAAGAAAATATAATTTATAATTAAACAATGTTTATTCAATATTATTCATTTTACATCTTCATATTTTGATTTTAGTCGTTTCAGCCTAGGTCGACCTCGTTTTCGATTTGGCGTCAGGCCTATACAATTTCACTGTATCTTATAGAGAATCCAAATCTGGTGGAAATATTTTCGATTTTTACCAGAATGTCAATCTTTCATCATTTTTCTATGTGGTCAGTCCAATTTATTTGCGAAAAAATAGCTACAGCGAAAAAATGTTTACAAGGCTAACCAATAAATTTTGCCTTGTTGCATGAGCATATTATTTCGCACAAATTGAAAACACATTTTGAAAACATCAGATGATGGTGTATTCATCCTCATTTGTTGATTTTTTTACATCAAGTTTTTTCGAGCCTCTTCGATAATAATGTTTAACTTTTCTTCCAAAAACTCATCATAATTTATAATAAATAAGTGATTATTTTTAAGACCCTTGCGATAGGTTATTGGATTACTTTTCCATATGCCAATCTTGATTAGTCATAATTTTCTAGGTCCGCTAGTAACTTTTGCAGACATTGAAGCTATTCAATAATAATAGTTTAGATTTTTGTATTCACTGAAAAACTATACCCCTTTTCTTTCTCTCTTGTATATTCAATTAAAATATTGCTAAGAGAGAACCTGTCTGTTCCTTTTTACAAAAAATCCTAATTCTTGAAATATATTTGAACATAGACTAATATACTAATGTCTTGAGATATTTACAGACATTTATCTAGTGATCAAGTGTATTTCAGACATTTCTCTTAATATTCTTCCCTCTTGTTTCAAGTTTGTTATGAAAATATTTATAGAATTAAATTTTCTCCTACAGTTGAACAGTTTCTTTACTTATTTAAACTGTAACGTCATCTTCATTTGTAACATGAAACTAGAATGGGAAATAAAATCATTACATCAATATATGATAAATATTGATTTTATGCATGTTCTGTATTTATAAATGAACCCCCTTTTAAACTCTCATCAGAGAAGAATTTCATAAACTTTAATATTAGCTAACCTTTTGCAAAACTGTACCTCAATACAATTCATTTATGAGTATCCTAATACTATTAGGTTGTGCCATAAGTAAAATGGGACTTCAACCGCAACAAAAGTTTTATTCTTCAAAACTTGAATGAATCCGAACATATTTGGTACTGTTAGAAAGATAATTAATCAATCTATTTGTTTGAACTTGTTGGATTGAAAATAATCAGTATTTCTGAATATTTTGATCAGAGAGATTTTCGGCAGATTGCTAGATATGTGTTTTGCTTAAGAACTGGGCCATCAGGGAACTTTCAAAATGCTTTAATCCTTTTTCAAAGATTCAGTTAGACTTTCTAGAGTATTCAGGTTTCATATCTATCCAGAACTACGCGACACCACACTTTGGAAAAGAAATTCAAAAATAGTCCTAATCAACATTTCTAGAAATCTCTAGAAAATTTTCTCAAGGTCAAAAATTGAAAATCAAAAGATAAGGTAGAAAATGGATTTAATCACTTTCTCGACAATAAATTGATTGGAAATCTTTTATGATGGGATTAGAAAACTACAAATTCTTTGAGAGAAATGTCTTAATTCATCGGGAAGCTATTTTCACTGATATTCAACTTGTCATACTCATGATTTTTTCAATAAAATCAGTTTTTGTAATCAGTCCAATTACTTATCGCACAACCTAATAATATTAGGATACTCATGAATGAATTGTATCGAGGTACAGTTTTACAAAAGGTTAGCTAATATTAAAGTTTATGAATTTCTTCTCTGATGAGAGTTTAAAAGGGGGTTCATTTATAAATACAGAACATGCATAAAATCAATATTTAAAGTTGATTTAAAGTAGGTTCTAAGAAAGTCAAAAAAATCAATTTTGGAAAAAGTTTTGTTTCTTGCAAGTTACCTTTTGCTCAAGTCAGCCATAGAATCAATTAAAAATACCATGAATTCAAGTTGAACATCTACACACTACTCAAAACTAAAGAGGAATTTTACACCTAGAATGTCTAGATATTGATCAACATCAATTTTCATCTAGGCATATGAGAACTTTCGAATAAAATGTTTGGGAGGCTATCTTGAAGACTTTCGATCCTTTTTCTATATATAGAAAATTAAACTTTTTCTTCAGTAACTTGACTAATAAATCTTGTATCTTTTTCTAATTTTTTCAACATCATTAAGAGAATTATTGATTTATTTTCCATGTTAAATTTTAAAATTTCATATGCAAACTTCCTCTAATCACATGCATATTAAAGGGATAAGATTATCTATCAAATTTTTATAATAACTAGCAATTATCTAAATTTAACAAAGAAAATTCCTTCTTAAAAGACTACATATTAGGAGTAGAACTGGCATCTGATCGCGATATTCAACACACGTATAACTTATTCATAAATAGAGGCTAAAATATAAAAGCAAAGATTAATTTCCACGTTCAAGTTGAATTTTTTCTTGTTGTTGCTGAAATCAGTATAAAAAAGCTAGTTGATATGAAGATGAGAATTAACTATTTTTATAGGAAACTCAGAAAAAAATAATTTTTGAATTCCAAAACGGAATCAGCTAATAAGATGTGAGGATATTCGAGAAAATTCAGAGAAAAATTCAATCTGACGAAAATTAGGACGTTTTTGGAATTTCGATAATGCACCAAATTTCCACCTTTTCAACTTTCGAGCTCATAATTTTTATAGATTTCAATGACTCGAAGTAGTTAAGTGATGATATTTGGGATCAATATTGAACGAAGAATGCGAATTCACCTGTAGAAGTTCACTGAGGTTTTTCATTACTGTGGGAAATCGAACCATTTGAATTTTTCGACTATCACGAAGGAAAATTATCCAAAATCTAGAAGTTAAACTTTTTCTCGGAAACAGTAAGATCTTCCCTATCTCTATGGCTAAATTCGAATTCTTCGTTCAATATTGATCCCAAATATCATCACTTAACTACTTCGAGTCATTGAAATCTATAAAAATTATGAGCTCGAAAGTTGAAAAGGTGGAAATTTGGTGCATTATCGAAATTCCAAAAACGTCCTAATTTTCGTCAGATTGAATTTTTCTCTGAATTTTCTCGAATATCCTCACATCTTATTAGCTGATTCCGTTTTGGAATTCAAAAATTATTTTTTTCTGAGAATCTGGAGAAAAAATATCGAGTTTCCTATAAAAATAGTAAATTCTTATCTTCGTGTTAATTAGGTTTAGATTCATCAAAAGTCGATTTTTATTAGAGATAATTACAAAAAATAGAAGACTGTTTGAAAAATTTCATTCATTAGAGGTATTAATTTTTATTCTTACAAATAATAGAAGTAACTAGAGTACACGTTCCAATCAACTGAATAGATTTGAGAGCATGTTGCTACAATACCTTCATAATTTACTAATTTCAAATGACCAGCCAGTAGAAATTATAAACCGTGTCAATCTTACTCAGGATACTATTGAGTAAGATGTGTAGACCCAATTTGTCCGTTTATCTTTGAATTCTACAAAAGTGATGATGGATTATTTCAATAAACTAAAAATTTATCATATCAGAAGTGTGCAGAAGTAAGCGTGAATAGTGTAATGTTTGTATTGGATGAAAATTTCCTAATAATCTTCTATTTTTTGTAAATACACCGAATAGACCTTCTAGTTGTATTGATGATCTATCTTGTACTTTTTGTAATTATCCCTTTTTATCATCGTGATTAGTTACGCTCAGATCTTTTTTTTTTAAACAGTAACATTCAAGCTAAAGCTCATTTCCTAAACACCTAGAACGAAATAATTGAAAATTAAGTTTAATTATTAAATACCTCTTATGATATATGCGAATTATTACGAATAATTTATTAGTAAGTGTCGGTTATAATCTCAGTTTTTATTGATTAACTAGATCTAGGCCACTCACAATCGACAGAATAACTTGCAAATTAAATTCCTGCTACCCAAAATTGGAAAATAATCTTTTACTTCCTCGTCAGATTATTATTTTTAATTTCATCGAGTTAAATAAGCCTTCAAAGGACTAATCTTCATTTAACGTGTCAGAGAATTATTATTTGGGCTATTTATCGATCCAGAATAGACTCCAGAACCTGTAGTATTGGTTAAAGTACCTTTAAACTTGTCGTTAGGGAGAAAAATTAATATCACAGACTATTAATATTAATAAAATAATCAGGGTAATCTTCAAAAAAACCTTGACTACTCAAATTCTGTATAGAATACAGTCAACCCTAGAAAAAGGGATTGACCAACCATAGTTGAAAGACACCACAACCAATGATTGTTAAAATTTATTCTCACAAAAAAACGTATTTATATGGCATGTATCACACTGATGAGTATGCCCGAAATAAAGGCCTTATTTGTGAAATAACTGGCATCATCATCTTATTTTTTCAAAACATGACGACGATTGCTGAGTTCAAAACTGATCAAAATTAAGACTTTTTGTGTTTAAAAATCTCCAATTTGAAATGAAAACCAATTTGAACGTGTACAAGTCAAATAGTTTTTTGAGGTTTGAGACATAGATGTTTAGTTCAATAGAATTTAGTGGTACAGATCGAATCAGGAGAATTTTCTCTACAAAATTAAACCGAAAAAATGAAAAAAATTGCCCAAAAGATAATTTTAAAAATACATTTGACCTACTTAAAAGTATGATTATAATAGGAAAAACTCTTTCAAGAGTCAAAAACAGGGTGTGTGCTTTCCAAAACTGGTGGAGAAGTGTAAAATATTATCTACTCACTGAAAACTTTACTTTAAAATTTCTGATTGTAAAAGCTTTGTAATTAGCCTATTCAAATTAGTATGAGAAACCATCTGACGTAAAGATGTTTTTAGTTTTCAAAAATAGGCTTCTTCCCCACTGTTTCTTAATTGATAGGTTTAAAACTAATTTAATTTTCTTGCTGAGAAATAACAGATCCCAATTTCCTTCATAGCTAATTGAATTACTAGTTTTTTCTCGTCTTGAAACTTTCAACTTTCATTACTCTTTAATTTCATTTGAATTTATTAAAGCTAGAACAGAAGCCCTGAAAATTTCTCGATGAATATTTTTACAAAAATATCATTTTTTTCATCAAGATCTCAAAAATTTTCTGGAAACCGATTCAAAGGGCACTTTTACCATTACCGAAAAAAGATTCTTCTGAAAATAATAGGAGAAATTTAAATCGGAAGATGGCGCGATTTTTCCATGTTCTAAACGCTGAGTTTAGATTATTTTGATTTCTAGGTGTGAGAGAAATTAAACGTTATTTTTCAGAATCACCAATAGACAAAGAAATCAATAATCACTAGAGCCTCAAAAATTCATAAAAGTTTGATAGGTCTATTTCTCAAAACAAACACAATAGTGTATCCAAAATCATTGTGGGGGTGAGGGTTATAAAGTTGTTAGGGCGCATATATGTGTCTTATATTAAAAGAGCATATAATAGGTCATATTTCTCTTTTCAATACATTCTGACTTGAACTGACCAATCAGAATCGTTCTTACTAAGACAATCATGTCATACTACATTATATTCAAATTTCCCACGCCACTTGAGGTTATTTCAAAATGTCAAATTATATAAATTACATATTTTTGTATATGTCTGATAAAGAGAATTAATAGAAAAAATTGTAATGTTTTAAAAGTAGTATATGAATTATAAGAAAATTAGATAGTGAAAATCGAACTTTGGGGAAAAACTTTCAAGTAGTATATGGTTTTCAAGAAAAAATCGTTAGAGCATATTATAGGCGCCTACTTTTGGACTTTTTGCTTCTGGGCAGTCAGTCACCTCAGAGGCTAAGAGTTCGCCTGATGATGACGATGATACCGAGTCAGCATCATCTTCTTGCTCACTTATGCCAGTTTTATTATCATTAAAGGTGTTCGTGGTGTTGCAGAGTAAAAGTCTTTTGATGAGACTAGCTGTTTCACCTTTATAGTGGGTTTTTGGTTTGTTGCCTCAACGAGGTTTTTGGGTGTACTAACTATTTTTTTAAAGAGTTTTCCATGATAAATAACTTAATATTCTTATCCGTACCACAAATTAATTTCTGAATAAATAGTTTTAAGTATAGTTTCTTGTTTTTCTAATTGTTGGTGGGGATTCAATATGAAGTTCACCACATATCCAATCCAAGAAAATATTACCAGCCAGTTTCTTTAAACTTCCTCTCCAAACTGTGCAATGTTTACGAACATTTCTTGTTTGTCTCTACAGTTATTTCCTTCTTAAATAATAAAATAATAACTCTTGGTTTATTATTTATTCTTAGTTATCCTAGCAGTATTCGTACATAAAATTGGTTGTTCCCTCCAACAAGAAGTATGTAGTACAGTCTTCTTATATCTTCTTGGGAATATAAAACAGACAGAGGCAGAGTTTCCTCTTTAGAAAATAAAAGTAACTTTTTGGCAGAACCCTACCTCATAGATTTATCAAACACATTTTTCACGTTTGGTCAAGAAAATTCTATTACTTTGACAGTATTAATAAAGCCTGTTGATTCAGGATCATATGATTTGAGTTAGATAGCAAAAATTGAATGTATAAAAGAATACCTTCCCAATGGATGTCTAATAAACTAGTGATTAATTAATACTACTCTTTTCAATCAATTTTCTAGCTTTGATTTAATTGGTCGAGAGAATACTTGAATTTCATTGGTCAGAATATCAGAACAATACATTTTTTGAAATCTTGTCTTAAATAAAAAGGACATCAAAGACATTTTCAAATTCATCTTTTAGCTATGCGTGCCCTTTTTAACGTAATAAATAACAGCTGTATAAATTATTTATTTTTCCCTGGGAAACATGTCTCTCAATTTACATTTTTACTAAAAGTATAGTATTATGAAATTGATTGAGAGTATTACAACTGCCCTAGTTAGTTTCTGATTCATGCTTTAATATAAGCTTGAGATTCCTTTTTTTTGATAAGAAGTAAAACTGTGTCGGTAAAAGAAGGGTTTATCAGACTTTCTTCCAATATTTTTTTATAATTAAACTAATCCCTCCTCCCTTTATTCCAGCAAAAATTGATTCACTACGAAACAGAAGTTCTTCCAAAATCAAGAATTGGCACGCCTATCTTACACCATGAGTTGAGTGAGTTTCAATCTCGTTATCTATTCTTTTTATCACAAATCAATCCTAAAATAATAAGACTTAAATTCGATCCTTCTAGTTCTAAAATTTCTCCCTTTAGTTTTCAGCAATTAGTTATCCAAATTTTTGACATTTGAAGCCAGTCAATATTTTTGTCAGTTATATAGATTTAAATTGTGTTTTTTTGGGAATGATCACGAAGGAAAATGAGCCAAAATTACAGAGTTTTCCAATATTGAATATCTTCTTTGGTGTCTTTTCACGTGAAATTTCTCTGATCGCCGCTCTCTGGGAAGAAGGGGGTTATTAACCCTCAAATCTAGTGACATCTATCAGTATTACGGGAATACTTTTACCAATCGAATACACTCATCAAAGAATTATCACACTTTACATTCAAAATGCTAAAGTACTTCTTAATAGAGTGTCTCAATTCTAGATAAAAAAAACACTTGAGACACCCAAATTTTATTGAAATTTCATTCGACTTATTTTTTGAGTTATCGATCTATCAATTTGAATTTTATTCCAAAACAGAAATAAAAAACCTTGGTCTATTGTTCTTCAACTCTTCAATGGCTTTTGTTGTGGTGCGTGTGTGTGCACTGCGCAAGGAGGAGAGGGGTTGATCTTGAGAGGTATGCACTTATAAAATGATTCTAAATGAACTAAAGCCAAGTATAGATCCTTTAGACAACTTTTAAAAATTTATTCAAAAATCATTGTTTACATAAGATTTGAGCTCTTCATGTAATTACTAGGGCCTTGTAAAGTCTTGAAGGCTATATATTTTAGCTGATATTTTAAAACTCACAAACACTCTTCTATAAGCTAAAATACAACTCTCAAGAAGAAAAAACAATGCTCTAATGATTATTGAGCAATGTTGACTTGTCAGATTGTCGCATTACGAATAAGGAGAGGGGGACGATATGATTCTTTTTGCCAAGACATTCCCACTACATACCTGATATATATCAGATATCTCAAATAAAATTCTTTATCCTCATTAGAAGATTTATCCGCTACCCAAGTAATAACTAAGAATTTCCGACATTGAATAATCGCCATAAATCGAAAGGGTCAAGATCCATTTAGGCTTACTAGTAATACCAGAGTTCTGCTTAAAACCTGATCAAGTTTATTGAGTTTTAGCTTGAAATCTTTTGATTTTTTATAAAAAAATATACTCTGAGGACATTTCAGAAATCAAAAGTACATCTTCTTTGTTATGTTTTCTTATAAACGCAGGTGTTCTGTTCTTCATCTAGAATCAAATGAAGATCTATCTATTTTTTATAGTTTTTTACCCATTCGATTCTGTACTCAGATCCGTGTAGAGTTCATGAAAATGACCTGAGTTCTATCACATAAAAACGATATCTTCTCGGCTCACTTTTTTTTGATAAGCCTAGTTATCTATTTTAATTATGTCTCGAAAAGCTTTCCTAGAAATAGATTTTATTCTAGTAAACAATTGAGAGATCCTTCTTTTCCTGTTATCTCTGATTAATCACCAATTTAAACTGCCTACTTAGAATTATTGGATTTCACACTTTTCTCTCTTCCCATAGATAACCTTTTCCATGGATATAATCAATTTTGATATCTTGTAACTGTGGATTATCATTTTCCATTTTAAGGCCATAAAAATTCCCTTGATATTTTCATAGGAAAGTTGTTTCTTTCACATTAACCAGGACAAATTTACTGATATCTTGTATGTGAATCTAAATGTTAAATTTTTATTCCAAAATCATTTGACAAAGCCTTGATGAGCTCTCCATGCTTTTGATATTAGGATCACTAACTTGTTATTCCTGAAACTTGTTTAAAAAAATGAAAAAATTGACCGAATTTCAACTCTTGATACGTCTTATTCCCTGGAATCCATGAGTTTCGCAGTGCACTGTATAAGAAGTCCTAATTAGGGACCCTAAACATTGAAGCACACAATTGGAATTTTTAGATTAGATAGTTTTACACTTATGCTAACCAAAATTATCTGACAAGAAGGGTGACTTTTTGAAAATTTATTCAAATATTTTAGTTAATATTTAGAACCTTGGAA
Organism: Gyrodactylus bullatarudis; assembly: GCA_012064415.1. Classification (NCBI taxonomy): domain Eukaryota; kingdom Metazoa; phylum Platyhelminthes; class Monogenea; order Gyrodactylidea; family Gyrodactylidae; genus Gyrodactylus; species Gyrodactylus bullatarudis. Next base: position 36,560 of record SSNU01000081.1, on the reverse strand, counting down.
AAAATGTGTAGATTTCAACTATGCCATCGCCTCCTCGATATATTTCTCATACTAGTTTAGAAAATGAATAGTTGTAGATATGGAAAATTGCCAAGTTATATACTTTTATTATACTTTAAAAACGAATTCAGATTCAGAATCAGGTTAACTGTTATTTTGGTTGAGATACAAACTAGAATGAAATTAACAAAAATATAAAAAACCTTCAAACGTAGAAGTACTGGGGTTTAATTTTTCTCCAGACTTGATAATCTTAGTTTATTTACAGAACACAATCAACTTGAAATTAATACGCAGAAGAAGTATTAGATAGCCTTGCTCGACTTTATAATCCCATAAAAAAAGTATTTAAAAAGTATATATAGTATATACAAATATGATTTTAATTATACCAATTACCCAAAATCCCTCATGTACTTTTAACAAGGAAATTTTTAATTTATTTACAAGTGTTTCTTTTTTTATCGTCTTATATACGCCAAATAAATTCATTTCAAACCACGGAAGAGAGATTTTTTTTCAGATTTAGATCAAAATTTAATTTTAAACCCTTTCATTTTGTAACCCAAATTGATATATTTCTTTAATATGATGAATTTATCTGTTATATCATCTAAAAAGACACCTAGAACAATGTGGTTGCCAGACTAATTAAGAAAATTTCAGAATTTTATTCAAATGCATCTTAAAATTCGAGAAAATTCCTTAATCATGAATGAAGATCCCAATTTATGTATGCACAAAAGAACCATCTTCATGACTTGCAACTACCTTGACCCAATTGATTTTTAATTTTTCTTCTCTGTACTTAACCCTTTCGGTGCCTATGGACATATATGTCCATCTATTTTAAACCTACATAATTTCGTTATTTTTCAATTTTTTACAAAGATTATTTTTTCACTTAATCATGGACTTTTTAACATTCTAATGATGTGTTTTTTTAACTATGTTCCATTTTTTTCTATTTCAAAATTGAAGATTTATTTAGGGAATTTTTTTTGATTTATTGAAAATTTTTTTTATAAGTTTTCCATGGGAAAAACAATGTTTTTATTTTATAATTTAGGTGACCAATAGAATTCAACCTTGACTTTATGATGAAGCTTTATTGGATTACGTAACTCGATGGTAGAAAGAGTTAATAACGTTTAAACTACAAGACATATATGTCCAAACGGCACTTAAAGGTATGGATAGTGAAGCAACATATAAAGAATCAAGAAAGGGAGATTTTTGGCAAGTTGTCTTAATTTAAGATGCTGAAAACTCTGATGAAGAATTAGAAGAGATTGAAGACCAAATTGACTATTCGGCTCTTCCCTTATTCAATGAAACTCCTCTACAGGAAACGGTCCAAACTGTACCGATTATCCAAAACATGAGAGATACAAGATTACATCCAAAAGTCAACATTACTTTCTCCCCAGATACCCCGAAAAAAAAATCTTTCATGTCAAGAAATTGATTTCGTATGTTTAGACAAAACCTTCATTTTGAGAATAATGAAACACTCAACAAAGCTGTAACTTTCACTTCAACTTTTGCTGGTGCTGAGCCCATTTCAAATATTAAACGCTGGTGCTCCAAAAGCAGTAAAAGAATAGATGTACACTATCCCGAAATCGTATCAGTTTATAACAAGTCAATGGGTGGTGTTGATCTATTCGATTCTTTCATGTCTAGATACCAGCCAAACCACAGAGCAAAAAATTGGTAAGACTTTTTTTATTAACAATTATTATTTTAGGTACTTTGCTATATTCCAATGGGTTCTATTTGCATCAATCGTTAACTCTTGGCTGCTTTACAAAAGAAATAATGACAAGGAAGACTGTCTTGATTTACTGAACTTCCAACTAAATTTATCAGATGATTTAATCAAACAAGGCTTCGCAGAAATGAAGAAGTTTAAAATTCCCGTATCTGAAGAAGAAGGATGTACCACTCGCTCAAGAAAAAGTCTTAGGAAAAGTAATGAATCAATGCTTCAATTGTCCTGTGAGTCAGTTGCTTCTATGAAACATCTCCCAGCCAGAGTTGAGAATCCCAATTCACGCAAAGGCTGTTCAATCTGCAAAAGAAAGATATCTACCTATTGTATAACTTGTAACATGTTTTATTGTATTTCAAATGAAGAAAGCTGCTTTGTAATAGCTCACTCTTGAATAAATGCTGTTTATTCTGTATATTTTTGTTGATTTCATATAAAAATTAAACAGTTAAAAATTGTTACCCTTAAGGGCCGTTTGGACATATATGTCCATTAAAATATCTAGTGGAAGAAGTTGGAATTCAAAAATTTCGTTTTTCTAAATTTTATCAAAAAAAAATTCTAAGAAACATGCAAAAAGAATTAGAAAGCTATCTTTATTGGTTTTCAAACGGCATCGAAAGGGTTAAACAAATCAATGGAGAATTTTTTTGGTTTTTCATCAATTGGAAGTTTTTCTTCCCAACTTTACTATTTTTCATTAAAATTCAAAATTTTATAAACATATATCAGACCAGGATTAGAGATTGATAAGACCTGGCGAAATGCGTATTTCTCTAATAAATTTTTAATAATAAAGTTCTTTTTTAAAAACATCCAATAATGAATTATTCATTTATTTTTTACTTTTGAACAGATCATGAAAATCTTTCTACACTCGACATACTCGAAAATCATCATTCCAAACATTTTGAAGTGAGTCTACCCTATTAGAGTATCAAATGCTCAGCTCAAATTTAGTGACATGAAAAAGTGACACATTGTTAGGCATTTGATACCAAAAAAATGTCAAAGATTTTAATGCAATTAGGGTTTTATTATCATTGGACAGAGAATACGAATTTGACGAGAAAAGTAGACAGAATTCTGTCATCATTACAAGAAATCTCAACCTTTTTGACCAAATTCCAATTCTTTTTCAGATTCTAATCCCAAATATTAAAATTGAATTTATTTTAATCTTTGAAATCGATAAAAACGTGGAAATTCAGGGCCTTTTTGAAATTCATAATAATAGTAAATTTTCATCTTCATGTTAAAATTCGCCTACTATTTTCTATGAATTTTACTACTAAAATCTAAATTTTGGGCCGTTTGAATGCAATTTTAAATAGAAATAGATTCGTAAGGTATTTTTAATCAGAACTGCATATTCTAGTAAAAAAACCCGGATAAAAAATTTGGGATATTTTGAAGATGTTTGTGAAAATGGGATTTTGAGGTATCAGAGAATTAGGAATTTCGAATTTAATTTTCATAAATGGCATTTTCCATGTTAGATCTATCAGATTTGCATTGCAGCCGAAACATTGTTCGGAAGAAAAAATATTTGACTCGAATTTAAGTGTAGAAAAATCAATTTCTACTGTAAATTACAATCAGAATTTCAAAACCCGTCCAATTCATAAACTCACAAATTATCAACTAGGTATATTCATTTACATTTTCATTATTTGATAAAAACATTAATCACATTTCTCCCTCCATTTTCAGAATAGCCCATCTTGCATTTCTCCAAGTAAGTCATCTGATCACCCTTAAGAATAATAAATGATCTTGATATAGATATGGCATCCACTGGAATACCTATATTAATCGCTTCCTAATTTAATTTATCATTTCTGTAGTTATATTTAATGAAAAAACTCGCATTTTATCACACAAGTTATTATTGTTTAATAATAGGTTAGCTTTATTTTGAGCCCTATACGAATTTGTAGGATATTTCTTTGATCTTACTTGACCCTATCGAGACGATAAGAAAACCAATAAAAAACCCACGATAAAAAAACGATTCTAAATGAACTTCTAATGGGGATTCTATGTAAAAAGGGTTTCTTCTAAGAATAAAGTAGATTTTCTATTGAATTTTCCATTTAAAGCTAATTGATATGAAGTTGGGAATCTGTGATTTTTACAGAAATCTCGATATATATCAAGAATTCAAATTTGTTAAAGATTGTTTTGGAATCATACTCATGTTGCCCACTTTTACCATTTGAAGAAAAAAATCTGAAAAAAATTATTTTTCGAACTTTGAACCGAAAATTTCTATTGATTGAAAGTTGGAGGTTGATGGAAAGAGGTTTTTCAGGATTAAGATTAGACAAGAAAATCAATTCTACCGAATCTGATCTTATGCCTGATTATCTTTTGGGAGCTGAAATTCGATTTTTTGATCATTTTCACTACTTGAAAATCAATGAAATTTCGATAATTCAAAATCTCTCGAAAATCGAGTAACTGTCGATAATTTTCATAAAAATAATTTTTATTCAGAATTTTTTTCTTCAAATGGTAAAAGTGGGCAACATGAGTAGGATTCCAAAACAATCTTTAACAAATTTGAATTCTTGATATATATCGAGATTTCTGTAAAAATCACAGATTCCCAACTTCATATCAATTAGCTTTACTGATAAGTAGATGAAAACCTATTTTTAATAATAAATATTAGTTATTTTATCCAAGATTAGATATCTCTTTGAGACTTTTTGGTATTTTTGAGAATTTATCAACAAAAAACTTGATATCGAGTCCAAGGATAATGGTCGTTGTACTACTTTTGTGCTATTTCTATTTTTATTGAAACTTTTCATTGACTTTTCTTCATTATTTCTAGATCCCATGCGAAACAGTCCCATGTCTAAAATGTTTTCAAATATAACTAGTCAATCTAGGACAATGTCTCGACATCCATTCGATAAATACCCCCTCGATGTCAATTCTCTGTCGTATGGTGACAACCTCTTGCCAAATACTAAGAAATCAATATCCCTGAACGAATTAAACCACAAGAATGTGAGTACTCCCTTTTAAATTTTGAAGAAAGCATTTATCAGAATTTAAAGATGTATGAGTTTAACCGATGTAAAAATTATCAAAAGATTGTCTGGACGATAGTAGAAAAAAAACCTTTTGTTCGGTGGCATTCTTGGGAGGCAGATTTTTTGATAGTTGAAAACTTTTTCAAGTCAAAGCTACTTTATAGAAAAGCTTCCCGAAATTAAATCCCGTAAAAGTAGATTTAATTAGAATACAACCAAATCATTCCTATTGGTCCAAATGTGAAAAACCATTCAAAATTAAATAAACCGTAAAACAATTTTCCTTTTGACCATAGAAATTTTTTACACTACTAAAAAGTTGTCAGCTTTGTGTAAAATGTTCACGAACACCATCTAAAGAAGCTTTCTCTTAAGAATATGGAAAATTTTGAATTTCTTCTTGAAATTGCTCTATAATTACCTACTTTCAATTGTAGAGTCTTCAAAATCTGAAATTTCATCCACTTATGGGTAGTAAAACATATTCCGTCCAAATTCTTAAAGCTGCTCTCACAGAAAGAATTCATTTCTTCTATCCAATAAGATGAGACTGAATTAAAATTATTCTCTCTTCCGGACGATAAATCGTACATGATTTTTCTTTTATGTGTCTGATTATGGTATACATCCATTGTCTAGCCAACCATTGACATAATTCCACAAGGTAGAGTAGACTATATCGAGAGATATTTGGCATCAATTAGCCCACTAGAAATGATTTTGTTAAAGAAAAATTATATCAAAAATTAATTTACTCAGTAAAATAACATCATGAAAAGAAGAAGTTTTTCTGGTAATTACTGTAACTCATTTACAGATTTTCGCATTTCGCATTAAAAATATCTGTAAAATTTCTGTAAATTAAATTCACATGAAGCCTACTCGATCAAAAATTCATTCCAATCTATAGACAAGTTTCAATAGACGTAATCGATCGCTTATCATTTATTTATCTCTTTCTAGTTCTGCGAGTTAGTAATGTTAACTATTCTATACAATATCTACAACTATATTGCTGACTAATACAGAAACTATCGCTATTTTCTGAATGTATTTTACCTGATGATATAATGCAATTTATCGATTACCTCTTCTTCACATGCTACACACACTATCTCTGTGAATGAATAAACATTTCACTTTTTGAGATGTGAATGCATAGTAAGAACAAGAAAAATGTGTAATCTTGCATCTGAATACAATACAGTAATTATTATTACAACTGAATCTAGAGAGTAAAGATGATAGGGGGAGGTCTCTCTCACATGGCTGATTCATCGGAATATTATTAATTTCTTCTTTCTTCATCTTCCAAATAGTACTACATTCAGGTTCCAATTTGTCTTGTGTGTGTAAACAAAAAAAATAAATAGACTTAAAGGTCAATTTAAGAAGTTCATCTTCTTCTAGATTCCTTTAGTCTTGAACCTGGGAACAGAATACATTTTTGTGTATATGTTGTCCTTTATCGTTTCATCCTCTTATCTTCATACTACATTGGGAAATAAAATATAGGAATTCTTAGTTTTATCAATGACTGATCATATTGCTTCCTCTGTGTACGTACGTGTGGCATATTTATATTGATTGATTTTAATCGACACAAGACCTCTATTATCTTTATTCTTTTACTCATCTATCAGACAGTTGGCTATTTCACAGGGGTAAACAAATCGCACGCCTCATTGATCAATAAACTAAAGATGCGGATGCCAATTTATATCAGAGAATCAATAGAGTTCATTCTGTTTCAAAATTAATCAAATATTTGCATAGATTAAAGCTGATCAATATTCAGTTAACAAATAATAACTCGAATGTGGCGAGGATTTTTTGAAAGGGGTACTTGCAAAACTATTATGTCCAAGGGGTGTTTTTTAATTGAAAAATCAGATCTAAAGCCAATTGATATGAAGTTGAGAATCTATGATTTTAAAGAAATCCCGATTTTTTCAACTTTTAATTGGTCATTCAAACGTCTCAACGGTGATTGCCTTTACATGCCTTCTTCTATGGTACGACGAGCTCATCAGACATAAACTAACATTTATATGATAATAAAGTATTAACAATCAGAAGAATAGAGTTATAGACCTATTTTTCATCAGATAACAAAATTTCCATTAAAAGTATCTTGAAATTTCTAGCAGTTTGACCAATACAACTTTTATCACAGCTACTCTTTAATTTATATCAATTTTGTAGATTAAAATTTGTAAAATTATTCAAGATTTTAATTCTTTTGTTGAATTTCCAGAATAATCTGGCCTACGAAATAAATCAGCCGGATGTTAAGGAGATATCCAATCAGTACATCAATGCAAACTGCATTAATCCAATAGACGCCAGGACCATGGCTATGAGAGACATTGAAATGTTGCCCAGTCTAGACTCGATCCTTGAGCGACGTCAAAATGTAACGCGGACCATGTCACAATCACCAAAGTCCTTATTTCATAACTCTTCGCTTATGCGTCATTCACCTCAGACACATGTCATTACTGTAAGTTTTTATTCATAAAATTCAGAAAATTTCTTAATGATAAAAGCAAATCTACGGACCCAAAGTGGATTTAGAGCTATAAGAGCATTGTAAGAGTCTATATTGGGATATAAAAAATGTAAAAAATTATACTGAATGCGTTCAATCATCAGAGATTGAGCATAATTCAAATTAGGTAATAAGGGGGCAAGATAATCAAATAATGGTAATATTAAAGCTTTGTAAGCTTTTAGTCGTAAGTTAACAGTTTTTGAGAATTTTTTCATTGTAAAGAGTAAAGATTTAATCCTAGATAAGTTAGAAAAAGGATCAATTTTTAAATTATCCTTAACACTGAAACCCAGGTCCAAAGTAAAGGAGACAATTTCTCCAGGAAATAGAAGAGATTCCGAGAGGGTTGTAGGGAGTCCAACTGGGAGCATGGTTTTGCATTTATCTCTATTTATATAGAGCCCCATTGTCTCAAGGGAATCTTTAAAAAGTTGTTATTTATTTTATTAATGTCTGAGACATTATTAACTTTGAAGACGAACTTTAAATCGTTAGCATATTTCAAGAGGACACCCTCAATGTCCTCAGGGAGCTGAATATCAGCGAAACAAAGATTAAAAAGAAGTGTCAAGTTTATTCTTATAATTCAGTCCAAAGTCCTTCATCTGAGAGACCTCTATGGAAAGAAAATTTGGCTCCAATTCTAATATGTGGGGTGTAAGACAAAGAATTTTAGTTTTACAATGGTTCAAAATTTACATTTTCAGATCAATGACATGTATATTTCTAATCTAAATATAAATAAATGTCAATTTAATCTTTTAATCAACCTAACCCATTCCCATTTTATTCTCTAGGGCATGAATGGTTCCATGTTCAATTCGACAATTTGCAATTCAGGTTAGTTGACATTACCTCTCTCCCCCACATCACAAACAGACTGTTGTGTTCTTTCAAACATTTTCTAACTTGGTTTGTTTATCTCTTTAGAGAGGAATTTTAATCGTGATAAAAGTCCTTCAATCGTCCGGGAATCCATTCACGATAGGAAAATGTAAGTTTTATTTGATCTCATACTGTTGTATCAATAAAAATATTTTATGTCTATCTATAAAAAACCCAAACCTCCCCCCTATAGTGTATGATATGTATGATGTATCAATTATTATTTCCAAAATAATAATAACAACAATATTACAGATACTGTATTATTATTGATATACACTTGAAAAAATCTCTATCTACCTTCAGAAACAATCCTGTGTGTGTACATGTTAACATTTCGGGACTCATTGAGTTGTCACAAAAAAATATTGAAATCTCTAATCATATCGGTCTTTTCTATTAGTCATTTTACGTAATTACTAGGGCCTCAAAAATGTATTATTTGGTCTATTTTTACTCTAGACAAAGGACTGACTGAGTTTTAATAATCTGAAGAAAAAATCTGCTTATCTAATCCTATTTGAAAGGTGGTACTATTTCTGTACTAAATTGTTGCCCAGGTACTTTATTGTACTATTTTAATCAAATTTAATCTAAGAATATAGTATCCATCAACTGGCTACCAATCACAATTTTCGATGAATTCATAGCTATATTCCTGATATGGAGCTTTCATCATGTAAGAAAATAGCACTTAGATCGTAGCTTTTTGTTGGATAATATTCCTTCATGAATTTCAAATTTCAACTAAAAGGATATACAATGCATGTATTTTTTAAAATATGCACAAGAAAAGTTGAAGGGTCATTTTTTATCATGGAAAAAAATTTGAACAAAATTTTGTTGACACAAGATTGACTAAAAATTCTGCAACAATTTACGGTATAGGACTATTTTTTACTCAAAATCCCTTGAATTTTCTTGAAAGTACTTTTCTCTACTTATTTTTCAGTTGATGAGATACTATTTTTGAGACCCTAGTAATTAGTGGTCAATGTTTCGATTGTAAGAGGAAATGTTGACAAAATTAATGAGCGATTAAAATCATCTTGTTCCTTTCTAGCTAGAGGAATTTCAAATTTTTTTAATGAAATCGAACTAATCCACGTAAGGCTTCTTTACTTATACATTGAAAAACTGTCGACTAAAGACGAAATAATGTCTTTCCGTTTCGATCAACTTTCCACAATATATTCGAATAGATTATATCATTCTCCTAATACTGTAAAACTCTAAAATTTGAGAAACCCATTTGATAATTACACCTCTTATTTTTCTTATTTTAGGGAACTTGATCTCTAATTTTGTCAAAGTTTCCTCTTAAATCGAAAAATTTTCCACTTATTTCGTGAAATGACTGTGAAACTTTAGAAATTAATTTTTTACTGAAATTAACAAAATACATGGCCATATTTTTCCAATATATATTTTTCACCAATATCTATTAAATCTAAGCGAAGATTAACCCAATTTTTAATCATATTTTTGAATTATGCACAATATAAAAAAAACAATAAATGTCATATAGAATGCCGCAGTTACGCCAGAACAGTTATCAAAAGCGTCTTAATCATGCCCAGGCAAGGATATCATGTGATCTATCCTATCTCAGTCGAACACGTCTCTATACACCCAATGGGCTAGGCCATGTGAATAAAATTCAGTCATTTTATGGCAGTAGTAGCCTAAACAATTTTTCCAAATCTCACACTAAGTTTGTACTTCCTTCACTCTCCCTATTAAACACACGGCACACATCTTTCTGTCATATTTTTCATCTTTGAACACCGATTCACCGATTCTTTTATTTTGGCCGGGCTGTGTGAATCATTGGACAGTTATTTGTTTGTTTTTTTAGTTTGTTGACAAGTCTTTCAAAGTTGATGATAAGATTATGATGACTAAGACCTCTTACATTTTCCATATTGTTTTATTCGAAACTAAATCATCCGGGAAAACTGTCTTTTACAAGACAATCTTCTTTGAATTAACCCTGATTGATTAATTTATCATTCAATCTAAAGCTATTTTTAATATGAAGATGGGAATTTATAATTTTTACTAAATTCTCAATTTTTTCATCCTGAAATCGAATTTTGATCGAGAAAATTCGCAAAAATCAATTTTTATGAAAACTATTTTGAATCTCGAGTTAGCGCCATTTTTTGAGCTTTGAGTTGAAAATTGTTTGTTGATTTTAAAGAAAGAATTTTCAAAAATTGATCACCATAGAATGTTTGATAAGCTCAATGATTTTCAAGCAGTAAAAATGATTTTGAAAAATCATTGATTTGTATTGTTTTTACGCTAATTCCTTAATACTGAGACGTTTTTCTGGTGCTGAAAATCATTACCAATGGGGTCTCCAATAATTAATCACAATTTACAAACAAATTATAATCCTCATATTTGTTGAAAATACCCGATTCATCAAATATTGATAGTTTATACGTATTTTATACATTTATACTTAGTATATATTTAAGAACATACTCTTAAGCAATGATAATTATAATGTTCAGAACAGTTCTTTTCAGAAGTTATGCTTAAAAAACAATCTTAAACTGGTCATTGTATTGAGAGTTTTGTAAAAAATCATAAAGCCCCATCTTCCCATTAACTTTGATAAAATAACCAATGGTATTTAATTTTCATCTACTTACTAGTAGATTGACAATTCAATATAAAATCTAATTTCTTCGAAGGGATCAAAAGAATCCTGATTAGATTTCCATTAGAATCTGATCCAGAATCGTTTTGTATTTATTGTGAGTTTTTTTCTCGATTGGAGTTAACCAATTCTCAAATTAACTTTGAATAAAACAAGTGGAAACGAAACTAGTCATCTGAACTTATCTCAACTTTATTTGAATGAATCAGTAAAATTCTTCGTGCACAATCTTTTGTTTGTTGTTGTTTATTTACACACGCTTTCTCGCACCCGAGTAGTAGTATTACCGAAAAGTACAAGGAAACAGCTTGATTTCAATTCTCGCATTTTAGATCAAAGGTTACTAACTAAACTGCATGTTCATATTTCCTGGTTTACTAACTCTTGAAATTTAGCTTGGACTCATAAACTCAAACTTTTTTACCCGAGAACATTCGTTTTGTAAAGTAGTTTTGTAACATACGATACTTTTCGTGGCAACATATCAAAATTCAACATAACATATTATGATATATTGAAAAAAAAACTTTTTTTGTTAGACAAAACATTTATATTTCAATAAAATAATAATTAAAAATAAATATAATATAATCTTTGAAGAGGTTCTCATTAAAAAATGTAAAAGGAATAAATAGATAAAAATAATGTTCAATAAAATTCATCAATTTGGAGAGTGTGAAAAGTTATCATAAAATGCATGAAATATGAAAAACTAGTGTCTGTAAGCAAAACGAAAATCATCCGGTCAATGAAGATATGAGTAGAGTAAAGACTTAGTGTAATCCAATTTAGATCTAATGTGAGACATGACTAATTTAAGATTGGTCAAGTCATCACAATCAGACAGTTCATATTTTTTGAGAACTTCTTCAAATATATTAGATTCTGATTTTAATGAAAGATTCATTATGAGGATTGGAAGACAAGTGAATAATTATTAATAAAGCTTTTATTTCACCGGTTCTCATCAGACTCTTACACCGGCTCGATTCTTATTTTTTTCATCAAGAAATCGAATATTATAAAGATTTTTTGGAATCTAGATCGTAGGTTCCACTTTCAGGATCTGAAGAAAAAAAAGAAAGTTATGGCATATTTCAAATCTAGCGATGGCACCGGATTCCCATTTTTTTGAACTTGGAGTTGATAATTTTTGTTGATTTAAATGTGAGAGAGTGATCAAAAGTTGATTCTTAGGATCACAATAAGACAAAGAAACCGATTATGACCATAAAAATTTCAATGGACTCGCCAATTTCCAGGGATCTTGAATCATCAAAATTTAATCGATTTTCAAGTAGTGTAAATGTTTTAAAAATCAAAATTCGATTCTCACATGAAGATGGGCGGATTCTCAAAATCTGAATCAGAATATTTGATTTCTTTGACTAATCGTGATCCTAAAAATCAACTTTTGATCACTCTCTCACATTTAAATCAACAAAAATTTTCAACTCAAAGTTCAAAAAAATGGGAATTCGGCGCCATCGCTAGATTTCAAATTTGCCGTATTTTTCCTTAAAAATTGATTTTTTCTAAATTCTTTTTCTCCGTATCGTGAAAGAGGGCCTCATGATCTAGATTCCAAAAAATCTTGATCAGATTCGATTTCTTGATGAAAAAAATAAGATTTTTGTAAAAATCATAAATTCCCATTTTCATATTGACTAGCTTTACATATAGTATCACGAAATAATTTAATAGTATAGTAACATATAATTAAAGCCTAAACAATACATATCGTAACATAATTTTGATATTTGTAATACAAAAAAAACATATCGATATAATATTCGTACATTATTATTATTTGAAACCTTCCAAAACGAATTTTCACTCCCTACGAGAACATTAGGGTTAAAATACTTTGTAAAACTCTTTCTCCTCTCTGATATTCAAGGTATCCCAATTCCTTTCTTGAAATTAAACCAAATTAAAAGAATACTGCCATTTGTCATGAAGGTTATCATTTCAAACATTTAGAAACAAATCGGATTTGGAGATAAGAATATTGATTTTTTCAGACCCATGAAAAAAAACTGCATAACTATCACTGTCCTTTCTTTCATGTTGATAATTTTCCTCATGTTGGAAGTTTTACATGTAATAGAAACCTGTTTGTACTTTCTGATTAAATCTGATAATTCATCTCTAAATCTTTCCTTGATAATTTTATATTCATTTACTTTTTCCTCCAGAGTTTTTTCTAAACATGTAGTAATTCTGATCATAAAATTGCTTCCATTCTATATAAAGATGGTTGATATGAAGTTGGGAATCTATGATTTTTACAGAAATCTCAATTTTATCATCTATAATTCGGATTTGTTAAAGATTTTTTGGAATCCTACTCATGTTGCCCACTTTTACCATTTGAAGAAAAAAATTCTGAATAAAAATTATTTTTATGAAAAATATGGTCATTTTTCAAATTCCCAATTGGCGCCAAATTCCCATTTTTTCGAGCTTTGAACTCAAAATTTTTATTGATTTGAAAGTGTAAGGGTGATTAAAAGAGTTTTTCTATGATCAAGATCTGACAAGAAAGCTTGCACCGTAAAATTATCGACAGTTAGTCGATTTTCGAGAGATTTTGAATTATCGAAATTTCATTGATTTTCAAGTAGTAAAAATGATCAGAAAATCAAAATTCCGTTCCCAAACGATAATAAGGCTATGCATAAGATAAGATTCGTTGAATTGATTTTCTCGTCTGATCTTGATCATAGAAAAACTCTTTTGATCACCCTTACACTTTCAAATCAATAAAAATTTTGAGTATATATGACCATATCTTTCATAAAAATAATTTTTATTCAGAATTTTTTTCTTCAAATGGTAAAAGTGGGCAACATGAGTAGGATTCCAAAACAATCTTTAACAAATCCGAATTATAGATGATAAAATTGAGATTTCTGTAAAAATCATAGATTCCCAACTTCATATCAATCAGCTTTAAATGATTGACTTTTTATTTTTTCAATTGAAATCATTTTACCAGTGGCTTAGATGAATCATTACTTGAATCAAGAAAGACACGACCCCTATCACCATTCACACCTCAGACAATGAAGCGAACGATAACGTTCGATTATAATCAACCAGCTAAACTAAATCCGATTATTCGCTCGAATAGTCTAAGATATTTCATGCATCCTACTCAGACGATTGAGAAGAGAAATTTCATGTCGTTACGATTTAAGCCAACACGAAGGGATGTTCACTTTGAAAATGTTCGTTCATTAACCTCTGAACTGAATGAAAGTACCATGAAATTTGGAACCCTTGTTGACAAGAGTAAACTAAAGAATGAACTTGTTAAGCCAAGATATCGAATTAACTTGCCAAACTTGTAAGAAAGCCCCAATCCATCTCTGCTCTCCGATTTAATCCCATTGGCTAATCCTTAACGAGAAAGCTTGATTTGATTCATAATCATGGTTATCTGAAATCTTTTATGAAATATTAGTAAAAGTAGTTTTGATCGGAACCTTTTTCCCAAAGAGTAAAAGACTTTAGCAGATGGTTAATTTCATGGCTTCCTCAACCGTAATCTGGTTGGCTTTAAAAAATGAAGAGAGCTCAAATTACAAGCCTCTCACCTACTGAAAAAAGGCCCAGAGACTTTGGAAAGAGGCCGATTACACTCCACTTAAATCAACTTTTACTAATATTTTCTTGATTTGAAACTTGTTTCAACTCTGACTAGTTTATCATTTGTTTTTGTGAATTTTTTTTCTCTTACTTAACAATATCATAAAAGGGTCGAACGATAAGTGATGAAATATGAAGATGAGAATTCACTATTTTTACAAAACTCTGAATATTTTTCTCCGGATAGCCAGGAAAAAAATTTTTTTTTTGAGCCTATAAAGGGTAAAATAGGAAGCGTTTCTGAAATTCAAGAAGTAGCCTAATTTGGCTTGAATTATAAAATAGATAATTGTTTATTTTCTTCTAATAACTTATGGTACGTTATAAAATTCGAAAAATAATTTTTTTCCTATCAGGAGAAAAACATTCCGAGTTTTAAAATTTCTTGTTTCATTACTTATCGCCCGACTGAAAGATGATTTCAAATAGTAGATAACTCTCCATGAGACATTTTTGATTGCTTGTCTTTTACCTAAATGCTTAAATCAACCATGGAAATGTGATTAAAACTGTTTTGATTTGATGTCGGCAACAAGTAAATTGATGGGAGAATCCATTCCACAAAGAAATAGAAGTTATTTCCACTAAAATATTGACTATTTTCTCATTTCTAGAGATTTTAGCCTATGGGATCGTGATGTCATCACAGCTTGGCTCTATGATCTTGGCCTCGGGTACATTGTCACAAATGTTAGAAAATGTGTTAGCAAAGGAGAACACTTGCTGAAAGCTTCGAAGAAGGATCTTGAAAAAGTACGCCTACATTTTATACATTGCCTTTCAATTTTTCGTCAATATTCAAATATAAACTCTCGTTCTGTCAGATTTTGATTTAAAAAATTAAAACAGTTAAGCTACTCGATACAGCCTTTATAAAAATCTCAGGAATGATTCTCATTTTTCCTATAATCTACACCACGGACATATGGTCATGATTTTGTGTAATTTTATGACAAGATTACTATTTTAATGAGAAGAAAAGTTGAAAAGATATTCGAGATTTCATGGAAATTTGAGTAGCAATAGAAAATATTTCTTAAAATTGGATATTACTTTCGGAAAAGTGAGGTTTAAAATCAACCATACTCATAAGATCCAGAGAAAATTGCTCACTTTTTTATCTCAAAACGTTTCAAAAATCCTGGCAACAAATACATATACACTGTGGATTATACAGGCATAAATAGAACCAAATCTAAACTCAGTAGGCTTGAATTGTTATCTGTTTCTAGACATTCAACCTCCCAAGTAAAGTGTAGTCACAGGTTGTTATTACTAGGTCCTCAAGTTTCATGCCGTAAAACACGTAAAAATATAGCTTTAAACTAAAATTGTAGATTGTTTGAGAGCAGATTAGGCCTTATTATGTTTCTATGATGACTTTGCTTGAGACCAACTTTTTTATTTCCTAAATATCTCAATTTCTAGGAACTTGGAATAAAGAATCCATTGCATTTGAAAAAGCTTCTCCTCCATATGAAGATGAACTCCCTTGAGGATGTCGAAGCATTGGAGTCCTTGAATATTCAGTCAAAATATATTGAACTTCACAAATCTTTCAACATTCAGAGTAAGTCATGAATGAATAATGTTTAATGGGAATCAAACTTTAATAAAAAATTTATTCTTCGAAGCCAAAATGAATTCAAACTAATATGGTACCCTTAGAAAGATAATTAATCACTTTATAAAATATTTCTAAAATTAAAAAGCATCAATATATATTGTTTCTTTGATTAGAAGGGTTTTCGGCAGATTTTCAGATATGTGTTTTGCTTGGGAACTGGGCAACCAGAGAACTTATAAAATGCAAAAATCTTTTATTGAAGATTCAATTAACCGTTTTAGAGTATTCATGTATTTCGTATGAAAATATCCTAGTTTCTGTAGTAAAATTTCTCTGGACACCACAAGTCCAGATCTCGGGAAAGAGATGTAAACTTTTTTTCAGGAAGAAAAATTTGATTTCTTGGGTTCATTTCAAAAGGTCAAAAATTCAATTTCCTAATTCATCGGGAAGCTAACTAACTCGGTCGTCAAATTTATTATATTAACTTAGATAATGTACTTTCTCCAAAAAATCATTACAACTAACACTCTTCTTTTCAGCTTGGTTGGAGAATATTGGATTGACTGTTTATCTAAGCAATTTTGAAATAAACCTTGTCGACGGTTATGTTCTCAACACTATGACCATTGTGAGTTTTTCTCTCGACATGATCAGAACTTTGGTCTATATCTGAGAAGAATAAAGATTTAAATTTTCAGGATTTTAGAAAAACCTTGTTCAAATTGAATCATTTCAGCTAATTTTCTTTCGCAATAATTGAAATATCTATACAGATTTCTCGATATTGACGAACTTATCTAACTTTCTATATTCAAATTGGAATATTTAATCGATGTTTTATCCCAATTATTCGAATTTAGTTACTTGAAATCTTCAAAATCCATTAAAATTTGAGCTCAAAGCTTGAAAATTTAAGGCATTTGTGAAGTTTTCTTATTTTAACATCTTATCGGCTTGTTTTATTGTGGGATTCAGAAGAATATTTGTGTAAAAATAGTGTAGCTATATCAATATGAAATCTAACTTGATAGAGATTGCCTTCTCACACACCTAGATGTTAGAAATCGGATAAGCAAGTTTCAATTACATAAGGAAGTCAAATATTCAACTCATAGTGGTAGACGTCTCTAACTACAAAGCCAGAACCATCGTTCATCTCCTATTAGTAATTCTCATAGTTTTGACATTATCTACACACACACACTGGTTGTTTAGAAGTAGGCACCGAATTCCTAAAAAAATCCTAGATCCTCATCTCGTTAATTCTTAACATTGCTAGAATAAATTTTCTTTTTTTTCTCTACCAGGATGATTTGATATTCATGAATATCACAAATGAATTTCATGTCATCAGCCTGAAAAGGGGAATACAAATTCTACGTAAAATTGATTTCAACCTGACCAGGTTTCATGCTCGACCCAGTTCTGATGGGGAATCTCTTGAAGAAGACTCTCGAAGGATGAAGCAATCTCAGTCCTTGTTCAACTCACAAGAGTTAAAGAAAAATGTAAGACTAGAAAACTCTTTAAGAATATAAAAATCTTTTAAAACCTTTTCCATAGAACACCGTGGACTCTGGGTTAATGTGTAGCTCTCAGCATTCTGGAGTTTTTCCCTCAAACACGAATACATCTATGCAGCTTGATTTTCATCGTAGTCGAGGTGGACATCCCTACGATGAGTTTACCAACTCTGATAACCGCCCTACGTATGAAGAAGGAATCAGCTCTTCATCGAATATAACACTTTCATCTAGTGGCGGCAGCATGAATTCCCGTGGACGACTCAACAATAGGAATAATGAAAAGTCAAAGTATACAGGAGAGGAAATATCCCTATGGACACAATACATGATAATTAACTGGTTGGAAGATAATGATTTGAAGGAATATGCCTACAGCTGTCGTGGAAAGGGCTTACACGGGGGTCTACTCGTTAGTTCTCTATTTATTTTATATACATATTTTTACCAAACTACTTGGTAGTAGATATCTAATGAGAAAATATTATATATTTAGATATTAGAAGATCGTTTCAATTCATCCCTATTCGCTAGCATGTTAAACATTAACAAAGCTCTCATTAAAAAACATTTGGATTTAAAATTTCGAGACCTCATTGGGGATGATTTGTACGAGAGAAAACAGATGGCCATGAAGGAATCAGTCCCACTTGTTTTGACAACGAAAATTAAAGTAAATTTTCAATCATTTTCTCAGTGTCTTGGATTACATTTTTTTAAATCCTCTTTTCGCATGGTTCACAGAAAAATCCTTTTCTCATAAACGAGTAATCCATAGTCAAAGTTCAAAGACTGTAGTTCTCAGCAGTGTTAGTAATTCTAATTTGTTTAACGATCTTCTTCTTCAAGTAATGTACTCAAAAGAAAGCCAAAAGTGGAATTTCATTAAAAACTAAACGGAAAACTCTTGAGAATAACTCAGTTAAGAACTCTTTGAACCTGATAATCTTAAGTGGGTTGACATATAGAGCAAGATGTTTGAGTTCTACAATAGTAGAGATAATGATAAAGACCATTTCCAACTATTTATTCTGAATCAATTTCTTTTACTTTTTAGTCCAAAAAGAAATTATTCTTTAGTAAGAAAAAAAAGAGTTCAGAGAATGATTTCTTTGTATGTCCGTACAATGAAGATTACCGTGTGAGTTGTTTATATGTTGATAGAAAAAAAAATTAATTAATTTTTGCTTTCTTTCCAGGAGAACGATATTCAAGTGAGTAGATATCACCAGATTCCACTATCATAATATATTAGTAAATCTGAATAATTTTTTGAGTACTTTTTGAATAAAATGATTTCCGAATAAAAGAAATTCAATCTAACTGAAAAGTAAGGCTATTTTTTGAATGATTTCAGATAATTAAAATGATTAAGTCTCGACATTTTGAATCAGCAAAATACCGAAATATTTTTTCAAGGAAGCTGGTAGAAAACCGTCATTATTGTGAAAAATCGACCCAAGATTAGGAAATTTAACTTTTTCTTTAAAATTGGCAGATTGATAGGATTTTTTACGGCCAAATTCGGAATTTTTGATCCGAAATATAGCTTTAATTTACTGAAATCAATGAAAACTTTGAGATCTACCATTAAAAAAGTGAAAATTTGGCGCCTTTTCGAAATTCAATATCTATGGGCTCATACTCCTCACTTTCTGGAGAAAAATATTAATTTCTTATCTTCAAGTCAACTAGCTTTGGATAATCTATTTAACACTAGACAATTCGTTACTTTTCAAGACTTGAAGTTTCAGATGTAAGATTTTGAAAAGTTTCGATTACTAAAGAAAAGCTAATTCACAAAGAAAAATAATCTAAGGAAGAAATAGGTTCAAGAAAGAAATTCAGATTCTAGAAATAAAACTTTCTGTTAGAAATAAACCTTGCATTGAATTAAAGCTGGTTGATATGAAGTTGAGAAACTATGGTTTTTACGAAAACTTCGATTTTTTCATAAAAGATATTTCGGAATCCTACTCATGTTGCTCACTTTTACGATTTGAAGAAAAAAATTATTTTCATGAAAAATATTTTCCTTTTTGAAATTTCGATTTGGCGCCAAAATCCCATTTTTTCGAACTTTGAACTCAAAATTTTTATTGATTTGAAAGTGGGAGTTTGGATCAGAATTAGACAAGAAAGCCGATATATCGCTAAAAAACATCTTTTGGCCACACTCCCACTTTCGAATCAATAAAAATTTTGAGTTCAAAGTCAAATCGAAGTTTGAAAAATGACCCATATTTTTTCATTCTTCAAATCGTAAAAGTGAAAAGAATTTCAAAATATCTTTAACATCTTTATTTCAAATCTCGAAGTAGCGCCAAATTGCACATTTTTTGAACTTGAGTTTTCAAAATTCGATTGATGTAAAATTTATACTTATTACTTTTCCTTGAGTAATCCATCTTAAAGATCAGAAGAGATGTGTACTCAACGATGAATCTGACTCTTGTGTGGTTCTTGTCTTGACTGGGACAGTGTTTCCACAGTAACTATAATCAACTCAGTACAATTAAAGGGTAGAAGAAAGCAAGTTGGCAAAACCTTCGGGGCATATTTCTCCCTTTCTTCTTCATCCTCTACTCATCTCTTGATTTCTGCAAAAGTTTGCAAGAAATTCTTCACTTCCACATCATTATTAAAGATATCCTTGGGGCTAGTTTTTATTTCTTCTCAAGATTACATTTTGGTAGAATGCACGCTTACTTCTTACAACTCTCAGACTTGAAGGATAATAAACCTTTTGAGCATCATCCAAATTAAAGAGTATCCCCCCCACACACCTTCCCTTAAAAGCACTCTTATTCTTTCATATGGTCAACAAGATATCTGTCTGCTCATATTGTACGCCTGAAAGGTATAAAAAAAGATAAAATCTTTTATTTCATGCAAGCATCCACACGACATATGGATTTATTTATTGTTTTGCTTCTTACACGTTGGGATTTTTCTTTTCCTTGAAATACAACTCAGACATGTTGCTTT
Organism: Gyrodactylus bullatarudis; assembly: GCA_012064415.1. Lineage (NCBI taxonomy): Eukaryota > Metazoa > Platyhelminthes > Monogenea > Gyrodactylidea > Gyrodactylidae > Gyrodactylus > Gyrodactylus bullatarudis. The sequence continues at coordinate 15,894 of SSNU01000081.1, read as the reverse complement.
CTTCTTTTTACTTTTACTTTCTCCTACTGGGTACACCCTTGAAACTAAAGAACTTTTTTTTCAGAGATTTTTATGTTTTTCCCTAACTTTAGTAATCGATAAATCAGTTTGCCTTCCTTGCATATATCAAGTAGAGTCATTTCTTAAAATACCACAATCGTACAGTTATTATCATTGAGTTATCATTGTGTAGGCCACTTGAAGGATTCTTTTTTTTCTAGTCTTTCCTCAGTCATGATGGCACTTGGACTTATAGAAATAATTCAAGTATTTTGAGTAGAACTAATAATTTTAAATTTTACCAGATAAATCGATCTACAAGATTGGTCTCCTATGTAAGATGAATAACTATACTAAAAATTTTCTCATATTCTGAAATGAATATTTTTGCTACCTTACGATCCTGAATAATGCAAAATTATGTTGATAGGAGGAAGCCTCGCCAATAGCCAACTATCAGCCTTATCTAGAACCATTACTAACTCAATGAAACTTAGAATAAATTTCTCACATCCAAAGATCAAGCGAGGTTTAACTAGAGCTGCTGTAAGATAAATATTTTTGTTGAAATGATGGTTTCTAAATAAATAAAATGAATAAGTACATAATTATTTGCCTAGTGTGGTACCTCCCTCACCTCTCATATGAACACTTCCTTTCAATTTCAAAAAATATGAATCTGACAAGTAATTCGGTTTTAATGAAGGGAAGAAACAAGGAAAGATTTGGAATAATTAATTTTAGATCTAATTTGAGCTATAACTGATTACTGAGATCAGTAAGGATCAAAGACAAATGGTTAGAGCGGCCCACATAATCCGGATTTGAGAAAATCTCAAACCCAAATCATAGATTTACAACTTCATTTTCAACTCAGCTTTAGTTTCTCGATGGTCGTATTCATATTGTAACCGGAAATATCATGTGGAAATTGATCTTCTCCTCAGAATTTATTAACCAAACTCACTCAACTTATCCTCCCCAACCACCCTCTATTCATTTTAGAGCAACACATGCCTTGTGTATTGAAATCTTTCAAAGTAATATGTTTCTAAACAAATCCATACCGGAACTAGTAAATTGTTCGAGTTCCTCTGTATTGCATAGAAAGAAGTACTCAGTGTTCTTAATACTTTATTCACTTCTCTTTTTTTCCAGTCAGATATAACGCTTGAGCGCTTCCAACACATTTCTCGTCCTAAGCATATATATAAGCTGTATTTATATATATTTATTAGCCCGAATTTGCTCATCTGTCGTCTGTTCATGAGAAGACAGTAACATTTTTTTATACGAATCTCTTGTTATTTATTAGTATAGTTTATATATATAAGTTTGTATATAAATGACTCTAGAAATGGCCTATTCACTAGAAAACACCCCCTTATACCACACACAAGCAAACAAAGGCGAAGAGCCACGCTTTGTAAAAACAAAAGATGTACTCCTTTTCATTCTGTATGAATAGATATTTTTAAAACCGGAAGGGGACTAACTTCCTTCTTAGATGTTTCTTGATTAATTTGATTCTGTCGTAGTATATAACTAGGATAATAAATTAATATATTACTATAGAGATTCAGGCAAAATTTGAAACCTGTTTTTCTAACGAATATACACGCTATATCAGGGATTGAAGAGTCCATATCACTAAATATTACACAATATTGTTCCAGCTAAATAATAAGTTGGGAATCTATTTTTTTACAGAAATTTCACATTTTCATCAAGAATTCGAATATTTTAAAGATTTTTTTGGAATTCAGATAATGGTGATCACTAAAAATAGGTAGGGTGACATTTTTAACCTTATATTACTATCAACTTTTCTGGTAGAACAATCAATTCTAAGCATTATTTTGTGTTGAAGCATGTGTCTAAAATGCTTCACCATTATGTCATTTAGTTTTAAAAATCCAGAATTGTTCAAATTGCCGCTCAACTTTCAATGAATTTTTACTACGCAATCACTAAAATCCGGAATATCTTGGCCATCTAATGAATCTCTCAAGTTTTATCTTCAAAAATAGTAATCTTATCACCAAGAGAACCTTAATGATGGACTTCGTTGTTTTATCATGTCCGTGCGATATTGTGGGAAAAATAGGCAATGCCATAATGACTTTCACGCTTTAAAAATATGCAAAACATAATCTGTGTACTAAATTCTGTCAGAAATGAAAGTACTCTCGTGACTTGTTCGGAGGAAAAAAAATTTCACCCCAGCCTAGTGCTTACTTTTACCGTTTGATGAAAAAATCTTATTTAAAAAAAATATGTTAATTTTTCAAATTTCAATTAGACAGAAAATTACCATTTTTTGAAATTTGAGCTGAAAATTTTTATTGATTTAAGAGTGGATTGAAATTAGATTATCTTATGATGATTTATCACTTTACGAGTTGAATTTCGATTTCTTGTTGAATCTTGATCCTAAAAAACTTCTATTGGCCATTCTGTCACTTTTGAATCATTAGAGATTTTCATCTAAAACAATGGGATTTTTGGGCCAAATAGAAATTTGTAATTTGAAAATGAAGATGAGAATTCGCTACTTTCACAAAAATTCAATATTTTTCTCCGGAAAGTTAGGGTTAGACTATTTATATAATGACCCCATAAATATTTTAAAAATCAGGCTAGTTTTTTAATTTTCGATCTATTGAAGTTCTCTCGTTACCAAACTTTGAGATCAAAATTAGAAAAAAATTCCGGATTTGGCCACAAAAAATCCAATTAACCTATCATTTTAAATAAAAAGTTAAATTTCTTAATTCCCTTCGTGATAATTGACATGAAGATGAGAATTCATTTTCTTTTCAAAAAACTCAATATTTTTCTTAGGAACGTCATTCATTTTTCGATTTCCATCATAAAATGAGCCATTAAGTTGTGGAAATTAAAAAAAATTTCTGAAAAAATTCAATCTGACCAAAATTAGACCTTTTTCGAATTTTGAAAATGCCCCGAATTTCCACTTTTTTAACTTTTGAGCTCAAAATTTTTATATATTTTGAAGATTTGAAGCAGTTAAATGCAGATATTTGAGATCAGCATTAGACGAAGAATTCGAATTCTGCCGTGGAGGTAGAGAAGAATCTACTGATTTTAAGGAAAAGTTAATCTTTTGAATTTTGGATCATTCCCCTTCGTGATAATCAATGAATTCAAATTTTTCGATTTCCCACGAATTTCTGCGATTTTCTGCAGCCAAATTCAAATTCTTCGTCCAATGCTGATCTTAAATATCTGCATTTAACTGCTTTAAATCTTTAAAATCCATAAAAGTTTTGAGCTCAAAAGTTGAAAAAGTGGAGACAATCCAAGATAAATTATCTTGGAATTACAATTGTATATATAATTATAATCGAGATTTTTAATCATTTCTTAATTCATAGAATTTCAACCTTTATGATTTTGCACAAGCGCCCTCTTCCAACGTTTGAACCTTTTAAAAGCCAACTAAAGACATATGAAATTTACATACTCTTTCTGGATGCAACTCAGCGACAAAATCAATCTATCTTTCGAGCACACACACACAAAAAACATGCCCATTTTGTCCTTATTTCAGATTGCGAAAATTTGCTTCAAAGATTCATGATTAAGTGTATTGAAAAATAAGATGTAGACACTAACAAGGTCTATAACTGCCGATTTCTTTAATCCCTCTACCCTAAAAAAATGATACAAAAGGATTACAGTTTTATATTACTAGTATAATTATAATTCTTTCTATGGATGATGTGTTTTTCAATGATATAAGATGCTCTTTTTATTTATATTTACGGATAACATATATATACACCTGAATATTTACCCTAGGTGTTAAAAGTACATGCATCTTCAAGTTTTAGAATCTTTGAGAATTCGCTTCTACAATTATTAATAAAATTTGAATTATTTTGTCAATTAATTCTTTATTATTTCTTGAATCAAATCATTCAGCTGATTTCGAAACCGAGATTACTTCCGAAACGTATGTATCTTCTTCATTAGACGTAGGCTTAGATATCTCAAGTTAAAAATGATTTTATATTAACAAATGAATACCAATTCAAGAAAAAAATGGAGAGGGGGGGACTTTTCTCATGAGTCTTTTAACAAATAGAACTTATACTTTAGCACATAAATTATCAACAGATCCAATTAGATTTCAAGAGCTTTCAAGAGGAGAGGTTGCCGATTTTCTATTTTCATCTTCCTATTGAAATAGCGAACTGAGAATGGTGCAGAGATCGAAAAGTACACCTCAGTAATATATCTCCAATTAAAATTAAGGGTTAATTCCAAAAAACACCCCAAGAATTTTTTTTTTTCCAAAAATCACCCCAAAAATTTCCAAAAATCACCCCAAAGGAAATATTTTTCCAAAAATCACCCCAAAAATTTCCAAAAGTCACCCCAATAGGAAAAAATTTTCCTAAAATCTCCCCTAAAATTTCCAAAAATCACCCCAATAGGAAAAAAATTTCCTAAACTCTCCCCAAAATTTTCCAAAAATCACCCCAATAGGAAAAAATTTCCTAAAATCTCCCCAAAATTTTCCAAAAATCACCCCAAAGGAAAAAAATCACTTAAAATCTCCGAAATTTTTCCAAGACCATTTTCTCATATCAATTATACTTAAGAATAATTATTCTTATTTTAAATTCGCCTCTCTACCTTTTCATCACAATTATCTCCCTCAATACTGTTAATTATAACCAATTAACTGACAAAATTAGTTTTAATATTTTTTATAAACCATAAATTAATTTATTCGGGGTATGGTATTTTGTGAATCATTAATACAGTGGTGGAGGGGTAGGAGAAAAATTTATGATTTAATGCGATTAACATTGAGATATTCGTTATTATTCGAAACATGTCTTCACTAACGGTCGGTCTCAGTTACGAAACCAAAGAACAAGTTAAAAGTTTTGTCATGGACTACTCAATCGCGACTCAGAAGTCATTCAAAGTGAAGAAAAATACGGAAAAAGCTTACATTTGGAAATGCAAAGATTGTGAAGCTTTCATTCGTTTTAGTGCAAGAAAAGATAGACGATTCTATTTAACTTCTTTTCAAGATCATACATGTACACATTTGAGCTGTGTCGTCAAAAAGGAAAAAATTTCGCAGATATTAAATCCTTTTCAACAAAATATTGAGCAGTTTCGTCCCAAGGATGGCATGAATATTCTCAAAAATGAATTCAGTATCGACAGTTGCTACAAAAACGTCTGGAGATCATTGAAAATCAATTCAGAAACAAAAGAAAATAGTTTATTGAACAGCTATTCAAGATTCGAGAGTCTTATTGAATGGTTTAACCTGAATGATCCAAATTCTCTTTGCAACCTACATAAATTTCAGAATCAGTTGGAGTCTGCATTTTTTTGTTTTGCTATTTCAGTACAAGCCTTCAAATATTCTCTTCCGATAATTTTTATGGATGGATGTCATTTGAAGGGAGACTATAATTACATTCTTCTCGTTGCCTCAGGAGTAGATGGCAACAATAAAAGTTATCCTATTGCTTTGTCCATAGTACCTACGGAAAATGAAAAGTATTGGAAACGATTTTGCGAAGACCTTCAAAAATCTTTATCACTTAATGACCAAAGTAACTTAGTCATATTTACTTTTATTGTTGCCATCTACTCCTGAGGCAACGAGAAGAATGTAATTATAGTCTCCCTTCAAATGACATCCATCCATAAAAATTATCGGAAGAGAATATTTGAAGGCTTTTAGGAAATTTTTTCCTATTGGGGTGATTTTTGGAAAATTTTGGGGAGAGTTTAGGAAATTTTTTTCCTATTGGGGTGATTTTTGGAAATTTTAGGGGAGATTTTAGGAAAATTTTTTCCTATTGGGGTGACTTTTGGAAATTTTTGGGGTGATTTTTGGAAAAAAAAAAATTCTTGGGGTGTTTTTTGGATTTAACCCTAAAATTAATTGATGTAAAGAAGAATCAATTGAAACTTTTTAATTGCAAATTATTATTAGAACTGTTGATGTTGAGGCTATGTAACTAGGCTCGATTCCTAAAAAATGATCAAAAATACAACAGCTCCCTGAAGAACTACTTGGTTCAAAATTATAATATCAAAAAATACATTTAACCGTGAGTCAAGTAATAGTCTTGAGTAATTATTATTGTACTGCTTTTGTATATATTTCATCTATAATTACGTAAAAACAGTTAAGTTTTTGTTTTAAAAATAACTATACTGAGAAAGTAATAATCCTCCTATATAATTGCAGGAGAAAAATAATTATTCTGATAAAAGATTCTCAAAAAGGAGAACTAAGCATAGTAGGAAAGAATCCAGAAAATATTTCCCTTTATAGCGTAGAATCATAATTATAGGCTAGAATGGGGAATAAAACAAATGTGAATACATCAATAGAGAGAAAGATGTACATCAACATTAAAACAAGAAACAGTATGCTTGCATGGGGTAAAGAGAGAATGCGTAGGCTGACTAGTTGAGCAATACATTTGAGGGAGCATAGCATACAGAGTGTATTTATAAGAAGTGTATACCTCAAAGGAAGAATGAACGGTTAGTCCGGAGCCAATAGGAATGGAGAGTTGGATGTTTGAGACTTTAATTATACCCTTTCATATCGATATTTCGCAAATAACAAAGTTTTTTATTCCCTCTTTCACTTTTGAACAACATTTCGACGGACAGATAATAATTATTATTGTGAAAATAATAGTCTTTAATTAGAAGTGGATAACACGTAGAGACGCGCAGGGGAGACAATAAGGGAATTGGATAAAAGAGGAAAAAATATGCTCAGAGATTTTAATAACTATTTAAATAATAATACAAATACCAGTATTATTATTCAGTCAACAGCTACTCAACAGCTTCATCAATCCAGTCAAAACTATTACGAGACGGGTCGGAGTCAATCGCATTCATTTGCCCTTGGAGAAGATGACCAAGAGGCCAATCGATATCATCTGAATACCACCTCAAATACGACAATTAGTAATGCTGGTGAAGTTGAGATTGGCCTAGAGGAGAGACGTGATAACTCGGACACCACCTTCCTCGACTACACATCTGCTAATGTAGGGGATGAAAATACTGAGGAGAGTTATGTGAAAGCCTACTATGGCCACGCGAACACTAACATCACCAAGGTTACCGATAGTCTCGAAGATGATAAAGCCAACGAGAATGCTAATTTATGGATAAATCGTCAATTCTATTGTAAGTAGAACTATTTATCTAAAGCTAAGGTTGTCATCAAAAGATTTACAAGGAAAAGTTGAAAATTCTTAATTTTGGATCTTTTTTTCGAATAGTTCAATGATAACGAATTTCTGTTATTCTATACTTCTATACTTTGAATCTTCGAAATCTTCAAGCTCAAATTCGGAAAACGGCCCATTGAACAAAATCAAAAAATAAATTTGAACTTCATCAAAAATATTATTTGATTCTGAACTCATAAGGAAGTTTAGAGAAATGGAAAGAATATCTTAGTGTTAAACGTCATATTTCTCTTCAGACTCTACCCCGGTTTAGATATACTATCATAATGCGAAGTTTTAAACACTTTCCTTAAGAATTTCCATCAACTAAGTTTAAGTTGGCAATACTGAAAGAATTGCATCTCTATTATAGATAACGAAAATGAAATTGAACAGGAAGAAGAAAGCGTCATAAAGTCAGCCTTCCAGAGATATATAACCCAAACAGGCATGTCATCAATGCCAGCTGAAAAGAATAATGATTTGTTAATGAATAATAATAATACTAATAACAGTTTTTACTCATCACATGAACATCCGAGCCAACAGGATTCACAACAGATCCAACAACTAATTTGGTCCTCATCTAATCAGCTTCATTCCCATCAAAATACACCGAACCCTGATGACAATTTGTCATCAAAGCAGATTCAAGACAACTTTAATTACTTTCAGAATAACTTTTTTAACAAAATTCTAACCGAGGATGGAAATGCGTATGAGGGGCGTAATCAGAGTTTGGGTAATCTTCCTGAATATGTTGGTCAACAAGACACAAAGAACCCAGATAATGACTGGCTTCAACAACATCTTCAGCAGAAGAATCAACGAGAACTTGTAAATACAAACGGTCTGATTAAGGAGACAGTTAGTACCAAAAAGAAGGACACTCCCTCAAAGGGTGTTGATGGCAAAAAGGCTCTTTCTAAGGCTAAAACTTCAAAGACAACATTGAACGGAAATAATGGCAGTGGCTCAAAGTATTCTGGAACTAATGCATCCAAGAAAATTCGGAAACCTCGTACTATTTATTCAAGTTTACAGCTGCAACAATTGGCTAAACGCTTTCATCAGACACAATATCTATCATTGCCGGAGAGAGCTGAATTGGCCGCATCTCTCGGCTTGACTCAAACCCAGGTTAGTCATTTGGATATCTTTTGTTTTGTACGTTCTGAACCATCTTTTTTCAGGTGAAAATATGGTTTCAGAATCGAAGATCGAAATTCAAAAAACTGATAAAACAAGGCCAAGATCCAATAAGATCAGAAAATGGTGAGATCAAATCCGATGAAATGAACAATACAGATAATTTTTATAATGTGAGTACAAATGCTATGCTTAAAATTAATTTTTTCATTTTCAAACTGAATTATCTTCAGAAATTATTTCTAACCCTTTTGCTAAAGATCAAAACGGGTAAAAAAATTATCCCATCGAATTTCGCGCCAGAGTAATTTTTTATGCTTTCGTAGTTAGATAAAGAATATTATGAAAATTTCCAAATAAAAAGCAGTTTTATCAGATTCAAGTTAGTTCTGCAACCTTAATGCAAGAAACAATCCTGAAAACAGATCAGTAAAAAAAATTTTTTTATTTGAAAATTCTCATAATCTTGTTTATCAATACAGAAGCGTTGAAAGATATATTTTGACGCGAAATTCGGTGGAATGAAGTTTTAGAGCTAAATGGAATTTTTTAGCACGCGTATATCATGCGAAAGTTGGATGAAGAAGATATGCGTGAAATTGAAGCAATGAACGAAAACCAACTCCAAAACGAGTGTGAAGAAGGCTTGACAGCGTCGAATTTCGATTCAACCTCATCTCACAGTTCGAGGGAGGATTTCAAATCTATTCTACCCAAAGATTCTGACATGATCCCGGCTAAAAAGTCCGATTTGTACTTTCAAAATCTCTTCTACAATGGTAGTTCAAATGCATCGACAAATCAAACAGGGATCTATCAGAATTCCTCAGAACTGGAGAGTCAAACTCAAACAGACCATAATCAGCCGACAACCCCACAATGTCTGGACTATTCATGGAACAGTTGTTATTTTAGCCAAAAGAATGAAGTAAAAATCGATGAAGAATACATTGAAGAGGGTGTTACAACCCCGAATGAGTCTCTAATGGAGAGTTCAGCTCCAATAACGCCACCCTGTCCAAAGGATACTTCAATACTTGATAGTGAACAGGACACGTCGAGTTTTACGATTCCATCATGTACCAGTAATAGTCAAGAATGCTCATCTTCAGGGAGTTATTATAATTCCTTTGTATGTTAATTTATTATTATTATTTACATCATGTGTATACTTTGAAGTAGACAGACGAATATACTTTCATCCTAAAACAATTTTTATAGTTTTATTCAAACATTAAATCTTGTAAATATCCCAGTTAAATGGACGGAGAACTGTAACGTGTAAATAGTCGAACATGTAGCAAGAAGGCAATTTGAATAAACCAAATAATTTTAGAGATCATGTCTTTCATATTTAATAAAAAAATTGTACCTTTAATCAGCTTCATTTTTACTTAATAAACTTTATAGAAGTAAGAACAAACAAGAAACGTCATATTTTCTTCTTCTTTATCGAGAATATAGAAGTTGAAAACGTATTGCATAAGATCCCATTCAGATTCGAATTTAATCATGCAATCATGAAGATCAGTATTGAATAAAATATTTTATTGTAAATATTATCTACTTATAAGTATAATGATGACAATCAAGATATTTTTAACGACTACTTAACAAATATCTTTTTACAATACCTCAGATAACGTTGAAAGTTGGCATATCAAGAGACTTCATCCTAGCCTAGTATTCCTAGGGGATGGACCGGTAGCCTGAATGTTTACTATCATGAAATCGAAACATTAGAGTATTTTCTTCATCTCTGATCACAGAGGGGTTAATTTATCAAGCTACAAGAATGTGTATTATTCTTAAGGATGAAAAATCTAATCATTTGAAGACATGGGCTACCTGATTCAAACATAAGTTAACACAACACTTGATAAATTGATAAGAACAGTGATATTTGCAGTTTTGATATCTTTTACGGATGGCCCATTTCAGACCTATCATTGAATGAAGGTTTCTCTTCGAAATTTCCATTCATCATTCCGTGACTAATATTGAGCAAGTTCGATTTGGGACCAAGTTCCTTTTTCAATAGGTCAAATTGAGGTATTATGTACTAAGCATAGCGCTCTTTCACAGGATATACTTGACGGATATTCGAACAATAAGAAATTGTAACTCGGAGCTTACCGAAGGGCTTACAGTGTGACCAATTTTCGTAAAAAATTACAGTCAGTTGCGAAACTCATTGGCCACTCCAGTCCGAAGAAACTAGGGCGTGAAAAATATACAAATAAATCAAAATTTTACTAAAAATTCATTGGCGCATTTAGTTTTTCGTTTAACTTCTGTTTTCAAGGGTAAAATTTATAAGTGTCAGAAATTGAGTTTTTAAGCTTTATTTTGAGGATCAGAGAGGTGTTACAGACTTTGAAATTATCAATTAATACGAAAGAGAAGGTCCTTTTTCATAAGAACATTAAAGTTTCCCTTAAAAAGCACTCTAAAAAACCTGTTTTATATAGGTTTACTTGTAAGCGACCGATCAAAATCATGGTTTTGGATCACAAATTAAAGGGGTGTGAACCAATTATACGTTCACTCGAGCTTCGAATGTTCTAGTTTGAAAGGTAAAAAAGTGCTGATTTCATAAATAGTCGGGGCATGAAAATCAGTTCATCAGATCACAAGTGATTGGATCTTGAAATCCAGATCATATTTTTATTAAAAATCTGTATTTTTAGGTTTCTTATCAGGGCGATATACCAGGTGTAAATGGAACCAAAAAATCATTTATTTATAAAATACTATTCTAGAACCTTTTATCTGACCCTAAACCAGCCATAAGGATGAATAAAAATTGAAGGCCAAAATTTATCAGATTAAAATAATTTATAATGAGCTTATGCAAGAACCAACAAAATGCAGACATTTATTACATATAGAATATCGGTCAGTCTTTACGAAAAAGTATTCAGATTTATCCGCCATCTTCGTAGAAGCTCAGAATAAGTTTTTATCAATTGGAATAGCAAATTATTTGTAACGATTGAAAGACACCAAACGATTATGTATAATATGTGTACATAAAGTGTCTACTTTGTACCAAAAATACTTGAGAAATAATCATCATGAAACGAAGATACTTTTCTATTCTCTTCAAGTTGAAATTCATCTGTATAGTTATCGATATCTATCTGGATATGCTGAAGATTTTTTTTTTGAGTTTTCAATCGTTTCCTTTCTTGCCAAACACTCAGGGTAGACTAGTAGTAGTCTATTCATTATTATCTCTCTACTTTTGCAATGTGGCCTACTTGAAACTATCGTACGAGTAATAGTCTATGCAATGCTCACTTGTGTATTTTCAGGATGATTAGTAGATAATCAGTATTATTATGTCTTGACAGGAAATCATCTTATTCTTTTTCTAATTCATGACGATTTTAATGAAATTGAAGGGGAAAAAAGATTTGTCTTTCTTTCTCGGCCGAGTTTTATATGAGGGCTGTTGTTTCAGTCTGCTTGAAAAGGAACCAGTTCTAACCAAGCCAATTATGGAAATGTTATTCATTAGTGTAAGATATTTCGAGTTATGCTCAAATCTTTCATCTTTACTTTTTAGATGATGCGATAAAAGAGGCATTTCTAGGCATTCAACAGCAAAAAGCGATCTGATTCTTTTATTCTTAGAATTTTTTGGTTCAAGATTGTTCGATAATACTTTTTTTCATAGATGATAGATTAATATTTTACACAAAAACATAGCAGGAACTCTGGTGGGAGAAAATGTTGACGAAATGAACAATACACGATTAGAATCCTCTATAGTTGAATCTACAATGGATAAATAATTTTTATACAGCTCTGAAGAATTGAATATTAAAGATAGAATTTACAAAACTGAGTACGAAACTGAATGGTCTCTTTCGGTCTCTCAAAACCGATTTATGCACTGGTTTCAATAGAAACAAGATGAAAATTCACTAAATTTATTTTTTTTGCTATATGTCTCATAATTGAAGCTAAACATTTTTTCTCAGTGAATATCAATCAAAATAGCTTCCCGATGAATCAAGACGTTTCTCTCAAAGAATTTGTAGTTTCCTGCCAATTTATAGTCGAGAAAGTGATTAAATCCATTATCTACCTCATCTTTTGATTTTCAATTTTTGACCTTTGATAAAAGTTCTAAAGATTTGAAATGTTGATTATCAGACAGTGGAAGATAAGGACTATTAGAGATAATATTAGACAACGAAGTTCCCATACTGAAAAATATTTTGATTTTGTTTTCTTAAGTGTGGCATCGAGTTGTCCCCTGGAGAGATAGATTTTGAAGAATAGAGCATTTCTCAACCTTCTCAGGGCTGTCTATTTTTTTCAAACGATGGACAGATTCCTTGTAGGAATGGATAGTATTCTTACGATTTTAGTCATCTTGTAACTACACCTGGCTGGAGAAAGTTAAGAAGTCACGGGAAAATTCATAATTTTTCTAAAACTTTCATTTCTTTGATGAACATTTTCTTGATTATTATGGGTTTTTAGGATCCCTGGATAATGAAAATATTTTATAAGGCAAAATTAAATAAATCATAAACTCCCATCTTCGTATTAACCAGCTTGAGTGAATTCTCAAAAAAGACACGGTTGTTGAATATATATTAGGGTCAGATAGACTTAGTCTAAGCTAAGGAGAAATTCTCGAAATGCAAATTATTCCCTTTTTTATTGCATCAAGGATAAAAGAGACGTGTGAGGATAAACAGGAAAGCTGTCACCCATTAAATGTTGAAATAAATAAGCCTTAACGCTCAACTGAGCAGTTGTATTTATTTTCCCAACTTGATATAGCTTCTTTTTTGCACTAAGTTATCCTTTTTATTTTGATTACGTCATGTTGTCATGAAAATATTAATAAGTTTTATGAGGAATACACTTTAAAACAAAGAAAAGGTGAGTTATCTTGCGGGAAATCCTTAGTTTCTTTTGGAGAAGAAGAAATCTTAAAACTTTTGATGTCATAGCTAAAATGTAATGATAAAAATATTTATGAAAATGTTTTTTTTTCACTTAATTAGATAAGGGTCTGATTCATATTGAGGTTCCCATCTACTTGTAAGTAGTTTAAAGTTGAGATTTATTTGGAAATTATTTGCTACGATTACTCAGTTGATGACAAAAGGTCTATCTTAAAAATTTCATTCGATCGGACTACAAAACATTTTCAATAGACACTTATTAAAAATGAAAAATATACCTTTTTTTCATTGACGAACACGAAGGTTTTGAGTTACCAAGCCTGGAAATAGCAGAACTTATAAGGATTTGCTGTACGGATGTTCCTCTATCTTTTCAGAAGAAAGTTTTTATACAGAAAGATGGGATAGCCATGGGTTCACCTCTTAGTCCTTTATTAGCAGATATCTTTCTTGGTTGGTTAGAACATAATAAAATGTCAGAAACTATCAATTCTTTTACTGATGTTTACATCAGATATGTTGATGACACTTTTATTTTGATGAAACCAAATGCATCAGCAGATGAATTTCTCTTGAAGATGAACGCGTTTCATCAAAACATTAAGTTTACTATGGAAAAAGAATCTAATGGTACTTTGAGTTTTTAGATGTTAAATTGACTAGAAAAGATGATGGATCAATCCTGAGAAATATTTTCAAGAAGAAGACTGACAATGGTTAATATCTTCATTATGCCAGTTTCAGTCCTATTTTGCATAAAGTTGGCTTAGTGATTGGTCTAGGGAAAAGGATAAGAAGAATAGCTAGTCCGGAGGAATGGCCTAATGAAATAGAGAACTCAAAGTTTAGTTTTATAATTTCAATCAAAAGGGATCATTAATTTAGTTTAGTTTTAATTAGTTTCTTAGGTGAAAAAAACTGGTAATCTTTTCGTGGTTGTTAATTTTATTTTGGTGACTAGGAATAAGTGTTTTAGTTAGTCTTTTATTACCTCTGATACAAAACTGACAGGTCAAAAATCTAAGACACTGCCTGTAACTAATTTATAAGCTAGCAAGGAAACATTTTCAAAAATTTATGGCAAGCATAGACGCGTTTCGTCTTTATCGAGACTCTTCACCGTAGTCAAGAATCAGGGTCCAATTCTAAGACTCACGATTTTAAGATACTTGATTAGGTTTTTATCAATTTTATTTCGGTGACTTTGGATAAGTGCTAATTCAATGCGGAGAAGTCTTGCCTCTTGGTTGATACGAAGTTGGGATTTTTACAAAAATATCAAATTTTCATCAAGAATCCGGTTTATGTGAGCCGCTTTCCTTTACCTTGTAAAACTTTTGATTGATTTGAAATTGGGTAGGGTAGGAAACAGATTGTAGATTTGTTCTCATTTACATACATTTAATTTGGTCTACCTTCCAGGGCAGGGTTCACCTGTATAATTTTCTAATATTTTTTGCAAAACTCATTCAAATAGAGAATTTTATTCATAGAGAACTCGATATTTTTTTTAAATCAAAGATATTTTCGATCTTTATAAATCAGTTAAATAAAACTCGAAAATTCAGAAATTCTCTTTTTGAAATTATAATTAAATGAGAACAAATCGAGATCAAAAACAGTGTACGAAGCTTAATCTTTAGGAAAATTGTTTTGTTCCGTGATGGAATCTGAAATCTTCAATAAAAATTAGTAACAGTAGATTTAATTGGAATACAACCAACCTTTAGCCAATCATAAAATTGACACCAAGGAATATTTAGATCAAGATAGTCGAGATAACATTTAAAAAACTGCAGGATCCTGAGCTAATTTACATTAAAGGTGACAAGGGAGGTGGAGTTGCAATTGAGAGATATGTCACTTACAAGAGCAAAATAGAAACCATTCTTTCCGATCAAAAGATTTATTCTGTATCATCTAAAGTAGAGCATAAGAAAATTTTTGGTAAAATTAAGTATTTAGCTAACAAAAATAAAGAGGTTTTAGGAGAGTTAATCTTTTTTCATTGATTAAACTTCATAAAGATAACCTTCCTTTAAGAATCATTATAAACTCCAAAGGTACTAACTTAAATAAATCCCTCTTTTTCAAATCACTATTTACTATCTTCATATGATTGATAAAAAATATAAAATCTCTGACTGTCATGACCTAACTAACATTAAAACTATAATGTCTCATATAAGGTCTAAACTTGATTATTCTAAGAGTCTCCTCTATTTCTTGAACATATTTCACGAACATAGATTAATCAAATTATTTTATTTTTGAACCGCCATATTATATCAAGAGATGCTATATTGTATTTATTTTTACTTTCCTAAATCAATAAAACCATACTTTCTAACAAAAAAAATTTTATGTATTAAATATTCACGTATACTTAGATATACGTCCGAAATTCCAATAGAGTTATTCATCATTGTCAGTATAAAAAAGAATTCTTTTAATTAGAGAAATATATATTTCGCCAGGTCTTATCAATCTCTAATCCTGGTTCAATTAAATGATTATAATTATTAGTTCAATGAAATTTATGTTAATGAAAT
>SSNU01000076.1:30522-199898 GCA_012064415.1 Gyrodactylus bullatarudis | reverse complement strand
GGGGGACGAAGGCAGCAACGGGTACCCAGCAAATCCACAAATTCTTCACAGCAAACAAACAGTGAAGAAGCCGATCCCATTGGTCAAAAACACGAACAGAATCCCTATTGGTCCGAAACAAATGAATGATTGCTATTGGTCAAGACAGCCCTTTCATGTTCTTGTAATATATATATATAACTGCTCAAGTCGGTGTAAGGTCTGAAGAGAGCCGAAGAAAATAAAAGCTTTTATTCACCTAACCTCTTTCGTCGTTCTAACTACCAGCATGACCATTAGTCAGCGCCCCCAAAATATTTTCGAGGAAATAAGGCAATTAATGTCTCAAAATGATGAATCTCCAATTTCTCGTCCTCATTACAATGATCTTAAGTCGTTTCTCAACACCTCCTGCTCCATGGCAGAAGACAAAGTACTATGTGAAGTCCTCCACCAATCGCTCGGCACTGAAATATTCCCCAAATCAATTTGGTCCAGAGTAAAGAAAGCAAAAATGAAGAAGTCAGTCGCTAACTTTTTACTCATGGAATTATCTGTAGCTCAACTAAAAACAGAGATCAAAGAGTTTCTAATAATAATAATATGTATTACATGAATGCATACTTCCTTTTCGACCAATCAGATTCGAGTACGGAAAATTAAATGATTCACAAGCATGCCATTTTCAAATTAAGCATATCAAAATGATGAACCGTGGTATTCCTCATGCTAGAAAAGTAATAAAATATAAGAAGGAGTTTCCTGATGAATTCATTGATACTATTGATGGAAAACTTTGGTGCAAGATCTGCAACAGAGAAGTCAATTGTGAAAAAATGTTCTATGTTAACCAACACAGACAATCTAAAAGGCACAATGTTGATAGAGATGTCCCTATCCTAAGGCAAACAAAAATTGATGCTCCAGATATCAAAAAGCACCGCAGCCTTATTGATATGATTCTTAAACTCGGACTACCTACATGGATATTAAATGATTGCTCATTCCGAGATTTTTTCAAGGAATCTTTTGGATTTTCTGTTATCTCATGAAAGTTACAGAAAAATGATAATGGAAATTTATCTAGAGAAGAAGCACGAAATAGCTGAAAAACTGGCTAATGAAAACGTCTTTCTAATGGCTGATGAATCAGAAATCAATGGTTCCAAATATTTTAATATTCTTGGTGGTGAGCTTGTAAACCCAGATAAAAGCTATTTAATTCACTCAATCAAACTGGAAAAGTCCTTAAATATGCTAGATGTTGTTCACCATGTTCAGGAAACTGTCACTGAGTACAGTATTAACAAAAATCTCGTCAATCTCTTGGTAACAGATGCTGCCAAGTACAATACAGCAGCAACAGTACATTTTAAAGTCCTTTATCCTAACATGTTTCACATAACTTGTACAGCTTATTTGCTCCACAACTGTTGCATAAAGATCATGGAAGCTTATGGAGACGTTAACAAGTTGATATCTTCTGTCAAAGCCCTTGTTGTTAAGAATAGACATCACCAGTCTGCTTTTGATTGCATCGGTCAGCCACCATCAGTCATTTTAACTCGTTGGGGAACGTGGTTCAAGGCAGTTGAATACTATGCTAACCATTTAGTTAACGTTCGGTCAATAGTTGCATCACTTGATGGAAAAGGAGAGATTATTACAAAGGCTAAGGCCGCAGTAAAAGTTGAAACTCTTTGTAACGATTTAGTTGAGATAAGCTGTTGTTATTCAAAGCTGGTTCCGTTGATAGATAGAATTCGACAGTGATCCGATCCAGTTGAAAGCTTATCTGAATAAAAGACTTTACTCAAATGATATAACTCAAATATGCTCTAAATCTAACTCAAACATTGAGCCCCATGTTTACTCTGTTATTAAATGCCCAACCAACAAGCTGTGATGTTGAAAGGTCATTTTCAGTAATGCCGAAAATAGTCAATTCAAGAAGAAATTTCAAAGAATTTAATTTCATGTTACATTTCAATAAATAATTTTTTTTCAATAATACTACTTACGAGTAAAAATTATAAACGCTTGTATTATTACAAAAAATTCAAAAATGCTTAAAATATGCCCTAAAAAAAACAAAAGGCATATTTTCATTTTTCATTAGCGCTAAAGAATTCATTTATTAGGTCATATTTTTGAGGCCCTAGTAATAACAATGAACCAATGATTGTATAGTCCCTTTTTGCAAATTTGGCATTTATCACACTAAAGAGTATGCTCGAAATAAAGACCTTATTCGTCAAATAACTGGCATTTACTTCTCCTTTATTATGACTTCGGTGACTCAGCTCAAAGCCTATGTTCGTAAACACTTATCAGGACAATTGTTGCATTAGTTAGCAGTCTTCTTATCAATACCTTGGATCCATCAACACCAATTATTATTTTTGTAAGTTCAACACATTCAAAATTATATTAGGTTGAGTCAAGTGCTGTAAGGACCTAAACAGGTGATAATCTAATGGAGCAAGATTTGAACTGTATGGTGGATGATCAATAAGATCGAAATTCTCTTCTTCAAAAAATTCTTGCACTTCTTTTCCCAGGTGAGGTCTGGCGTTGTCCTGAAGAAAAGTAATCCTACCGAATTTCGGATGTCTCTGTCTGAGTTTAACGACCATTTCTCTCAGATAGGATAAATAACGTTCGGCATTCACTGTCTGACCATAGTCTAGCAGTTCATAATGAATGGTTCCTTTCATCGACCAAAAAACTATGAGCATGACCTTCTTAAGGAACCGATTTTGTGTGGATTGAGTCACATGCTCTCCGAGTCTTTTCCAGGATCTCTTTCGACTCTGATCGGTTAAGTAGATCCACTTCTCATCGGTTTTTACTACACTCCTGAGGTAACTGTAATACTGTATTCGGTGTAACAATCTTTTGACTGCATCGACTCTTCGCTATTTTTGTGATTTGTTCAAAAATTCTCTTTCGATTGATGCCCTCATTGTTTGAAATTGATTCAAGTTTGATCGGCTAAAATTGTGCAAAAGTATGAGTTCCATAACTTTTGACTCAACCTAATATAATTTTGAATGTAAAAAATCTTCACAGCAAACAAACAGTGAAGAAGCCGATCCCATTGGTCAACAACACGAACAGAATCCCCATTGGCCCGAAACAGACGAATAATTGCTATTGGTCAAGACAGCCCTTTCATGTTCTTGTAATATATATATATAACTGCTCAATTCGGTGTAAGGTCTGAAGAGAGCCGACGAAAATAAAAGCTTTTATTCACCTAACCTCTTTCGTCGTTCTAACTACCAGCATTACCATTAGTCAGCGCCCCCAGAATATTTTCGAGGAAATAAGGCAATTAATGTCCCAAAATTTTGATTGTGTTGAACTTACAAAAATAATAATTGGTGTTGATGGATCCAAGGTATTGATAAGAAGAGTCTCATCTAGACCTATTTTTTGTTTTTCAATCAAAAAATATCCTATCTTATAGATAACCTAAATATAATCTTAATACCAAATTATTTTAAAACTAAAGAATCTTTAGTAAAGATGTATCAATACTTATCAATCCATTCATGAAATATTATTAAAATCAGCAAAAAAAGTATAAAAATAATTATTCTCAAATTTTTCTTTTGTACCAACAATGTAGATCCCGATCGATTATTTGAACATGTTAAGAAGAGCTTTATTGCTAAATATTCGCCTGGTTTCTAAATCCTCACAATGAAAATGTTAAGAGGAGACTTCAACTTCACGGGTTTCAAATGAATTAAACTTCAAAAGTGTCAAAAGCAGATCCAATTCATGGGATTTCATATTAAAAAAGGTCGAATGTTCCCATAGCCGTCCTTATTAGGATTTGTCAGTACACCATAGCTAGGATTCGAACCCGGGTCTTTGACGTTGTAAGGCAACGCTTCTAACTACTAGGCCAGAACTCCCGTTCATCTACTATCATCCAACACTCCTATAGTTTTAACACTACCTACACACTGGTTAAGATTGCATAAAATTCTCTACATTTCTTTGGCCTCAGTAGAACGCTCTAACTCAGCACTAATGCATCTGCAAATGGTTTAGGAGCGGTCATCTCATACGACGCTGAAATGAAAATGGTAGTGCACTACGGTATTCAAACGTTGCGCCCAGCTGAGAAGAAATACTCTAATTAACTAGAATTATTCCGTTCTAGGTGTCTAGGTAATAAATCCAACAGGTTCGTAGAGAGTGCCTTCTTTACGAATTTTCATTAAATACGGAGTCGTCTGGATGTAGAGTCCGTATTATCATGGTCGATTGCCTGTTGAGGAGACCACAGAATCTTCTTATTTTTGCTTGTTGCTAATAAATTAAACTCAGAAAAACTCATAAAAGTATTATTTTGATAGAAATAAAAAGATTCCGAACGTGTGAGGAGTAAGCGCCTTATTTTGGGCATACTCATCATTCTTTTACATGCCAAATATCTTCAAAATACAAGATAATTTTTTTAATTAATCTGATTGGCTCTCTTCTAATTGGGGTTGGGGAGATTTTTCAATGTCAATAGTCTCTTTGATATCAGTTAATTGTAATGATAATACTTAGCGAGTAGTACATAGATTTTTGGAAAATATATCCAAAACGTGTGTCCTGTAATTACACTCGTATGGTGATTTTGAATATTCTAATAAATCTTTTGACTGACTTTTTAATGGTTTTTTTTTTAAATCTCACCTTTTTCCCAAGTTTGGTTGTCTGGAATAGGAGGTTCACTTCCTGTTTGTCTGCTTTGAAAGGGATGTTTAGATATACTGTTTTGGTTTGTTCTAATCTGGATTAACGTTGTTACTCCCGAAGCAGTCCATACAGTTGAGGATAAATTGTCTCGGATAGCTGTTACTCATGAGAATTTGCATTAGTCTTTCTTTCTCATCATCCCGAACACATTCTTCTTCTTCTTTGTTAAGAATAAAGATTTCATATTTTTCTTGTATATCATAAGAGCAAAAGAGTTAGAATTCAGTAGTTTTTCGGATTCAGTGAAAAATGATCTAAAATTAGTTTTATAATAAAATTTATTAAAACTCAGGTCAATATGAAATGAAATGAAAATATATATTTGGTATAGATATCAAAAATAAACAGAAATTCAAAAGTTTTTAGAAAAGTTATTACAGTTGTTTTGTCAAGGTTTTTGAATCTAGTAGAAATATCGTTGAAATAAGATGGAATTCTTTCAAGTAGATTGATATGCTTCATTTTATTGATAGATTTGGGATTGATTCTTTTAGGTCTGTTACTAGTTCTGGCAATTACTTCGGCACGATTCCATACGGTTTTTTTTCTCTTATCACAAAGTATTATCGATCTGGCCAGGCGTCTATGACGTAGCAGATCAACTCTGATTGGTGCATTTGGGTGTGAACGACGGAAAAATTTAAGAAATCTTTTTTGGATTAAATGTAGACTGATGCTGGCGCTAATCGCAGATGGATTCCAGATTGGAGAACAATACTCAACAATTGGTCTGGCGTAAATCTTGAAAAGAAGAATTTTGAGTGCAGCAGTTTTAGCTAATTTAGAGATTTGAAGAGTTCTGCTCGCAAATAAATTAGTAATTTTTTTGATATGAGGGTCAAATCTAAGAAAATTATCGTAAGTTACTCCAAGATCCTTAACTAGTCCTCTCCTCGGAATAATATTACAATTATTAATAATATTTTGATCAGATGTGTTATTATTAAAGAGAACCATAAAGTGAGATTTTTTAAAGTTGATTTCAAGATTAATAGCATTGAGATCATTGCAAAGGGATAACAGATCTTTAAATCGTCAGCAAATTTAAAGAATCTAACAGAGGGATCAGTATTTTTGATCAGGGAGAAAACAAGGTTAAATAAAAATGGACCAATCTTGCTACCTTGAGGAACACCTGATCCAATAGGTCGTGGAGTAGATGTGTCATCATGGCTACTCATAAATTGATATCTTTTTGAAAGAAATAAGTAGATAACATGGAGCAGGTTTTTGTCATTGACAAGGGGAAAGAGGGTATCCATAATGGTGGTGAATGTTAATGAGTCAAAAGCCTTGGATAGGTCTAGATAAACAACAAGAATTCTCTGCCATCGGTCATCCAAACGTTGATTGTCTTCACACGCCTTCTTCAGTGGTACGACAAGTTCATCGAAGACAAATTACTATCAGTTTTGTACAATCAGATTGGAGAATAGTACGATGATTGTCTTACCACGCCTTCTTCAGTGGTACTATCCCCTAAAATCTAACAATAGCATACTTGGTAAACCTTTTTTCTTAGTTAAGGTACACAAAGAAAATAGACCTAATGATTATAATTTCGCACCAGAAATGCATTGTCTGAAAAAAATCTCCTGACCACGCCACCACCCGTGTTATTAACTCTAAATGCTCCAAATTAATAGGTGAAATTATTCTAAATAATATTGAATATATTGAATTTATTAATTTCTTGTAATCTCATGTAGTTTGTTGTTAGTAGGTCTCTAAAATCCTTAACCCTCAATCATCAATCCAGTAGAATATGCGTTAACTGAGTTTGGGGTGATATAGCACCCTATTTAACAAAATTGGAATTTCGGGAAAATATTGTTCAATTATTTATACATTTTGAACAAACAGAATAAATATGCTCAGAACAAATGAATTCCTCACATAATTCACAATTTTTCTTTGTTTTTCTGTTTTTTTTCAAGCGCACAGAAAGAGCACCGACCTTGTTTCCGATCAGATTTCAACCTCTTTTTCCCGGGATATTTAAAGGAATTTTCACCTCAATCAATTCTTCAGATAACTTTTTCAAAAAAATTTTAGGTTTCTGACGCTTATTATTTTTGATTGTAAAAGGAAATTTCATCGTATAGATTTCGAAGGCATTATAAGCAGCAATATCGAGTAAATTCCAAAATAATGATATAGGCCATCTACGCGACTTTCTTCTGCAGTTATAGTTTACTATAAGCTGATCAAGAATATCAACACCACATTTGGCATGATTGTAGTAACTCATCCTTTCGGATTTTTCTACTTCGTTTTCTATATGACGGTGCAGAGAATTTATCAAAATAACTGGTTTATCCTTCTTCTGTCCAAATCGTAGAATTTTTACGTTTCCATCTGATATATATTTTGTATATTCGGTTGATTGAAACTGTTTTGGTAAAAATGGTAAAAATGAACTCAAAAAGCACCTACTAACGATGGCCTAAATACTGGATTGATCACTGGAATACTCATCAATTACAAGAATCTTTATGAAGATAACAAAGAAAGTTCCTTCATCACTCTCCTAAATAAGGCTAACAAATTTCTAGTTTGTGTTTGATGAACTTGTCATACCACTTAAGAAGGCGTGTGAAGACAATCACCGTGGAAACATTTGGATGACAAATGACTGAGAATTCTGACTTAAGTTTTAATAAATTTTATCATAAAAGACTCTTTTTTAATGTCTGTGATCAAGGTCTCTTCAAAATTTGGTATGTATATATTCCGATACAGGATAAAAATCTGAAATTATACAATATGCCGTATATGCTTAACACCTTACGCCTTGATCTTGGCAATTCTCTCCGGCTCTGGTAACATTTGACCATTTTTAATATGAAATCTTATGAACTTGATCTGCGTTTGACCCTTTTGAAGTTTAAGCAAATTCATTCAAATCTCTAATGTTATTAAGAATATCGATTCAAAACTCTTAATTGTAATCTTCTCGTATGAAAGTTACTCGCAAATATTCTCTACTCTCTTGAATTTTCGCATGTTTTGCAAGCCAAACAAATTATATTAACTCTTCTATCTTCTCTTGGTCTTCAAGAACCGCCTCCAATTTATCTTGAAATCATAGAAGATGCAGAAGCTAGAAATTCATCTGATGATGAAGATATTCAGAAATTTAATGATTACGCAGTGGAATTTTATTTTACATCACTATGTTATCAATATGAGGTTGCAGAGTAATTAAATCGGAAATCACAGTGTGTTCATTTTGTTTTTTTTTGTCAGATAATAATTATCATTTTTATTCTAAAAGTGTGCCTTCGATTCCAATATATCTCCACCACTATTAATTTCTTGAAAAATAGAGATTTTTTTAACAAACTCTAACCAACCAACATTGTCTTGTACGATTTAGATAGCTTTTTTATAATTATTACCTAATAATAAATTGTGTATTTATAGCTAGTTTAAAATAATATTGAATATTTAACGCAAGCTTGATAGTTTTTTTTGCCGCCCTAACCATGCCTCCAAGACTTTTAACTTCTACATCTCCAGCAATAAAAAGCGTTCTTTACTTGGGTTTTGTAGCTCTTGATCACGCTCAACTCCTGCCGGCAGTCATGAGCAATAGTCTTGGCCAATGAGCATAACTCTTGCATTTGGGAAATTGTATAGGCTATATTATCAGGTAAAGACTATTGTCCATGAGTGCCGGCCTTTTTTTCTGATGGAGTTTTTTCGTCTTTTTTCAGAACATTTCTGAAGGCTTCGAGGAATTAAAAAAAATCTAATTATGGTTCTTTTTTATTCATTTTTTCTATGACTCTTTTGATGGTTTCAGCTATTCCGTTGCTTTGCGGCTGATATGGAAGTGAGTACTTTAATGGATTGCATCTTTGAGAGTTCATTCTAGAAATTCTGATGAGTTGAACGGAGGACCATTGTCAGCTACTATTTTTCCGGGCTAACAAATTCAGCATTTAGACCATCCAGGACTACGGGTTAGTTGAAATGAATGAAAAAGAACTACGGCTAGAAATAGAATACCTCAAAGCCTTCAGAAATATTCTGAAAATAGACGGCATATCCCCAGTAGAAAAAATGTTCAACATTAGACCAAGAACAAACCTAGATCTTCTAAAACCTCTAAATGAAGCCAAAGAAAAATATTCCAAATCTAAGAAAGGCTTAAAAGTATGGTACCTAGTAGACACTATTAAAAATAGAGAAAAATCGGAAAAAGGTGAAATCACTAAAACAGATCTCTTTTTGTAAATTTTTTTCAATTTCGTTTTAAATGATGCCAAGATCAATAAATTTCAGTAACATTTGAAAGATAATCTATTTTGGTCATTGAGACTCTTCTGGCTTGATGAGCTGAGGGTCAAGATGAAACTATTCTTTGTCTGACTATCGATGAATAGACGATGGTCTAAAAGACTCTCAAATTT
The DNA here is from genome assembly GCA_012064415.1 of Gyrodactylus bullatarudis. NCBI lineage: Eukaryota > Metazoa > Platyhelminthes > Monogenea > Gyrodactylidea > Gyrodactylidae > Gyrodactylus > Gyrodactylus bullatarudis. The sequence goes on along the minus strand of SSNU01000076.1, from coordinate 190,737 downwards.
GGCAATAATCCTCTTCGAGATTTGGACAACGTTATCGACTTTGGCAAAAGTTTGAATTTTTCCTGTCACAACTCTGTTGAGTTCTTCCTTTAGGTTTATAATCTCCTCGTTTAGCACTGTAATCTTTTCATATTGAAGAATTGGCTAGAGTTAAATTAAAATATTTATTTCAGCTTGGAAATCTAGAAATGATGCCTCAATTACTCTAAAGATCTTGGTTGATTCGTTAAAAGATTATAACTACATTGGGATTCTTACTCCATAAACAATTTTTATAAAATATTAACACGCTGAATAATTCGGTGACCAAATGAGTTTATATTTTTTAACTATCTATGATTCAGGCAGTAATTAAATAATTTAATTTGAAAAATGATTTTATTTAAATGATTGAAACAATTCACTCGAATTCTTTTATTTTTTAAGAAGGAGAGGAAATTCGAAAAAATGTGATGAATTATTCTAAAGTTTTATTTTCTTGGTCTTAGAGAACCTTTTTTTCCTCATTATATTTCGAAAAGAAAGAAATCGAAACTTCCCTGAAAGATGAATCAAAATTCTATTTAAAGCTATGATGAATTGCAACTTCTGATATTATTTGAATATCATCAAATTTGGTATTGATTACCAATTCAATAGTAAAACCTTTTATTTAATAAATCTGAGTCGATATTCCTCATAGCATCGTCAGCTCAGCAGATAGGTTTCTAATAGTTTTCTCGAAGACTAGTCGACTATTGGTTTTATTACACTGAAAAATTTTAATTTTATAATGACTTACAAGACAAACTTTGAGCATGCATCTTTCCACGTTCAAATACAGAATTTCAGCGAGTCGGAACAATTCTGAGGTAGTCTGAAGGGGTCCTGTACAATTGGTAAATCCAACCATATTCAAATAATAACCTAAATAAGAGGTAAACTTCCAATAAAACTAATAAGAGATTTTGGAAAGGTAAGTTTAGAGGAAGCTTACACTTGATAACTTTCCTCTCTTGGTTCATTCGCATCTGATCGTTCACGGAGAGTGGCTTAATATTCGAGGTCCCTTGACTGTTTCTAAAGTTTTTAACTTCCATTGACGATTTGGGTCGGTCTGTTAGTGAAATGTAGGCTGAATTAACATCGTTCAAGCGTAGATCGATATTTGAACTATTGAAAGGAACTTGATTTGAATAGAGATCTCCAAATCTTTTTTCGATATGAGTTTGCTCAGCGTAAATTGGCTCATTACGATGGGGGTAAGGATATTTAATTGTATTCCTTAGATCATTTTGAAGATCATTTTGGTTTTTCATCACCTTGAGACTATCAAGACTTTTCTGAAATATGGTTTTTTTTAATCTTCAACTATTTTCTGATGTAAAATCTTTTAGTTGGACCTAGCCTTATTTAATGTTGGAAATGTATGTATTTTATAAAAAACTCTTTTTTTCGGAGATACCGTCATATTTAACTTGCATTTAATAATTCGATAAAATTTTTGTAGGGAAAATCATAAAATACCTTATACACCTAGTTAACCCAATCGAGACTAAAAGAAAATACATCGAGAAAAAGACTAAATTGGTGTAAAACAATTCTATATGAGATTCTAATGGGAATTATATTTAATAAGGATTCTTTTTGATCCCATCCCAAGAAAGTCGATTTTTTATTGAATTTCCCATCTACTAATGAGTAGATGAAAAACCAATCCTAACTGGTCTTTGTTATTTTGGTCAAATTTAGTTATCTCTTTGAGACTTGTTTAAAGTGAATTTTAAAATAGATTATGTAATAACTGAATATTTTCGACTTTGAATAATAGCCCTTACATACGGCGAACCTTACGAAAGGGTTAAATTTCAATTTTCACTCGATGATAGAGTGATTCTCAAAATCTGATTCAGCATATTCGATCTCTTTGTCAATCGTGATCATCAAAACTGCAAACCTGGCGCTACCCCGAAATTTTTGAATTTCAAAAATGACCACATTTTCAGTTTAAATAGTTGAAGCTGAAAAATTTTAATAAGTTCGATGATTTGATACCTAAATAATTTAATGAACTATTCGAATTTGACCTTAGAGATTGAAAGAATTTTCGAGATAAATTTTTTCTAATTTTTAATCATTTTCCTGTGTGATAATTAAAAAGGGATCAAAAAGAGCAAGTCTCAATCAAAACAACTCCAGTCCTATGCCCCAGCAACTACTACAAATGAGAGCAAAAGTATAAACTCAGATTCAGAAAAAAAGGATCTAAAATTAGTTTTATAATAAGATTTATTAAAACTTAAGTCAACATTGGGATTCTCATCCATCAATTTTCTCGCCAACTCCTTGGAACGAAGGTCTTGACTTGTGAGTCATTTACAATTTACTTTCAAATGTATTATTAGTGGTTTTGTACCTAGAGGTTTTGTCCTAAGTATCAGAGTTAATTCTTCTCTCAAAATCCGGTGTGGCGTAGTGGTATCTCTCTCCCCTCTCATTCGGACCCTCTTACTCACCCTTCAAACCCACACATTGAACACTCTTTCCCTGTTCCCTTATTTGTACAAATCATTTCTGTGAATAAATATAAATGTTTCAATTTCTAAAAAAAAAAGATTTTGCCTTCGAACTTTCTCTTGAAAAATGTGATCAGTTTTTCTCTTCTATTTCATCTATCGATGATAATATTACCTCTCTCCTAGCTAAATTTAAATCTTCTCTTAGTACAAATGTTTTTAAAACTCTTATCTATAAACTTAAAGGTTCTAATAGAATCTTCTCCAAAGACCTTCTTATTAAAAAACGTAAATTTAACTAATTTAAAAATGACTCTAATCTTTATTTCTCAAAATCTTCTTTTATTGATCACAGTATTTCTCTTTTCAAATCAAGATTGGATAATGTTGATACTTTTTATGACCTTGATAATTTCTTTTTTAATAATATTAACAATTTTTCATCTGATGAAGTTGATGCTAAACTCTTAGCTGTTTTGAATAAAAGCATTAAGAACCCGCTCAAGTACCAACATGAAAACTTTAGTAAAATTATTGTCAATAATATAAATGGTCATGCAAGGTATCATTGGATAGAGGAATAAATTTTACATTCTTTCCCCCATTAAAATGTGAGATTTTATCAAAGTAAGATAGCGTGTAGAAGGGTTAAAACAAAAAAGTGCATGACATTTTTCGCTAATTTTTCATCATTTTTCAACTTTAAGACCAATTTTAAAGATGATCCATCCCAAGAGCACGTTTTGACTTATTAGCATCTTATAGAAAATTTTACGCTCTTTCAAATGATATCAAATTTTACTCTGAAATGTCTAAGGATCAAGTCAAAAAATTAGTTTATTCAAGTCCCGATTATGAAAATTGTGCTATTTCGGTTTTTCGCGAATTGCGCAAAACCTGAGCAACTTAGAAAATTTTTGGAAGCAGATTCAGAATCTGCGTAAAATTTTACACCATAATCAGTTTGTCGCAAAAATTTGTCGCAACCCCCCAACCCCCGTGTAATAAAATAGATAATCCTAATGTTGAAAATGAACTCAGTTTTGAAACATTTAAAATTATTTGTAATTTTAAAGAAAATAAACATTTGTATTTAGATAAAAAAATTCCTCATATCATTAGAAATCTAAAAGCCATGGATAAAATCATTCTTAATGCTGATAAAAATAGGGGTCTTACTATCTTAGATAAACAGGAATTTGATCTTAAATCAAATAAAATATGTAATAACATAAACCTATATGCAGGGCATCCAAAAATAATCATTTGATTATTGTGCATATTTTTGATTATTTTGTTGTAGAATGAATAATGATTATTTCAAAAATTAAGGCTTATTTTGTTGTCAACCTGATACAATTTTATCAAGCCTAACAAAAATTGGGCTTAATTAAATTAAGATGGGATTTTTGAATAGTCTTGGACAATTTTTTTCTTGTCAGATAGATACTTAACACCTAATGTTTGAATTAATATTACAAAAATATGTCAGCTAAATATCTTCAAGCTTTCAAGGATGATATAAAAATGAAAAATTATGTTGTAAATATTGTCCAGATACTACTTTCCCGAAGAAGTCTTCAATTGTTCAACACCTGAAGACAGAAAAGCATATAAAAATCAAAGAAGACTTCAAAAATCAAATTAAATTGAATAATTCGCCTATTAACTGGTCTGAAAAGTTTACACGAGCATTTCTTGGAGCTAATATTCCTCTCACAAAACTTCGAAGCCCTAGTATACGTAGCCTTATTGGTGATTTGAATGTACACGTTGACTGCCATGAGACCTGCCGAAAATATGTCGATGCTATTTATCAAGAGAAAATTGACATCATTAAAAATTTAGTGAAAGACAAAAAGATTTTCCTCATCATCGATGAAGCTGATTTCGACGGATTACGAATCATCAATGTTCTCGTTGGTACACTTGAGATCCCAAACAAGTCTTATTTGTATGATAGTCAAATTGTTGAAGATGAGTTGAACTATCAAACAATTGGCAGATTGGTCAACAACGTTATGAATTCAATGAGTATTCAATATGAAAACTTATATTTCATGCTATCAGATGCCGCATCTTATATGATGAAATCCATGGATATCTTAAAACCTTTGTATCCAAATCTTTTCCACGTAACCTGTTTGGCTCATTTACTGAACAATTGCTGTGCTCGGATAAAATCATCTTTCAAAAACGTAGATAAACTAATCAGCTCAGTAAAATTTCTGGTGCTTAAGAATAGATCCAGAAAAAATAAATTTTTCTCGATTGGAATTCCACAATGTCCTGTTCAAAGTAGATGGGGAACATGGCTGAATGCTGCGCTCTATTATTCAGAAAAGTTACCAGAAGTCAAGCGAATAATTGAATCATTTGATGGGACTGGCAAGATACTGAGAAGAGCTAGGAAAGCAACTAATCAAAACGGTTTACCGAAGAATTGATCACCATTAAAAATTGCTACCAAAAATTGGTTTTTCTTATAGAAAAGATACAAAGTCCAGATGCTACCATTCGAAAATATTTTCTGCTATTGAGTGAATTGGACTTTCTGGAGGATCCTTGCAACCTGAAAAATTATTTGTCGAAACGCCTAGATTCGAACGGTGCTAAATCAATAATTAATCATGAAAATACAGAATTAGCCCTACAACTTATGCCGAACTCTCTCAGTGTCAATGCACCAGCTCTGATGTCGAGAGGAGTTTTTCAAAACTTAGATACATTTTGACAGAAAATAGACATTTCAATCAAAATAACATTAAAAAATATTCTGTAGTTTATGCTAACAATTTTGATTAAAAGTTTTGTAAAAATAATTAAATAAAATCTTTAAATTTCAAATAAAATTTCTTAAAAAAAACTGATTATTTTTTGACTATTTCCTCAATTTGAGCATAAAAAAGAATAATTTCAGTGATTATTTCATGAGATTATAATCAAAAAAATATGATTATTTTTGGATGCCCTGCCTATATGTTACTATTAGAGTCGTCTGTTAAGACACTTACTAATAAAACAAACAAGTTTTTGTGTGATTAGTAATCACTGATTACACTACGTTTTTTTAAAAATATTCGCCCCATTAAGCTTAATAATAACATCCTTGGTAAATCTTTTTTCTTAGTTAAAGTACATGAAGAAAACAGACCTCTGAGAATGATTATTAACTCTAAATGTTCTAAACTTAATCAAATAGGTGAGATTATTTTAGAAAAGATTAATAGCTTAGAATTTAACTTTAGTTCTTGTTTGAAAAACTCCTATCAGTTAACCAATCTTATTAACTTAAATATCTGTGATAATTTTAAATTTTTTTCTTTAGATGTTGTAGATCTGTATAATAATATTCCTTTAAATGATGTTTTAAATTTATTTTTTAGAGAACTTATTAATAAAAATATTAATACAGATTCAAGTAATTTTATGACAGAAGGGTGTAAACTGTGTTTAGAAAATAATATTTTTTCGTTCAATGATGAATTTTTTAAACAAAATAATGGTCTGGCAATGGGCAATCCTTTGTCACCTTTTTTCGCAAATTTATATATGTCATTTGTGGATAAATTCATTAAAAATTCCCCTAATCCTTATTTGATAACTAAGTACTTAGATGATTATTATTATGATATTATTAATCTAATCTTTAAACTTAGATTTAAGTTTCCAAAACTTAAATTTACTTTTGAGGAATGTTCTAATAATAACATTAAATATCTTGATCTAAGTTTAACCTTGAAAAATAACTATATTGAAAAATCTATTTTTAGAAAAAAAGTAGTAGTAAGAATATTATGCTTAAGCTTAGGAGTAACACTTTTTTTCAATACAAAAAAAACGTAGTTCGTGATGAAATCTTGAGAACTTTTCGTCTCACTGATCAAAATCTATGGGATGTCGAACTTGAGAGACTAAAATTTATTTTGAATAAAAATGGCTACCCTAATAAAATGTTTTATCATTTAAGGGATCAAATTTTTAATGAGTTTTATTCTCCTAAAAATATAAAAAATCAAGACATTGATACAAAAAAAGTAATAGTTCTCGAACACAGCCCTCTGAACTTAAAATTAGTTAATATTTATAAAAAGTTTAACTTTAGAGTTGTTTTTAAAAATAGTATTAATATTTTTGATATTCTATCTAATAAAAAAATTGTGATATTTTGGATAAAACTGGTATTTATAAATTAAAGTGTAGCTGTGATAAAAGTTATATTGGTCAAACTGGTAGGAATTTTAAAACACGAGTTGATGAACATAAAATATCTATAGCTAAAAATGATTTAAATTCTCATGTGTTTAGACATATTTTTAATAATAGTTCTCATAAAATTAACTTTAAAGAGGTCGAAATTTTAGGTGTGAAGCCTATCGCCGTCGAAACGTTTGGAGTGACCGTAATGGATGAGAATCCCAATGTTGACTTAAGTTTTAATAAATCTTATCATTAAACTCAGAGAAGTCAACAAAAGTTGATAACACGGGGGTACACACTAGTGATTTTTTCAGGGTCTGTTAAAAATAAACTGCTGATCTCAAATGTGGTTGAAATTTATAATTCTATCGAGAAATAAAAAAGTTATGACATAAAATAACAGAATTGACGTTTTCTATGGGAAATTAACTTAATTATCATTGTTGGTATCATTAGAAAGAGCGAAAAATTCTGCGTCGAATGGTACCTCTGACAGCTGCAGATGTTTTTGTTTATCTGCTCTAAATCATTTTTCAATAAAAAGTTTGGTTATATTTGTTAGTCTTTCTGGTTTTCTAGACTGTAAACCAAAAATGAATATTAAGACACTTATTAGTGTGAAATTTTTAGCTTAGCTGTTCGAAGCGTGGACGAGCACGCAGATGACCCAGGTTCTATTCTCAGGCTATGGTATACTGACGAGTCCTAATGAGGACGAAACATGTATGAACCTGTCACCGTTTGTTGAATGCTAATTCGACTCTCTCATTGTATTGAAATTTACTAGTCCAGTCTCTAGGTCCTAGGTGCGAGATGATATCTCCATCAAACTAGAAAATCAGAGGCTCAGTAATTTACCCAAGATTACACTCAGCTAAGAATTAATTGAACAGAAATAATTTTAATTGATCAATACCTCCTAATTGGATGTAAGAGTTACCATTCGGCGAAAAATTTTGCGCCCTTTCTAATGATACCAACAATGCTAATTAAGTTATTTAGGAATATTTTTCCCATAGGAAATGTCAATTCTGTTATTTTATGTTATAAATTTTTTATTTCTGGATAGAATTACAAATTTCAAACTCATATGAGGTCAGCAGTTTATTGCATACAAACTTTGAAAAAATCACTAGTGTACCTAAAAAAATATTTTTTATTCACCACCCGTGTAAGCAAATTAACTCTCAACCATTAGTTAGCACCCTGAGCGAATCAAAAACTTGTAACAGTTCTACACCTTCAATAAAGAAAGAAGGTAGAAAACGTAAAAATTTAAGTGGCCAACAATTCATGGACAGATACGTAAAGAGAAATAGTGACCCTGGAGATGAGCAGTGAGATCCCCTTCTTCCCCATCATTAGTGCATGATATTTATTCAACCAATCAGAGGATGATTACGAACATTAATCTGTTGAATTTTACTATATATAAAGCCGGTGTAATAGCCTGGAGAGATCTGGCTTTATTACTAAATATTCACTAGGTTTCTAAATCCTCACAATGAGGATTAAAAAGTGGAAATGTGGCCCATTAAAAAAATCAATAAACGGCCAAATTGAATTTTTTTCACAAATTCGTTTTTATTTCAACAATTCACGGCTTCTATTCATCATGGAATTTAAAAAATTCAATTTGTTCCTGCCTATCCGGAGAGAAATATCAAGTTTTTCGTAAAAATAATAAATTCTCATGTCCACTGGGTTTAGTATGACTCACCACTTTTTTGAGGTCATCATTGGTAGGACATGGTTGTCTTGATTTTTCATTTATTCTGAGGGATTCCTCTCTTGTTGGTGGCCTAGGTGGAAGATATGTACTGTCTTTTGTCTGGGAATTATTTCTTTTCAAGGATGGAACTCGTCTGAGGCTTGTACTTTTCCTCTCGCAACTACGGGTTAATTTTTCAATCTTGAGGAATTTCTGCTTATTCACCGTTTGCCGGTCCTCCTTCAATGTATCGATATCAATGATCAAGTTTGCTGCATCATTCATGAACGAAGTCCAAGCTTCGCGTAGACCACTGATTATTTCTTTTATATGAAAAATACTGCCTAGGGTTTGATTGACGTTGAATGACAAGATGAATAATTCTGACAGTTCTAGGATATATTTTTCCACAAGAATGGCAACACTACTGAAACAATGGGACAGTGAAACTTGTGACAGCAATTTGCTTATCTAAGAAAAAGAAAAATTTTTTTCGTTTTGTGTTTCAAGCCAAAGGTATTTTAATGATTTGTATGAGTTTCTGAAAAAAAGAATCTTCTGCTAAAAGGTATCTTGATGATTTGTACGATTGCCTTCATAATGGGCATTATGAACGCCTGATAGCTGTTGATCTCACACTTTTAAAAGAGATATAACCCTGAGAAAAAGGCTAAGGAAACCTAAGCTGAATTTCTTCATATTCCTAAGGGTCATAAAGGGTTTAAAATTTCAAAGTGAAGTGACCTCAAGTAATGTTGAATAAGAAATTTTATTGGCATTTTCAAGTAAATTGCTGTAACGATGAACTTTTTAGTACATGCTTGCAGATACCTGTTAGATATCATTATTAATATCTCTTTTTTTTCCACCACTAGAACAAAATCATTAGGAAAATAGCTGGGATCATTGAAGGGTTGTAAAATTCTTTTTTTCCTTTCGTTGTTGTTAAATGTCAATGATCTGCAGAAATCAATGTACCTCTCTTATTTACATCGTGAGATCTGTAGACTTTACAAGACTTATTCCTAGGGGAGAGTTTGGATAGATTTTAAGAAAGCATTTCTTAATTTTGTTAAATATCAACCAAATTCGATTTAGTAGTAACGAGAGACGAGGAATAATTTGGGAAGCAAAAGAAAACTCGAATTGAACTATGACTAACCTGGTTAATGCGCATAGTGTTATCGGTTAAATCACGAATAGTTGCCTCATAGCTCATCAAGTCAGGGTTAGGATCTGAGAGCATGGCGATGGCCTTGTCGATAACTTCAAGACTTGGTATAGGCCTGCCCTTGTTTGACATGAAAATTTCACAAGCTGAATCATGAATACAGTCGTAAAGCTATAAAGAAAATACAGTATTATTGATAAAAACCATATAACCATGTAATCCTTATCTTTGCTTGACCCTAAATATTTTTATTACCATTTTATTCTGGGATAAAAGTAACCCCTGATTGGTTTTTACTCACCTCATCAATGATACCATCAACACTCTGATTTAATCTCCGGCCAAGCTGAACTAATAACCTCGATTTTCGAAGTTCATCCCCCTTGTTTGCATGGATTTGTGCTTCACGACAAAACTCTTTGATGAGGTCTCTTGTGGTCGTGAGCGCCAAATCAACTTCCCCGAAATCTCTCAAGGACTTTAATTTGGTCATCTGACTAACATTCTGACAAAATCGGTTAACTTGCAGCATAATCTAAGAATGAACTAAGAGAATTTAATATATTTTTTATGGAATTCACCTGGCATACCTGTGTCAAGTCAGAGTTGTACGAAAACCTGCTGGTAATGCTATCAACTGACATTTTTCGACTCTCCTGGTTCAGCGATTCCAATGAAGGTATATTATCACCATTGCCGATAAAATCGTCCACTAGTTTCTACAGAGTATAAATAAATGAATCACAATAACACTGGTTGTAAAATAAAAAAAATTTACGAACTTTTATCAAGATATAAAAATACTTGTGTAAGTTTTCATGCTGATTACGAATCTGTGCTCAAAATTTTCCTATCTTACAAGGTTTGGGTATAAATCGGGAAAATGTGAGAAAGCAAAATTTGCAAAAAAAGGTATCACATAAGTCGAATTTTAAAAGAGAGAAACAAGTTTATCTATACAAAATTCCTAATTATAACATTTTAACATTTTGTTTTGATACGATAAATTAGAGTTGAAAAAATAAGCTTCTAAGGATTTTAGTAAGAAAGAATATATTTGATATTAAAATTAGGAGTAATTTACTTTTTTGACTATGGTTGTTTTCTTTTTTTCCTTTTTGACTATAGTTATTTATATTTTTATCTTTTTAACTATAGTCATATTACTTTTGACTTTAGTCAATACCATATTTAGCTTTCTGACCATACTTTCTCTAATCTTCATCTTTATGCGTATACTTTTTGAATTGTTATTCTTTTTTGACTATAGTTAAATTTCTGTTTTTCTTGATGGAAAAAAATATTTTTTGCAAAAATTCTTTTCGACAATAGTCAATTCCATGTTTATCTTTTTAACTATGGTTATTTTCCATTTTTAATTTCTTAACTATAGTAAATTTCATTATTACTTTTTTGACTATAGGTATTTTCCATTTTTACTTATTTGACTATGGATTTTTTGAAACGATCCTTTATTCTTCAAGTCTTCCGAATATAAATGTACGGAAAAAGCATGTCTATTCAAAATAAGATTTTATAAGAAGCGAGATGGGACTGTCCACTTAACTCAATTTGTGGAACACTCCTGCACTATGTAAGTAATATTTTATGGTACTTTAGATTCGAAATACTCCAAAGAGTTTTCTACGAAAAGAACTTTTAGAACCACTAAACAATCATATGGAAAACTTTAGGCCAAAAGATGCTCAGAACGTTTTAAAATCTCAACATGGTCTATCTACAAATTATCATCAAAATTGGAAAACCTTACGTAAATTGAACCAGTCAAATGATGATGATATCCTCAATTGTTTTCATAAACTAGAAGATTTTTTGAACTGGAATTTATTAAATAATCCAGGGTCTTTTATCGACTTGAAGACAAAGGATGACCAAGAACTAGAATTTTTTTACTTTTCATCAGGACATTCGATAAATACATTTAAATTGATTCCGCCTCTTATAGATTTAAATGGGTGTCATATGAAAAGACAATGCAATGATACCCTCTTGACTGCAACCGGAATTGATGGAAACAGTGAAATATATCCAATTGCTATTGCATTAGTTCCTAGTGAAAATTACAAATGCTGGTCAATTTTTATCCACAATCTTGAAAATTCTCTCCAACTTCGAAACTTTAAGGATTTAGTAATAGTTTCTGACAGAGAAAAAGGCCTTTTGAAATCTGTATCTGATATTCTCCCAAATGCTTACCACTCATTTTGTTTGTTTCATATTGGTAAAAATATCAAGACAAGATTTCGAATCAACATCAATAAACTTTTATGGAAAGCTGCCATGCAAATTGATGAACCTTCCTTTTTTGCAATTAATGGAAGAAATTAAAACCTTAAACATTGATGTCCATGAATACCTGTCTGGAATTCCACCTCAAAATTGGGCAAATTTTTCTTTCCCAGTCTGTCGATTTGGTCAATTGACATCGAACATTGCTGAATATTTCAATAACTATATCAGGGAGTTAAGAAAATTGCACCCTTTTAATTTACTGTACAATTATTGTTTAAATGAAGTTGATCGATTTGTGAGAAGAAAGGATAAATATTCAAAACTACATTCAGCATATCCAGAAAATTTTGAAAAAAAAATTAAAATTTTGATAGAGGAAGGTCGTAAATTAGTAGTTAGAAAATCAACTTGTGAAGATGAGTACTATGTTATGAAAAATCCTTCGTCAGATTTATTCAAAATATTCGAATTCAAGAACTTGGAATGCACGTGCAATGTCAGTAAATTCACTGGAGTTCCGTGCAAACATTTTTTGCGGTGGCGATTTTCAAAGAGCTAGACTTTTCAGAATTTATTAACCCATTTTATAGGATAGAAACCCTTTTGAAAATCAACTCATTCAATTCTCACATACCTGACTTAGATTCATTAAAGTCGAGTTCTATATCAGGCATAAAAACATGCACTAAACGAAGAAGACCTAAAGAAAAACGAATAAAATCTTCTAAAGAAAACATTTAATGTGATAATTGTATTAATCAATATAATTTGAAAGTAATATTTATGGCTCTTAACTATGTGTTTTTACTTTAATTTTCTACATTTTTTATTCGATAGTCCAATGAAATAATCTTGATTCAAAGTTAAAAGTAATATGACTATAGTTAAAAAGATAAAAATATAAATAACTATAGTCAAAAAGGAAAAAAAGAAAACAACCATAGTCAAAAAAGTAAATTACTCTAAAATTAGCATTTTATCGGCTCAATTTTTAACTGGTTTTCAACTCGAATTTTAGGTTTAAACATATATCACTCAACCTTACTAGCTAGGAGAGTTTTTATCAAAGCAAATGAATCACGTGAGTATTTTGAGACGAAATAAATAGGGATGATAAAAATATTATCAAGAGATAATTTCAGTTTAGAAACATCACATGAAAGAAAACTTTCCTCTCAATTTGAATAAACAAGACCAATGAAATTTCAGACAAATCAAAAAACCTAAATTCAAACGGTTGCCATAAAATCACATGAACAGTACTGAATATTCCTTTGATGTTACCTACGCAGAATTTAAATTTAACAGAAATGATCCTAACATGATTTAAATACTATTTTCATTGAAAAAGCACTTGAAGCTTTATCAGCAAAAGATGTTCAAAATTTTAGTGAAAACGTAGTAAAATTTCATTGAAAATCTAGCGGCATTTTTAAAAAAGTCTGATCTTCAACCTTGGATATTATCACAGACAAGCATTTTGATGCTTGATCTTGTATAAAATAATGTTTAGAATTCTTGGTATTATCATTTGAGTATGTTTTTAAAATAGGTTTAAAAATTTGTTACTTCTCTACTTATCACATACAAACTTCACCTTCTTATGTCTGCCATTGACTTAGAGAAGAACTTGAGGTTTCATCCTTCACAAGCGCTGGCAAGACATCATTTACTTTGGATGATGAGCGTCTAGTCGCAGCCACTCCAAGAAGTGGCAAAATCACGCCATAGTGAGGCAAAGGGACTTCAATGTCCAACAATAACGCTACAACTCGAGAGTTGAAAGCAGCATCATTAACAATGAAAAGCATACTAGAGTATTCCAATCCCTACGTTTATTAGAGATGTAACAAATTTTTAAACCTACTCAAATGATAATACTACGAATTCTAAACATTATTTTATACAAGATCAAGCATCAAAATGCTCGTCTGTGATTATATCCAAGGTTGAAGATCAGACTTTTTTAAAAATGCCGCTAGATTTTCAATGAAATTTTACTACGTTTTCACTAAAATTTTGAACATCTTTTGCTGATAAAGCTTCAAGTGCTTTTTCAATGAAAATAGTATTTAAATCATGTTAGGATCATTTCTGTTAAATTTTATTATCCCACAATGCCTACGAGAGAATTTAGTGAAAATGGACAATGCACGACTATGCATGGGATTGCGAACGAATTTTCAGTTATTTTTGATCTCGCACATCAAATTGCACGGATAACTTTGATTTAATAAAAGGTAAAAATTCGATACATATCTAACGTTTATAATCCCTGTCAACTTTAAAAAATATTTCATTTATTTATTTGTAAAAAACTTGCTCAATGATTTGATTCAACCAATAGTTTACAAATGATATAATATTTTGAGTTCTACGAGTTGGAAAAATAATTTTTTCGTCTACTTACCATCCATTGCAAGGGTTATTTATTATTGGTTTCCAGAATTTGGTAGAAATTTCAGACAACAAACAAAAAAAACAGTAGGTTAATTGTGTCTTGGACATTCAGCATTGCATTACTTTTAAGCGAGGTAATTTCTTCTTCCAAAAAGGAAATTCCTTTCAAACAAACTTGATGTCCTTGGAAAAAGTTTTCTTTTCAACCTTCTTGTACACCTACACACAACTATGCCTTTTAAATTCTTCTTAGCATTCAGGCTAGGATTACATTAATTATAGCTGGGATGAGAGGAGAAAAAAACTAAGATTTCGGACTAGACATTGTATAAAAATAAAGAAAACTCCCATTTTGGCAGTGGAATTGATCATTTTTCAAAGATAAGTTAATACATTAGATTTTATGATCAAATTGCACGGATAACTTTGATTTAATAAAAGGTAAAAATTTGTTACAACTCTAGTGATAAGTTTGCAATTCATCTCAAATAAAGTTGAAAAAATAGGATTACTAGAAATATTTCTTTCTAAGTGCTTAGGGAACGTCTTATTTAGTATTGGATTAGCCCATGTCGCTGAATGTTGTGTGGCTTACTAGCCATTGATATTTGAGCTATTCCAGAAAAGAGTATAATTGATTGAAATTATTGAACTTATCTATGTTCAGAGATGATAAGATTCATGTCCATAGGAGCTGAATAGCTAATTCAGAATAATGTATAGATTTTATATTTTTTATGAAATCAATAAGTAGCTACATCAAGCGTCTCTTAGAAATGGGGTCAGTTTCAAATCCATTTCTATCTTAATGCTTCAATATCTCCAAGTTGTTTTTAACCAGTATAGAAAGGGTTAATTATAATTATTGATTATTTCACTAAAACTTTTAGCTATAAAGCTTTACAATCAGTTTTGAAAGTCCCTGTTAAGAGCTAGGAACTTTAAAAGCCAAGAGTCTCATGGGTTATGATTTTTACAAAAATCTCGATTCTTTAGTTAGGTTTGTAATTCCAACTAACGTTTTTCAGGGAGTCTTAAAATATAATAAATTCTACGAATAAAAGTAGAAATAGGCTAGACATAATTCGAGATCTTTTTGCTTGCAATCAAAACCAACCGTCCTTTTAGTCTGGCGATACTTGAATGTGTCAACACATCTCCATGACAAACATCGAAATTGCTGTTCGCAAAAGAACACAGTGAAGAGATTATTTTTCCAAACGTGTTTACAATAAAAAGTACAGATATTATATCGTACAGATGTTCCTCCATTGGAATAAAACGATTACTCGTGAGAAAAATGATTTAAAAATAACGAACTCTCCAGATGTTACCAATTGAATAAGAAAGCGTTTAATTTTGCAAAAAAAACAGTTGAGCATTAACCCTTAAAGTCCCAGAGAATTTTTTTTGATGACTCGCATTCAATCTTTTGTCTATCCTATGGTTTGTGAATACGCTGCTTACGAATCTACAGTTGTTTCAACGCAATTATTTTTGGTTCAGAAGTAATCGATCAAAAAATTTCAAAAATATCAACTCTCTTTAAATTAGTATAGCTGGAGTTTGACGAATGATAGAGCCAAGATCTTTGCGTATTCCAGGAGATTAATAAATTTCCTATCGAATGGGTGGTAAACGAAGTATTTTCTGATGCTTGAATGAACGAGTTGCTTAAATGACGTGTGATAAAACTGTTGGACTTTAAGGGTTAAGTTTATTACTACATTAGGAAGACAAGTCATTTTGTGAAATGTAAAAAAGATTATTCAAGCGGCCAAGAAACAATTTATTAACAAAAAATATTGGCAAATTCTAAGATAAGTGAAAGCATCTTGTCTGCAACTTGAGCAAACCAAACAACACGCATTATAATAAGCCCCAGAGTTCTTTCTACAATCACCCCGGCAATCGGCTTCAGCCATTAACAATAGGCTGATCAAGATGGTGAAAACCATCAAGAGACATCTAAGCCATTCTAAGAAAATACTTGAGAAGAGTTTGACTTACTTGTTAGTGTTGATTGAGCTTTTCTATCTTATAGGGTATTTCCAAGTGACTTTTATACCAAAAAGATTCCAATTAAGACATCTGAATCGATAACATCATCGTTAAAGTTTTTCAAGCTCATTAGGTTAGGTTCTTTGAGAAATAAAGTAAGTCCGAGAAAATTGAATAAATTATTTTAAAGTATATTATTATTCTCTTCTAATTAATCCTTACGATACCAAAAGTCATATATAGATATAAATAAGATACCAGGCTTCAACTGCTCCTGTGGCTTAACCTACTTCGGAATGATGACGAGAACACCTTACAGAGCACCTGAGGGAGACAAATCAACCAGCAGGCAAGGGTTAAGGAGTAAACCGAGATTTTTGAGCTATAAATTTCTAGACTTGATCAAAATCTTGAACGGATTTCGTTAACATTTCATAACACATTAACACGATGAAAATTCTTTACTGATTTCAATTTAGTTAATTTCTCATATAATCGAAGCTGAAATATTTTTTCTGGTGATAGTGAAGTTAATCTTACGAAGTATCGAAATGTCTCTACCATTTTAATGAAAATCTATTTTGGATAAATATTACATAATTTATTCTGAACATCATGATTACTCAGGGAAAATAAAGTTGAAAACTCACTTTGATTAGCTTAGCCAAGCTCCAAATGTATTTTTCGTCTTCTCTGAAATAATAAGAAAAAAATCGAATCAAATCCGTTAGAATAAAATCAAAAGTCAATCTTAGCATGTTTCCATGTTCAAATTTCTTGAAAAGATTAATTTTTAGATGATGAAATACATACTACTTTTGTCTTGGGATTTTTCTTTGCTCTATTTAGAGCTAATCCAAAATGTTTTCATCAATCATGTCAAAATCAAACATTGGGTTAAAACACCATTAGAATCTTCTCAAGAAACATCCAACTTAAAAGTTGGAAAAGTATTTCATTGAAAGAATAAATGAAGGAATTTTCAACTCACTTCATCGTGGACTTTGCCTCTACAATTTGTTGACTTAGATAGCCTGAAATAAAGACAACTTATTATTATTGCCTTTTGATGATCCTGTGTATAAAAACTCCCTACACACAAATTCCCTGTATTCTGTAGGAATATTCAAATATAATACGAACGCAGTGTACAATTCAGTACTTAATCTAAAGTTTTTTATTACATTTACTAGTGTAATTGTATTTGGTGAGGGTTACATAGGGGAAGAGGAAATTAGATAAAATTTATATTCAAACACAATCTCCCACGGATATTTTTTTATTGTTATTTCGAATTGATTTATAGAAATTTTGATAATGAACATACTCTGTAATAAATACTAAATAGTGATACTTCAGGAAGTAATTCTTTATTCTTAATTATGTAATGCTGAAAAGAAATTAAAGTTTTGCTCAAATAAATAATCTGCAGTAGGCTAATACAAAGTTTTATTTTCCGCGAACAATGTTTTATGTCTTGATCAAAAATTGGTGTTTTAACCATGAAAAACATCAAAATTTACCTAGGAATTGCTTTCAACATGTGGAAAAAGACTCAAGTTTAACTGTAAGCTCTAATTTTATTCAAAATGTAGCCCAAACTATTCAAAAAGCTCAATTTTGTCTTTTGTCGTGGTTAAATTCATTGAAAAAATATTGGTGTATGTTCAAAAATTATTGTTTTCAATCTAGATTAGAACAAACTCGAAAGCGTTTGGTTTTCTAGGGAAAAATGCATAGTTTTCAATTATTATCTTCAAAATGAGATGAAAGCTGGGAAAAGTTGGCCTACTCTGATCTACAGTAATGAACAGACTCATAGAATTTCATGAATGAGGCTAGTTGACATTTTACTAAGACTAGATCTTTTTCGCCGGAATGTCAGGAACACAAAATATTAAATCAGCCAATAAGTTGTTAAAAGTATTAAATCTAAAAAGTAGAGCAAATTTGGATTTTTAAAAATTGCTCAAATTTTTATCGATTTCGAAGAATTAAAGCTGTTAAATACTGATATTTGAAGTAAACATAGGACAAAAATTAACCTAAAGAATTTCACAGAACACGTCATTAATAAAATCGAATCATTCACGAGAGAAAATGGTCCAAAATTAAGGATTTTTACTCATTCTTTCAACCTTTATGGTCTAATTTGCTTCCTTCATCTAGTGATGATGCGAAATATCTGCATTTAAATTCTTCAAATCTTCTAATTTGATAAAAAATTTAGACGAAATTGAATTTTTTTCAGATTATTTTTATTTCATAATGGGATCCTAAAGATATTTATGTTCTTGACATGAGTAAATTCTCATCTTTACTCGAGATTCTATGAGAATAAAGGTGAAAAACCGCAAAACTCAAACTCATCTTTCAATCCTGAAAGTACCTCTTTATTCAGTTAAACACCTCA
Organism: Gyrodactylus bullatarudis; assembly: GCA_012064415.1. Taxonomy (NCBI): domain Eukaryota; kingdom Metazoa; phylum Platyhelminthes; class Monogenea; order Gyrodactylidea; family Gyrodactylidae; genus Gyrodactylus; species Gyrodactylus bullatarudis. The sequence goes on along the minus strand of SSNU01000076.1, from coordinate 172,093 downwards.
AGATGAAGAGTGGTTATAATTTCGACTGAAAGAACCGTCATACATGCTAACGGATTATCTCTCAGTTCACCAAGGACTAATCGAAGAATGTTGGGGGAAACAAATTTCTCAGTATTACAAGAATCGGTCATGTTGCTGACTTTTAACATTTGAAGAAAAAAATTATGAAAAATATTTTTCAAATTTCATTTGGCGCAAAAATCCGATTTTTTCGAACTTTCAGCTGAAAGATTTTATTGATTTGAAAGTGGGAGAGTGATCAAAAAAGTTTTTTCAGGATAAAGATTAGACAAGAAAGCTGAATAGCACCGTCAAATTACCAAATAGTGAAAATGATCAAAAAATCGAAATTCCGCTCCCAAACGATAATGTTATTATGCATAATATCAGATTCAGTTGAATTAATTTTCTTTTCCAATCCTGATCTTGAAAAAAACTCTTTTGATCAGCCTCCCACTCTCAAATCAATAAAAAATTTCAGCTCAAAGTTCGAAAAAATGGGATTTTGGTGCCAAATGGGAATTTGAAAAATGACCATATTATTCATAAAAATATTTTTTTTCAGAATTCTTTTCTTCAAATGGTAAAAGGGGGCAACATGAGTAGGATTCCAAAGAATCTTTAGCAAATTTGAATTCTCGATGAAAAAATCGAGATTTCTGTAAAAATCATGGATTCCCAACTTCATATCAATTAGCTACATACATTTAATTCGTTGAGATCAAAATGTGATTCTTGGGCATAGAGACTGGTTGTAGATTTTCTCGATATTTGAACCAGATGAACCTTTCGAGATAGAGATATGTATATCATGATGAATAGATTATTATGTATTCATTAGTACAGTATTTGTACAAGGATAAAGGTTCAACCTGAAAACCATATGTATATTGCTTTTACATGCATTGCACACTGATCCCAAAACATTTATTATGATACGAACAATGTTGTTGATCCTTGTAATAATCATCTACTTTGATGTATACGCATCTTTGTGCATCATTCTACGTGTACAATCTCTAACCCTGAAAAGTTGTTTTTACCCTCTCTTTGCATAGTGATAAAATAAATGGTTTAAACAGCAAGGAGAGAGCGATAGGTTAGTGGGTGAAAAATCATTGAAAGTTTTGGTTCAATAAAACTTACTATCGTGGAAGATTGGAGATGAAAGAAATATTGATCAAATTAGGATCTCTGGACATGGAGATGGGAAGAAGATGCGCTTTTATCATAAAAAAGTTTATAAACTCGTCTTCATCTATTACCTCCTCCTACAATCTCAGAAATAAAAACTATAATGATCATATCTTATTGTCGTCTTTTAGACAATTAGACGCTAAATTCAATTTGAAAACTGACATTCAATTTATTCGAATTCTTGATGAAAAAATTGAGATAACTCCATATCAGTTAGGTTTTGATGGGATCTTCATAATAAATAGACCTTGACTATAGTTATTACGTTAATTAGAAAAAAATTAACTTGCAATTACGAAGCTTGGTACAAAATGTAAAGGTTGAAAAACAGATTGATAAAAACCAAGACACTGAACTTTTACCATTTTGATCTCAAAGGTAAGATATTATATAATATTTATTGAATACCAATGATGAACATTGATTATTTTGTAAATTCACACGTTCACATAACAACAAGCTTTTAGTTAGAGAGCTGGGATAATAAAGCCATACTATTTTAATTAATTAATTAATTGTATAACCATATTATATATTGATCAATGATCATGGGTATTTCATATGGTTGAAATGAAGAATACATCTTGAAACATGAACTATAGTTTATACAGTATTTTTCAGTAACCAAGACTTGCTATGACTTTATGCAGATGCCAATTTACAACCACTTTCTTTTTTCAATGTTCCTGATTAAATTAATGATAATAATAAAATTTCCCTGCCGGTTGCACATGATACGTGAGGAAATTTCCATTTCTGCTTCAGAAAATGCCAATCAATATGCAATGAATGGTTATAGTATTATTCATTGTTGAAAGTGGATTCATAACATTCTCGAAAAAACCTATTCTTTCTCCAGATTTCTATGCAGATTATCTTACAAAATAATATTAATCAACTAGGCAATCGATTGAAAAGAGTGTTGTGGAGAATGTGAGAATGTGCACACCCCCGATTTTCCAGCTAAAAATAAGAGTTCGTATTTGAAATCTACTAAGAAGTAGGACAAATATATTTAAATTTTAATATTTTAGGTAAATTTTGTGACTTTTCTAGTTTTTGGTCTCAAATTGTACAGAATTTTCTCCTGATTCGATCAGTACCACTAAACCCTATCAAATTCGTTCATTAAGTATGGAAACTATGGAAAATAAACTTCGAAATTTTAAAGTGAAAAATTAATGGTCACCCTCTCTCCTAATTTACAAGTTGAGCTAAAGTTTCTTACTAATTATGCATTACATTTCCGTCACAAATTGTCTATTTAAGGTCAAATTGTTTCAAAAAAAATTAATATAGAATTCTATCAGCGACTTTGGAAACATTATTCAATAAATTGAGCTCATTTTTAGTCAAAATTTAAACACCCGTAACTTTTTTATTATAAATGATAGAAATGTAATTTTTTCTGCAAATGAAAGAGAATTTCAAGCTTAATCTTCGGACGTGTTCAGTAAGATGTTTGAAAACGAAAATTAATGTGCAATTGATTCTTTTTTTCTGCTTCTGGACCTTCAATCTGATTGGTTCATCAATCTGATCTTAAAAACTCCAAAAAGCTTGAGATAATTGAAAGAAATGGTATTAAAACTGGATGCCATGAATATGGATTGTATGAGTCTACTGGTAGACGATTTCTTAAGGACTTTTACAAATAAAAGCATTCATCTGGGGGCATACTCGAGAGTTACAACTCATGAGATTTACGTAGTAAAAATTCATTAGCCTCTGTTAGACTGAGGCAACGGTATAAAACTTAATTAACTACATATGCTTTACCCAATTTGATGTATTGATAATGAAAAATGATTACAGATGAAGCCAGTAGTCTAATTAATCCTTCCTTTGAAACTGATTAATTATGAGTCTAATTGATCTAAAACTCATTCTAATTAGTTATACTTTATTGAGTTATTAATAGGTTAACGAATTAGATACTCGACCTATAAATCATTGGTGAGAAGCAAGGAGCAAAAGGGAAGTTAAAGACAAAGACTCCCTCAGACTAAAAGTTCTAGAGAAAATACAACACGTGAGTTTAAAATATAAAACTACCTCAAAAATCTCGAATCCTGATTCTTGATTAATTCTGGTTTTTTGAAAAAAATATGGCTAATATCGTTGCGGTATCACCTAAAGATAATATTAGCTAGCTATAATTTGACCATGTATTACAGATTATTCATCCTATTAACTGCAACACATAAATTTTTCATCATTATCTAATTCCTTTTTTGTCTTGGATATCAAACTCCAAAATTCTTTTATTCTGAATAGATTATAGAGAGGGTGAAATGTTAAGCATGCAAGATGATAGTCACATTTCGGTCCTAAAGAACATATATCAACAAAAACATTCAGCTGAAAGTATTACATGAAATAAATGTAAATTTGGCTCAGACTTGAAGTTTTTTTGAATCATTTGATTCAAATTTAGTAATCAATGTAATCGAAACCTATTTAATGATTTCATAAATATTATAACGTCATATTTTTTAGTCTTGTCTGGAAAAGTATATAACTTTCTCTATAAAAATGTAGCATAGCAGTGTATGATAAATCCTGATTATTGCCTATTTTTTTATTTAGTGTTAGAAAAATTTTCTTTGTTTCAGAAAGTGAAGATAAATGACATTAGCAAGTCTGATGAAAATCATTTGAATTTCATATAAAAGCCCATTACTCATCCGTCTGGGGATTTTTCAAATTTTGAAAATGCTGGCTTAGATGCTTTATGATGTACTTCTGTCGAATTTCAAAAACTAATTTTTAAGAACAGACCTTTAATTAAATTTATTTTCTTAATGGAAATTACTAAATAAGTCAATGCTGTCATTTTTTTAGTTTAAAAGATGTGAATCCTTACTTGTAAGATACTTGTAGAATACACATTATTTTTTCGAAACAATTGTGGTTGTGATACAAAGCAAAAAATCTGCTCAATTACGTGACTAATTTTTCTTATATTTTAAGCAACAAAATCATTTTTTTCTATTGAATTTGTATAAAAAGGAATTCAATCGTAAATCACAATCTAATCACCTGATTTAATAAACTTTTGAAATACACAAGAGAAGCCTTTGATAATAATCTACAAAATAAGTACAAAACTGTATCTCTTACAAGTTACCATAGGCTTAAGCCTAGAGCCTATGAGAAAATGTAAGAGGAAAAAAATAGTCTTGTGAAACAGATCCGTTTTGACAATTAACAGTTAGCATGGAAGAAGGCTTTAGCATGTAAAATATTTTAAATGTCATAAAGTATTGATATCCATCCGACTTGTAACAGAATTGCATATTCCTTGTACCCATCAAAAAGGGGAGAATCTTTAATTGATGGATTCGATTTTATTGATTTGAAAATTTTTTTTTTCTGTACATTTTTATAAAATGTATAATATACATAGCTAATGAATAATAGTAATATTATATCTATAACCTTTCTTAAGCCTTTCGGTGCCGATGGACATATATGTCCATTTTCCAATTTTTTTGAACCTTCATAACTTCACCAGTTTGATAGGTTTTTGAATCAATTAAAGTTTAAATTGAAGCCCACAATTTGAACTTGCATTAGTAATATTTTTGGCCAAATATCTTCATAGCTAAATTTTTGTTTTTATAAAAATTGTGAAATAGTCTCAGCACCGAAAGGATTAAGATCAAAAATGTTCAGAAAAAGTTTTTTTTACTTTACTGTAGTGAATTAACAAAAGAAATCTTGTAAAATACTTACCTAAGTAAACAGAATAAAAATATGTGAGATAAAATTATAAGATCAAGTTAATCTCAAAATTGTTCAAGGTTTTATAAAGCTAAAAAAATGGAAAATCATCTATGTACCCTATAAAAGGTTGGTTGAGTTTATTGACATTGAATGTTATAAAAATTTTAACGTTTTATATGGTTTTCTCAAGTAATGAATCAAGAAAACCAACAGAGAGTTTTTAAAATTCAACCGCATAGCCCTTCAGGAAGCTTCCATCTATAAGTTTAAAACAAATGAGAAGTTAGGCGAGTCAGAAATTTCAAAATCGGGAAAACCCCTTACTTTTAATTTCTTAGTCTAATTTTTTCTTCTCAATTAATAATATTGTTAATAAAAATACAAAAAAATATTTTAAATTTTTCAAAAATAGTGTCTCATCATCAATTAAAATGTAATTTCATCATAAAAAAGTCAAAAAAGGCCATTCCCGCTACTTCAGAAAAGAGTTAAAGTGCGCCAATTAAATAAAACTTTTTCTCGTAGCAAAATTTTGGATAAGAATCATAACTCTACGTGGGAATTATCTCCTCAGCAGGAAGGGAAAATAATTTTCAACTGATGGTAAGCCGAAAATCTTACTAATGTCTAGCAAGAGAATATGACAGAAAACTGTTGATAAATTGAATAGGTTGATAGAGATTCTCTGTGATTCCTCGTGATTTGAAATCAATTTTATCCTTTAGGGAGAGAAAAAATTGCCTGATTTTAAAAATTCCAATTTCATTTTTTTCCATCAAATAAATCTCATTCTTTTGATCAAGATTTTTTGGAAACTGGATCAAAAGAGAGGAAATTCGAATAAAAAGGTTTTGGAAAAATTAAGAGACATTTTTAATTTCGAATTGGCGCGGTTTTCCCATTTTTTAAACTTTGAATGAAAATTTTTTGGTGATTTTAAGGTTTCAGACAAGAAAAACAAAAATGGTCGTTAAGATTTTATATTAATTTTATTCATAAAGGATTAATTCCAAAAAAACCACCCAAGAAAATATTTTTCCAAGAATGACCCAAAAGAAAATATCAACTCTTATTTCGTATATGAGAGGAGTAGGTACAACTGGCTCACACCTGAACTTGGTGGCTCGAGTTTATATGCCTGTTTATCAGATATATATTTGTTATCTCTGAGGAATTCAATTTTACGTTTTACAGTCTTTTGTTCGGTATGCGGACCCAGGCTTAGAGGCGGGTGTTGAGAGGTTTTGATCACTTAGATTGAAAACGTAAGTTTCTGAGTCGTCTGGAAATGAGATATCTTCTTTGCGATGGACAATTTGAAGGCGGTGTTCCTTGCGGGAGTTCTGTGCGCAAGTTGTGTTGACTTGGTCAAGGTAATTCAAAAAGTTCGTCTTGACAGATTCAGGGAGACAATCAAGCGACTTATTTAAACGAATCAAAGCTTACTCGGAGATTATCATGCTCTGTGACGTCGAGAATCTGAAGGAGTCGGAACTTGAAGGTTACAGAAAAAATAATAAAGGACCATGTAAAAGCCGTAAAAAATCAATAGCAAAAAGTGTAATGAAATTTAGTGTTGAATAAAATTATTTCTAGTTATTTCTAAAAAGTATTTTCATTTGGAAATTTTTGGGGTTATTTTTGGAAAACAAATTTTTTTAGGGTGTTTTTTGGAATTAACCCATTCATAAATTGGGTATAACTAAGGCTTATCGATGTAAATCGATCAAAAACCCGAATATAATGAAAATATTCTAAAATTCAGATTATGAAGCCTACATTTACTAACTGAAAAATAATTTGATTTTTTCTGATTTCAAAGGGAAAGGTTGATCAAAAGATGTTTTTCATGATGTAAAATGAGATAAGATAGTCAAATTTGGATCGAAGTGTATTTAACTCACTCAGTTCATTTTTCTCGATCGAAAAGTGTGATGGATCGCCGCTTTGTCTCTTAAGTGTATCATCTTCCCCATCCTTAATGTGAACTTCTTCCAGGGTTATTTTGAAAGAGCTGAGGTCGATAATCTCGTTTATGTAAAACTTTAAATTCTCTAGCATGAGGCCACGTAGACGATTCGAAATGGTACTCTCAGAATACCTCAGACAGAGCTAGAAAAAATTAAATTTTTCATAAAAGAACTAGCCCATTGATTTGTATTCCAATAGAAATTTAAAAAATTTTAACGCTAATTTCTACTTAGAGAAATTAACAAAATTATGGCCAAAAGAGTCCGTTGGAATTAAAATTGTGATGCATTTCAAGGGTTTAGTTAAGAAATAATCGTTTTCACAAGACTAGTATTATCCTCAAGGTGTGTAGAGGGATTCGATAGTGTGTCGTTCTCTTTGATGATGATGATGATGATGAATAATTATTTTATTATTCTACATTGGCCACGTGACTGGAGTTATTTTACAATTCATCTCAGTTGGCCACCACCTCTCTTTAACACGTACAATCCCAAGGTACGTATTTAAAACATGTATTACATTAAGGGAAAATACTAATAATTTTATTTATTTCGTTTTCCAAAATAAAAATGTTCATAATAAATAAAGAAAATAATGTTACTTTGGGATTTGGATCAGGGAATCCTTAATGGAAAGACAAGCATGCACAAGTTATGAACATGAGTGCATTCTTTCGGCGAAATATTGTTACAAAATTCAAATATCTAGACACATGCTTCCTTGCTTACCTTGAAACAGGCCAATAGAATGGGTATTATCCTCTCCAAAATACTTCGACATATGCCCAGTTTATAGCGTTTCTCTTCACAGGTTAAATCCTTCAAAGATTAAATGTAAATTAAATCATTCTAATTCAATGAATGAGCAAAAAAATTGAATAACCAAATAATAAATAGATTTCCTGATTTCTCATGCTTATCCAACCAACTCTGTTAAATCTAAGAATCTCGACAAATTTTCCAAAAGAGTCATCTTATTCAATGGTCAAAGTATTCGTCAGAAATATCAAATCGAAAATTGATAATTATAATGAATAATTCATTATGAATTAGAGGAGATTGTCTTCTCAATTTCTCTGCAGACTCATTAACAACTAAAGTCCCTTCAAGAATGAGGCAAATCACCTTGTTCGGAGGATAAAAGACTCATTCTAAAGAATTGAACTACACGTTTAGATACATATATTAAAACATGACATTATCATAGATTCAGACATTAATCAGTCATAGATTGTGGTAAAAAAACGTTCAAGACAATATTCTAATTAGAATCACTCACAGACTGTCGCTCTCCAGATAATTTCCCAAACTCTATCATTGCTGCGCCAAAATCTGAGAAGGAATTTATGAATCTAGTAAAAGTATTCTCTCTTATCATTCTTTGAATGCACATCAGGATCTTTGATTTCAGAGTATTTAACTGTTTTATCAAGACTTTGTCTGCAATGCAAAGAATCTGAATGAGGGTGAGAGTCAAACGCTTTGATGATCTAATCAATCTTTGGTGATCACAACTGTTGAAATCTTGCTTGGAAGTCTTAAGAGGATCGTAAATGTCGATTCTGGCATTCTCTTTGATGTATTCACAGAGTAAATCAGCTGCTCTGGAAAATTGACGAAAAGCAAGTTGACTTTCTGCTGAAGCGCGAGAGAGTTCAAACTCGAGATCCTGATGACCAGCAACACATTTTTCCATTGTAGTGCAATAATTTTTAACAAGATTTCGTATTTGGCCCACCATAAACTTGTACGTGTAGAGATCATCTTCAAAAAACTTATTCTCTTCATATAGGGAATGAAATTGGAAGATCTGAATAATATTTTTTTAATTTACTTGATCGAGATATGGCTTTAGTAAGTTGACAATTGACTTACAGGGTATTTCGAGTTTTGAAATACCCAAAAAATTAAGATCCATCTGAGCCAATAAATTTAAATAGCCACGGTGAGTCGAGCTAAACAACAATTTCTAAAGTTTCAGTTTATTTAAAGTAGCCGGTCACTTTAAAAGTTAATAGAGTAATTCTCAAAGAATTTCTTGCACGTTAATTTCTCTTGAAAAATTCTCTTACCTGACATCTCAGATATTTAAATATCCAAAAATGCAAGCTATTAAATGTGTTGTTGTTGGTGATGGAGCTGTTGGTAAAACATGTCTTCTTATAAGTTACACAACAAATGCGTTTCCTGGAGAATATATTCCCACAGTTTTTGACAATTATTCAGCTAACGTAATGGTTGATGGAAGTCCTGTTAATCTTGGTCTATGGGATACAGCTGGTTAGTTTTCTTAATGATACTATTCTTATAATCCATTTCCTCGATGATTTACTATTTTACTTATACCCTATCTTTGGTCAATATCGTATGCTCACTTAAGGTCTTCATTTTAGCAACATATTTTTATAATTTTCCAACCTTTTTCCTTCCCATTCACTTTAAGGTGGAGATTAGGATTCTATTTTCAACTTGGCTTATTACAAACTGATATCTCTAATAATAAAAATATATTTGTTTATATTATACTAGCATTAAATCATCAATTATTTATAAAATATTATTTCATTCGAAGATTATTGATTTTTATTATTGGTTTAATTTTTTTCGTCGACTTCTCAGACGTTTCACAATCAAAATTGTTAAAGATCTCTCTGTTTGTTTATTAATAAAATCTTACAAATCTTAATTATGTTTTTAGTTTATTGTTCTTTGAACTCAAACCTCTCTCTGTTAGAATGAAATGATCATATTTTTTCTGATATCATGACAATTATCATAGTTCATCTATTTTATTCAAATGTACTATAAAAGCCTTGATTCTAATTATTGTCATCTTTAAGGCCAAGAGGATTATGATAGACTTCGTCCATTGTCGTATCCACAGACAGACGTCTTCATAATATGCTTTTCCTTGGTCTCACCAGCTTCATTTGAAAATGTTCGCACAAAATGGTTCCCTGAAGTTTCTCATCATTGTCCAACTGCTCCAATAATTCTTGTCGGCACTAAGCTTGATCTCAGGGAGAATCCTGAGATCATTGAAAAAATGAGAAGTCGCAAACAGTCACCCATAACCGCTCTTCAGGTTAGTTAACATCATTTTTACCTGATATATTTTATATTTATCGATTCTAAGCATGGTTTTTTTCTCATTTTTAGGCTATGGCTATGGCCAAAGAGATAAATGCTGTTAAATATCTCGAATGTTCAGCATTAACCCAGCATGGCCTTAAAAATGTCTTTGATGAAGCCATTCGAGCTGTTCTTCTCCCAAAGCCTAAAAATAACAGGAAAAAGTGCCAGCTATTGTAATCATTGCTAAATGTGAGACCCCATGAGTATTTTTTTTAATTCAGAGTATTTAAACTTGGAATCCTTCTCCCCCACAGCCCACATTTAATCACATTGAGTTTCTATCGATATGAATTTAGACATCATCATTTATCACTCTGAATATATATCATACTTCCAAGCTAATTATCGCAACCCGAAAATGTTTACCCCCTATATAATAATAATTGATTTGATTTTCCTGTTTTTTTGTTATCATTTTACACTTGTGTGTAGCTTCTTGTTATCTTCACACATTTTGCTATCTCTCTATCTTATTCTTGTACTAACTAAAGAAGAAATCCATATCTTTTTATACGTTTTTAAACTTGAATGCATACTCATCCCCCCGATACATGCGAATACAGTACCAGCACCACAACTAAATTTGATGGTCCTTTTTTATTTATTTTATTTTCAAAGGGGAAGAGAGAACACGAATCAAGTCAGTCAGTCAGAATAAAAAAACAAGAAAAAAGATGCCTATATTACTCTACACTGACCCCTTAATGAACCAGTTCTGTTATCCACCAAGAAAAACATGATGATTATTTCAACCTTTTTTGTTACACATAAAATTCCTGTGCACTGATCAACCAATTTTAGTATATTCCCACTTTTCTAATACTAGCTGGGAATTGTGCCAGATACAATGATATAGACATCATATTTTTTGATATTCTTATTATCCCTCCTCCATCTGCATTACGTAAAAATTCAGGTATTGTACACTCTATGATAATGATTATTATTGCGCCTTAGAAAAAAACAAGTAAAGAAAACTCGAATCTATGAATTGCATGCGTCTACGATTCTCCCCCTCTTCTCTTTTGAATTTATTCCCTGTTAACTAATCAAAGGTCTTCTCATCATCGAATTAATATTTGTATGATCTGCGCATTATTCAATTGGACTATTCTCTCATTAATTCAATCATCATGTCTTTAACTCGAATGATTGCGATCGTTATTAAGAAACATTCAAAAATAATAATTTCAAAGATTTTTATCTTGTTATCACCATCGTGATGATGATCTTTATATTACTTGAAAAATCTTGTATAATCTTACAAATAATAATTTAATTTGAAAACAACCTCATCTTTTCACTAAACTCCTCCAACTCTTGAGCCTCTGATCATCAGGAAAAATCTACCCATTGAATCTCATGAAATGAAGCCATGAGTTTTTGGAATTAAAAATAATAATTTTGCATTTCAGCAACTTTCGGCTCGTCTTGGGATTTAAAAAATTTCTTTTCTGGAAAATATTTTGATAGAAATTGGGAATAGTTTCACGTAGATTATCGCCCATAAAATATAACTCATCATTGTGCTGCTCTAACAAATTATGGAATCCTCAAATTAATTAACGATGGCGTATCACCTGTTTTTTGTGATTTTCTCCACTTCCAAATTCTTCATGATCTGTTTAAATGATCTCAATCAATTAATAAAGAGAATTGTTAATTCAACTTATTTTAAGATTAAATATAAACATTTACAGTCCTTCAAAATGTCTTTTTCATTATTTTATTCTCGATTTAAAATGCAGATCTGAGATCAGATGTCAATGCTCCCTAAGATCCAGATCAATGATGAAACAGAAAATTGAACTCAACCATTACGCGAATAATTATTCAGCTTTAAAATGAAGTATTTTCCAAGATTTCACGTGCTCAAATAACAAAGTTATGCTCAAAAATATGGCTAAAAGTAGGTATATTTTTGCATTTTGGAAAATCATAAATTTTGCTCGCATTTTTACAAATCATCATCAATTAATGAACAAAGACATGTCATGGAGTGTGAAGAGAATTCTATATTGATGAATTTCTTTAATGAAAATTTGACTGAATTTCATTGGTTCTCTCAAAAAAGAGGTTTTTTTAAAAAATGGGTGACTCGAAGTGGTTTCGGCTCCCACTGTATATGCTACAAAAAATTGGTCATTTATTATATACTTTGTTGAGAAGTTTGTTTTACTGTGAAAGAAGCAAACTTTTTTCATTGAAGTCCATAGACCTGACGAAGTTTGCCGAGAGTTTCGTTCATCTTGATCATGGCAGTATCGAAATTACATTCACACTTTTTGAGGGTCCTGTGTCAAGAGTAAAGATTAATTCTATTTCATTCATTGAAATACATCCTGCACTCCCTGTAATCAATACCTGCTTAACCCTATGATGTCCAAAGGAGATTAATGTCCACAAAACGTATTTATGAAAATTTTACAGCTTTAAATTACTCAAAATTGCAATGCCGTGATTGTCAACCTTCGCGAATAAAGATGGGAATCAATGATTTTTACAAAAATCTCAATTTTTTCATCAAAAAATCGAAATTTATCAAGATGTTTTTGGAATCTAGATTATGAGTGAGCCTTCTTTTTCTTCATGTTTTTAGACTGAAACTTAAATTTTGAAGACAATTATTCTATTTATAACTAATAATGACAATGTTTAACAAAGCTGAAAGAAATGAGACTTTCAAAACCTAAATATAAAATTATTATCGTCTAATCGATAAAGTGCAACCTAGTCTATTGAATTATTGGTTATAGGTTTAAGTAAAACTAACCTCTGCATGTAAGACAGCTTTTGTTCCACCTCCTCCCATGGGTTTATGTCTCGGATGGGTTCCTTTTCTATAAAAAGAAACCTCTTCAAAAGTTTTTCAAATAAATTATGTAAATTCAACCAAGTATTTGTTTGATTAATTTATCTACAAATTTATTTTTCAATAAAATAATTTCTAAAAAAACGTTCTGATCATTCAGCTTACCTTCTACAGAAGGTTTCTTTTTCTCTTCAGAGTTTAAATCTTTCAGAATCCACTGGGGTATCAACTTATTCTGGCCGGTTCTATCTAAAATACTCTTCAACGGCTTCGATGAGGATAAGTTGAATGTTAGGTTAAAGTTTTGAAGAAACTTTGGCGACCATTCAGGATATATTGATAGAATTTCACTGAGATCTATCATGGAAATTCGATTCAGGGTTGTATAAGATGTAGCTCTAACGGTATATATCGATTGATTCATCAACTCCTTAAGGTTTGTCTGTGGATTATCTCCGAATGTGTCATCGTTGCCAAGAACAGCCATCACTATAGGAGCTGATAGTTGGGTTATTGTCTCAGGTAAGCTAATTTCCAGAGAGCCTCTAGCAACAAAGAACAAAGACTCAACGATATCTCCTGAATGGACCAGGGTATCACCAGTCGGTATATTTATTGCTTTGAATTTCATAGAGAGAGCCCGTAGACAACCTTGAAAAAATAAATGACTCATCGACTAAAATAATCCAAGTTCAATGTGAAAATTGATCAGGTGAGTTCAGTGGAAAGTTCAAAGTATCTTCACGTGATAATTTTTGTAGTTAGAGAATAATTATAATTCAAAGTTACCTTCACTAGCTCCTCGGAAGGCCTTGCAGCGTTTCAACAGCTTTCGATTCATATGAAGACAAATATCTGCTTGTAAGCATTCGGGAAAGCTTCGCAATACCTAAAAAAAATGAAATTCTATTGATTTGTTGATTTGAAAACTAACATTGTTCATATCAATGCCGTTGGTGTAATCCCAAGACGACTGAAATGATTCCGTTATTCTGTGAGCCAATGTCTTTGGGATATGATGAAACTTTATGAATTCTTTGACGCCAATCAAGTTTTCATGAAAGTCTTTAGTTAGCTGTGACAGGCGTAACATGATTGATGTTACATTACCGAATATGGCAGCACTCATCAGGGCTATAAATGATAATTATTATTTTTAAAATCAAAGCTAGCTAAATATGATGAAGATGGGAATTTATGATTTTTACAAAATTCTTAATTTTTTCATCAAGAAATCGAATTTGATCAAGATTTTTAGGAATCTAGATCTTTCACGATAAGGAGAATAAAAATTCATTTTTTAAGGAAAATAGGGCAAATTTGAAACCTTTAAATAGTGCCAAATTCCCATTTTTTAAACTTTGAGTTGAAATTTTTTGTTGATTTCAAAGTGAGAGAGTGATCAAAAGTTGATTCTTAGGTGTATATGGTCAGTGATCATTCAGGTGGCCAAAATTCATTTGGTTCATACAGTTTCTAAAGCTTCTTAATCTCGGTCTTAAGGCCTATTCTCAGAGATCCTTAGATCAGTGATCACAAGTCAAGACACATAATATTCTATCTAACGTAATAAATCATTTTTGTAATTTACTCAGAAGTAGAAATATTTTTTGTATGCTAATAAAATGCTATGTTTTTAAGGAAAATCAATCCTGTGACCGCTCTAATGATCATGGATCACACTTTAAATCTAATAATATGTGTAATATAACTCATCCTCTGACTCATTACAATATTTGGCAATCTGAAGAATAAATTCAAAAGTAATTTTTATTAAAAGAACTAACATCCAATCATCATTGAGATGATAGTGAATATTTTCTCGGCATTTGTGTTAGCAGCGACATTGCCAAAGCCAATACTGGTTAATGTTGTAACTGTGAAATACATTGCTGTGATGTATTTCTTTTGAATATCCATTTGTTGATAAATTTGAAGGGTTATATTCTTATGATTTTCATCACTTCTAGCTAGCGTATCGATCCAACCAATCTATTATATTTTTCAAACACAAATAATATATGTAGTTATTTTTAGTTATTATATAATGAATCAATAGATTCAATATCATCAAATGATTTCTTGTATATTAAACATCCTGTATTATTTTCAACAAGTGAATAAATGTTAAAATCTCAAAAGTCTTTAAATCAAGTAGAACTGATTGCATCGTTTAAATCCAAAAATTAATTATCATTAATTTCTCAGAAGAGTTTCAAAATAGTTATTCCTATAATCTTAATTAATATATTTATTCATAAGAAACATACTCTTGCGTGAAGTGAATCTTTTTCAACGTAAGCGATAGCATAGAAAATACATGCAAGCCAGTGAGCAACCAGGGTAAAGGTTGCCATTAGAAGAAGCATAACAGCTGCACCGTATTCCATGTAGAGATGAATCCTTCTGGCTACCCTGAGTAATCTCAACAGACGAATTGTCTTCAACACTCCGGTTGAAGTTATTTTCTAATAGAATTGAATAGATATTAATTTTGATAAAGAGTGGTGTGAAAAAGATTGATTTATTCTATTACAGAATAATGGACTTTTTTAAGTAATAAAGATTCCTGGTCAAGTTCTATGTAATTCTTTCTTTTATTCGATGCGGAAAAATCTTGTCTAATAAGAAATCCGACTCATGGTTTGTTGAAGCTTTACGCTAATTTAGTAACAAATCTCCCAACAATGGTTCTATATTCGGCTACAATAAACAAAAGAGGAAATGGTTCTAATAATAAATTCTACAAACTTTGGGTCTTATCTCTCAGGAAAGTTTATGGATATGATTGGAATAAAGGTCCAAATTTTGTGACCCATCTTTCAACGTTTATCTACAGGGACCATTGATTCATCGAAAATGCAGAAGTTATAACTTCCCGATTCTTCGAATAAAATCATCTATTTTAATAAATGAAGATTGATTATTCGAAAAAATTAATTTTTTCATGAACTGTAATTAAGAAAAGATTTTAACGAGTAACACAGCCTTTCGTATATTTGAGGGGATTTACACGAATAATTTGATAAATCTAGGTCATCAGATTTGGGAAAATTGACGTAAATATCTAATCGCCTTATAGTAGTTGGATTAATAGTATAAGATACAAAAATAAAACAAAACTCTGACTAAACAAGTGCTCACATCTGGCTCTGATCCAAAAAGCAACATATCAAAAGGAATAGCAGCCATTGCATCAACTAGGAACCATCCCCTGAGATAATTGCTAGCGATTCGTTGAGGATCTTGGACGTATTCCCCATTAAGAACATAGGTCGTACGAAAATTAATCAATATGTCAATTATGAACGTCATGTCGACGATTAGATCGATCATCACCAAGGTATCTGCTTGTTGTGTTGGAGTCATAACTCTTGTACGTGGGTTAAGGTTTTGTTGACGAGTTGTCTGGACAATTAAAAAATATAATGGACAAAATCAATAGTATCTGTTGATTGAGACAAATAATTTATCTTGATTATAATCTGATTCACCTGTAAGACCCAACTTAATATCAACTGTAGCTTTAGATCTAAGCTTGAAGATTGTAGATTATTGGTCTAAATAATGTATAGAATTGGTTGATATGAAGTTGGGAATCTAGGATTTTTACGAAATCCTCGATTTTTTCATCGAAAATTCGAACCTGGAATAGATTTTTGTGGAATAATTCTCATGTCGACCACTTTTAGGATTTGAAAATAAAATTTTGAAATAAATCTATTTTTATGAAAAATATGGCTATTTCAATTTAGCGCCAAAATCCGATTTTTTCGAACTTTCAGCTGAAAGATTTTATTGATTTGAAAGTGGGAGAGTGATCAAAAGAGTTTTTTCAGGATAAAGATTAGACAAGAAAGCTGAATAGCACCGTCAAATTACCGACAAATACCCCATTATCGAGAGATTTTGAACTATCGAAATTTCATTGATTTTCAAGTAGTGAAAATGATAAAAAAATCGAAATTCCGCTCCCAAACGATAATGTTATTATGCATAAGATCAGATTCAGTTGAATTAATTTTCTTTTTCAATCCTGATCTTGAAAAAAACTCTTTTGATCAGCCTCCCACTTTCAAATCAATAAAAATTTTCAGCGCCAAATGGGAATTTGAAAAATGACCATATTATTCATAAAAATATTTCTTTTCAGAATTCTTTTCTTCAAATGGTAAAAGGGGGCAACATGAGTAGGATTCCAAAGAATCTTTAGCAAATTCGAATTCTCGATGAAAAATCGAAATTTCCGTAAAAATCATGGATTCCCAACTTCATATCGGCTTCATATCAATTGGCTTTATTCGTGGGCCTTATTATTTTCTACTTCTATTAAAGATTTAAGAGATAGCAGTTCTGCTTGACCATGGGAAGCTTTGTCAGGAGGCAGATGAAAAAAAACATAAAAATTAGGCTAATTATCATTAGCCTAATCACCCTTGAATCCCCCTTTGAGTTGAAATAGAAAAGATAATTGATGAGTAAAGCGTATATTCCTTAACCCTTTAGAGATGATAAGAAAATTATTCGAGAAAAATCTTCAAAATTGATAAAAAACGATTTTAAATGAGATTCCAATAAGGATTCTGTTAATTCCATATAAGAAAGTCGATTTTCTATTCAATTTCCCATCTGCTTATAAGTATACGAAAACCAATTTTTACTAATATTGGTTATTTTATCCAAGTTTAGATGTCTCTATGAGAAATTTTTGGGATTAATAAGATTTGGTAAGCGTTAATTATAAAATAGATTATTTAATATTCATAGGACCTGTGTAATAACAGAGAATTTAAATAATCACCCTACATTGAGCGAACTTCACGAAAGGATTAACTTTGCCAAATAAAGAATCGGCCATGAAAAACTGTAATTGGAAAGCGTACCTTTTCCTCGTTGAGTAGAAACGCGGCTGTATAAGGTGTGAAAACTGCAGTATAGATGACTAACAATAGGATAATCCAGTCCCATACAGCCTTGAATGGTGAGTAATGGAGGACTATGAAACGAGGCAGACCATGTCGCATGTTTTTCAGGTCATTCGAAGATTTCTTTGATCTTCTGACATCTCGATAAACGAAACGTCCGCCAATGAGACATCTTAAGAAATCGTACTGATTGTAGAAAAAGTTTTTACTACAGGTTGAAGATTAGTTCAAAGAAACTTGCACAGTGGTTAGGAATGACTCCTCTGCGTATTCGTATTTATGAGCTAACTTCTCAAAATCTCCATCATTGAGTTCTGTGCATGCCTGGATGGGAGACAATTCAAGAATACGATCATTCTTGACCACATTCTTATTGACAATCATGATATCATCATTGATATCTCGACTTGTCTGGCCACCCTTCTTTGCATGTTGATTGGTTTCATCAAAGAGGAAATTATTCCGAAGGCCCAACTCTTCAGAGAGACGATTCGTGAGAATAAAAGCATCGTCTTTGGCTTTCAGAGAATCCATTAGTGAGAAGAAAAATTGGGGATAGAATCTTTAGGCATTATACTCAGATGATATTATCCAATAGGATTTAATGAGGATGAATATCCATTTGAATTTGATTGGTTGTAGCTATCCTTCTTTATTTTTTTTTATTCTACTAAATAAATTTTGTTCTCTTGTATAGTTACTTGATAGTAATTATATGGAAATTGTTTTAGAATATTGATTTACATAGTTTTATTGCTGCATCATCAATTTACATTGATTTTATTGGCTCAATTCAGATGTTATATAAAGATAATTTGCAAGTAACAAGATTGTTGAGTAAATTTAAATATGCTGAGCAGCGTTTCAGAGCTCAAAAGTTTCTTCAATGCTATTAGCCTCAATTTCAAGATTGCTCATGACGATGAGGCGTGGGAGTACACGGAGGAACCACATACGAGCAGGCGAAAGGAAATCCTAACAAAGCACCCTGAGATTCAGGAACTAATGGGGAGTGATTCAACTATTGCCTATGTCGTTTGCGCAGAAGTCCTCATTCAGATAGCCATGACTGCCCTCGTTAGCTATTACCAGCCAAACTTTGTTTTGCTACTCCTTTTGACCTATGTCATATCAGCTAGCTTGAATCATTCCCTTGGTAGTGCTATCCATGAGATTGGACATAATCTTGCCTTTGGCCATTCTTATCCAAAGTCGAATCGAGTATTGTCGCTCATTTGTAATCTTCCGATAGTTATTCCAATGGCTATATCCTACAAGAAGTATCACCATGAACATCACAGGTAATTCAGATCATTCTTAAAACCCTTTGTTATTATGGTTTTGGAAACTAGGGAATCCCTACTAGGGATAAGTGCACTGCTCAAGTCTTTTAGTATCCCTTCTGAATGATAATTTTCTTCTTGTCTCTGTATCTTAACCCTTAATGTCCCAAAAAAGATTTTTTATGACTCGCATTCAATCTTTTCTCTTTCTTATGGTTTGAGAATACGCAAAATTATCTTTGTTTCAGGAGTCATCAAATTTGGTCTGTTTTTTTATCTAGAAATTGCCTATCATGAAAGCTTTGGGAGATAGAGTTCAGGCGATTGCATACTTGAATTCTACGGGCATAATCACTTAATAACAGTTATCTTACTTTTTATCTATGTCCATGGGAAATAAGTTTTCGAAAAAAAACGTTTTAAATAAAAAATTTTTTAATTAGTATAGTTTGACTGTGATTCTTGTGAATTCCAGGATATTAATAGATTTCCTATCCTAAAGTCATCATTTGCCCAAATAACTTTCAGATTTTTCAGAGTTGTGCTCAAAAAGTTTATTTATACCGACTGAACTAATCAAAGTTGACTTCACTTGAAATCACTTCCGCTACATTCAGTGCACACTTGGCTCGCTCTATGTTTGATACATGTTAGAGGAGTGGAATTTATCTAGGCCGAAAAAAATCTTTGATGGGCTCTGAAATTAAGACTTATCTGTGTCTTCCCAGCATTTTGATGATTTAAAAATAGTTGATGCTGATAGAGAATGTTTTTTGAGTATTCCTATAAATTTGGTTAATTAAACTTACTTTACAGGTATATAGAGAAATCAGATCATTTTGGTTTCCTTGACTATGTGTAATTATATGCATTAAATTTTAGAATTGGTTTAATAAATTTAGGAATCATGCATTGTGAAACATAAATTTCAACTAGCAAGTGTCAATTCGTCAGAACAGCATATCCAGTTTACTGCCCGTAACCATTTTTTTCATCTGACATCATTCATCGTAGTGGCCGACATTAAATGGGTGAAATTCTTCTTCCTTCGCTTCAGGAAGCTTTAGAGCATTACTTAACCAAGTTTTTGTCTACTTTCAGTGTTAACTTTGAATTAAAAATTTTAATTTGAAGTCTAGTACTATACCTTTTTCAGGTCTAGTTCGTAGAATGAAGAAGTCAATTTTGTATTTTTTCATTTTGTATTTGTAAAACTCAATTGTCTATTTAGTATGTAATTAAGGCTGGAAAAAAAACAAAATTGAATTAACATGAATACTTCACACTGTAGATTGATTGGGTTTTTTTTCAATTGTGCACTCGAAAGAGTAATTATAATGACTGTGGAATTTTTTTTAGATCTTTACAATTTTCAATTTCGTATTTTTTCAATTCTCTTTCATAAATATGAATAGTCAATTTCGTTCAGTTTACGTGCAAAGTTAAATAGAAATAATAATTACAGAAAATATTTATTTTATCAAAAATTATTATCATTAATTAATTATAACTATTCAGTTAAATCTTCCAAATTCATAGCAGGAATATAAATTTTTCGATATAAAAAGTTGCCGAAAAAATTTTATCTGTTGTTATTGATGCTTTTGCATTCTCAGCAATAAGTTCTAACCTTCTTAGCCTAACTTCTTGAATGGTAGGATTGCCGTTATCGCGTTGGTAAGCCAATATTTCCGATCTCTGAGCTGCTAGCAATCTTTTGACTTCAGAATTATTTCAATAAAAAAGAATATGGAACTAAACGCTGAATTCTCACATCTTCAAAATTTATTTCATTTTCAATTGCACTGTGGGCTGGTGCATTATATTATATTGCGAAATTCTGAAAGCAGATCTGAAATCAGCACAAAATTTTTTTCCAGAAAAGTTCAACCTGATCAAGATTTATTTTTCCAAATCACTACCCGTGTTATCAATGATAATTGTCATAGGTGATTTTATATTCCTGCTATGAATTTGGAAGATTTAACTGAATAGTTATAATTAATTAATGATAATAATTTTTGATAAAATAAATATTTTCTGTAATTATTATTTCTATTTAACTTTGCACGTAAACTGAACGAAATTGACTATTCATATTTATGAAAGAGAATTGAAAAAATACGAAATTGAAAATTGTAAAGATCTAAAAAAAATTCCACAGTCATTATAATTACTCTTTCGAGTGCACAATTGAAAAAAAAACCCAATCAATCTACAGTGTGAAGTATTCATGTTAATTCAATTTTGTTTTTTTTCCAGCCTTAATTACATACTAAATAGACAATTGAGTTTTACAAATACAAAATGAAAAAATACAAAATTGACTTCTTCATTCTACGAACTAGACCTGAAAAAGGTATAGTCTTGTATAAGTTGATTGCCAAAAAATCAGTAGAATTTTAAAGAACGGTTCAGTTCTTATATATGGTAGTATTAATTTTACGCATTAATTTACTTGATTTCCATTTAATATCGAGCTTGATAAGAATTGAAAACTTTTAGTCATATGAAATCGCTCTACTCTGTCATTCTAATGTATTCTTGTATTGGTTTAACTACTTTTGAAAGAAAAAAGGACTGCACTCTACCAGAATGGTTGATAAAATTGAAAAAATTATTGATTTCTGAGACACAAAAAGTGAAATTACCATTCTCTATCTCAGATGTGATTATCGATTCTCCATGACATGGAAATAAGAATGTCTCTAGTGAGACTCAACTCAGGAATTGCAATGCCTTGCAGTAGGCAGCTTAATCAATAAAACCTTGTTGTTTAAAAGCTTTTAAAAAAGCTGAATAAGAGTTTTAAATGTAGGTTTAAGACCTCTTAATAAATTTTATTTCTAAACCAACACTAGAAACGAGTTTTTAGTTTTACTGAAATTAGATTATCATCCCTATTTTGGTCGGGGTGATAAAACATATTACAGTCTGATTTTATAATTATCTTGAGATCTTTTTTCCTAATAAAAAATTAACTAATCATGACAAATTTTATAAGCTTACAAACCGAATATCTATTCCAATTTATAGACATCTATGAAATTTAAAATAGATTTCCTAGTTGACGTGTTAATCTTACCAATTCAGGTTCCGAGATTCTCATTTCTCTGACAAAGGTCAAGTTTTGATTGATTTTTATCTCTTTTTTTGATTTAAAAATCAGACTTAAGTTTTTCGTCAATCAATCTTCAAGAACTCAAACAATGGACAGGTATCTGTATTCTATTTGGACTCACTAAGCAGAAAGGAATGAATCTTGAAATGCTCTACAGTAGACGAGCAACTTGTTAGCTTCAGAGGACGTTGCCCGATGAAAGTTTCATTAGGCCAGGGAAATATGGAATCAATCATAAACCCCCTTTTAAAGAAAATGCGATTTTCTTGATATGCTGTTCTAGGGTTTATGAAATTATTTTTGCATAAACCGAAACCAGGAATCTTTAGATTTTTCTACGGACTTGAAGAAAATAATAATGATTTATTTGAATGTAATAATCTCTCTAGTATAAAATCTATTATGTCACATATTCGTTCTAAACTTGACTATTCTAAGAGTCTTCTATATTCTAATCTCCACTAATTCCAGAATGACTATTGAAAATTCTTTGATGGCCTATTTATCTTCACTACCATTATATCAAATCCACCAGATTATATCTTATTCATTTAACTTTTACAAGACGCTCAAGATTCAAAAAACCTTATTTTTTATAATGATTCTCCAGATTAAATTATTTTTGTCTATTATATATATTTAATAAAAATTTCTAACAAAAACATTTGAAGACATAAGTTGCCTGATTTCCTCAAAGATATTTTTGGGTTGCTGACCTGGAGTCATGCTGGAGCTAAGAAAGAGCGAAAGATTTGTTTTGGTGAATAAAGCTTTATCGTCGGTTCTCTTCAGACCAAACACCGACTTTCGATATATATTTACATAAAATAAGGTTGGGAACATTAATGATTAGCCAATAGCATTTATTCATTAGGAGTTGACCAATTGGAGTTGAGTTTGTTCATACTCTCCGGGCTGTTAGGAATCCGTCTATTTTATGATCACCAGTTGGTAATCCTTTCCTCCGTTTACCCGTATTTTTGTGTTGCTTAGGAGATATGGAGAGGTTTCTTTTTCGCGTAGTAGTGGGGGTCTGTACTTCTGGTTGTGAAAGATATCTTTTTCGATCATCAAGGCTTATATTTGGTTCCCGGTTGCCAGGGGATCATAGGCTTTTTTGAATGTTTGTATTTGGGCTTTTGCAACTAGAGGAAGTATTATCAACTAATGTTGAGATTTGGGTTGTAGCCTTAATGTTCTCAACCTTATTTTATGTATAAATATATATCGGGAACATTATGTATAAATATATATCGAAAGTCGGTGTTTGGTCTGAAGAGAACCGACGAAAATAAAGCTTTATTCACCAAAACAAATCTTTCGCTCGTTCTTAGCTCCAGCATGTCAGCAACCCAAAAATAAAGATTTAAGTTAAAGATAAATAAATTTGAGATCTGATTTTAATAAAAAATTAATTTTTTTTCTTCCACCGTTTCTTGAGATATCATTAGACTGGTTTGAAATAAAAGTTTAACTATAGAAAAAACGCATTTTTATTTCAGCGTCAAATCTAAGGCGACGACTCTTGCCGGAACAACTTTAGTTTCAAATATATAAGGGTAATATACAAAATTTTATTTTCCCCGAACAATGTTCTATGCCTTAATCAAAAATTAATGTTTTAACCATGAAAAATACAAAATTAAAATATTTCATGTTCTGATATATTAAAATCCCATTTTCCCTAAAATCATCAAAATTTACCTAATTTCCTGGGACTTTCTTCCGTAATGTGAAAGAACACTCAATTTTTACTATAAGCACTATTTATATAAAAAATGTTGCAAAAACTATTCAAAAACCTCAATTTTGTCCTTCCTCGTAGTGGAATTCATTGAAAAAATCTTGGCGCGTGTTCAAAAATTGTCCTCTTCTATCGAGATTTTGTATATTAGAACAAACTCGAAAACGTATGGTTTATTAGGAAAAAATGCTTGGTTTTCGATAATCTTCAAAATGAGATTAAGGCTGGGAAATGTTGAAAAATTTGGCCTACTCTAATACATATTAGACATAGATCAAATTTCATCTATGTCTAATACATATGAATTCAAATATGCTTTACAAATATACTTTCGAGTCGATAAGGTGTATTTTTACATTTGAGGAATTCAGTTGAATTTCTAATCTATTGTATTCTCTTCTTCAGAATAGTACTACTGAGTGTGTAAAAGTCTGTTAAGAAAAGATAGATCAATTTCATATGGTTAATTACAAGATAATTTTTATAAATCAAGAGATTTTATAGCAATGGTTTCTTGCTTTCTGATTAGCAAATTGTGCGTAGTGTGTAAAATTTAAATCGATCGTATGTCTTATATATATATATATATATATATTATATCCAAAACTGTTTTATTTTAACTGAAAAATCCCAAATAAATCAAGTCTTATTTAATTTCTCAAGATGGCTAGGCCATGAAGATAACGATGTCGATATTCCAATGCGCATCGAGGCAAGATTGTTCAAGAGTCCACTCCTAAGAATTCTATGGCTCTTCCTCCATCCAATTATCCACGCCATTCGGCCATTTCTCAAGTCCCCAAGACCACTGACTAACTGGGAAGTGATCAATTTCATAACACAGCTCGGGTTTGATCTTCTCATTATAAAATTCACCAATATTTACGGAATTTTCTATTTGCTGGGTGGAACTCTCCTCGGCCTTGGTCCTCATCCAATGGCTGGTCATTTCATTTCAGAGCATTATTTGTTCTCCGACAACCAAGCGACACACTCGTACTATGGATCATTGAACCCAATTCTCTTCAACGTTGGCTATCACAATGAACACCACGACTTCCCCTACATTCCACATACCAAATTGCACTTGTTAAGGAAGATTGCACCAGAGTACTATGATAATATTCCCCATCATACGTCCTTGTGTAAGGTGAGTTTCTTTTCCTGCTTGAGATTCCTGATTTCCGCAAATATATTATCATTTTGCTGACTAATTTCTTGCATTTTGTAGGTAGAAAACGAAAATAGGGTATTCTGGGTGAATATGAGCTCTTTATTTTCGTCGGTTCTCATCAGACCCTATTTTATTATTCTATCTATTTTCGTTTTCTACCTACAAAATGCAAGACATTAGTCAGCAAAATGATAATTTATTTCTTTGTTGGCTTACTATTAAATAGGGTTAATTCCAAAAAGGACCCCTAAAATGATTTCAGAAAATATTATACCAACGGATTCTGGAACTGATCTAGGTTGCTTAGAGAATTCGGAATCAAATTCTATACTGAATTCTTTTTTTAAGTATACTGATGCCATCGTTGTGAAGAAGCTGATCAATATTTCGTTGAAAAGGATTTAATTTATTATGATATTTTCTCCTTCTTGACAATACAGCTCAATGTTGTACATGCACGAGTTTGAAAGGAAATTAAATTTATCAAAATATGAATTTGTCTAGGGGTTCACTGTTGGAATTAACCCAATTAAGGTTACTTTGTCCTTATGGATAACATATGCGTGTTTAAATACTTTATGGATTCTTTTTTCGAGTCTTACGCAAAAGGGTGAAAAAGAAATAAATTAATTCACAAGAAAATTACCAACTACTCCATAGTAGATAGAATAAAAATTATTCAAACTAAGATCAAAAGGCTATATTCGTATATAGTAAATACTATTTACTAAAAAGTTTATACATAGCTTAGTTTTAGTCTCAACGCATTAAATTGAGTTCAGAGTTTTTTCTCTGCTTTCAATTCATTCCGGATGAAAGTGTCAAACCTTCATCACACATATGGAGAAAAGACTTGTCACTTTATTTTCAGTAAACGAAAGCCTCTTTTCTTCATCAGTACATGAGCTCAATATTGTAGGATAAAATACTCTTCCCCTTAGAGAGTCCAAGAGTGTTTTCTTCATTTTAATGACATTTTTATAAATTTTTTATTTAAAAAAATTGAAAAATCTTTTTATATCCAATAGGTTCTGTGGGATTTCATCTGGATGAAAAATCTTGGACCCCAGGGAAGGAGTCTCATCTACGACAAAAAGGAATAAGCAACATTTCTCATTGTAATGATAACTTTATGCAATGCATGTTTCTAAGTTAATTAATTTACTGTAATTTTATTAATTTTATTGAAAAAATGAACTGGAAGCATCTTTGGAATAAAGGAAACTATTCAACTCATTAGAAAAGTTATTACATCTCCTTCATAAACTGATCCTTTCAGATGTAATTCTGTTTTATTTTGGTAGTTGCTATCTTGTCACTTGACTGATCCATCGATTTCAGGGTGTTGAAAGTACTCTGATGGCCCATCTCTGCTTTAAATTGATAAAAATTTTGGAACAAAAATACTATTCTTATGTTCCTTCTTGTGGATTTTACAAAAATCAAAACTGAAGAATTCTGAGAAATATTTTCGTTAAAGCTATTGAGAAGAACATTTAACTCTTTTCGGTTGAACTTCCAATATTCTCAATAAACTCTGTGAAATTTTAAGATTTATCTGTGATGGAATCTGAAATCTTCAATAAAAATTAGTGAAAATAGATTTAATCCTTTTATTCCAAAGCCTCTTCCAGACGTTTCGGTACTGAGATAGTCAAGTACTTTCTTCTTTGGATGAGAAGCTTGTAACTTTAATTCTCTTCAATTTTATCTAAATACCTTAGTATTCCTATTGACCCAGATCTGAAAAACCATTCAAAATTAAATAAACCTTGAAACCAATCAAGTATTGCAATTATACAGAAAGAGGAGAAAACTTTGATAAATTATTTATCTTGGAGATTGTTAATTTTAGGTTTTTCAAGCTTGATTTTTCAACAGGTCATCTGATTGGTTTCAAGGTTTATTCAATTTTTAATGGTTTTTCAGGAATACCAAGGTTTTTAGATAAATTTGAAGAGAATTAAGGTTACAAGCTTCTCATCCATTGAAGAACTTCTTTAGAAGAAGATACTTGACTATCTCAGTACCGAAACGTCTGGAAGAGGCTTTGGAATAAAAGTTTGGTTATATTCCTATTAAATCTAATTTTACTAATCTTTATTGAAGATATATCCGTGAGTTTTTTCTCAAATTGAATTATTGTTGATTAATGAACAGAAAATGACTTCTATACGTTCTATCCATCTACTTTTAAATGACCATACAAGTAATTTTATAGACAGATTCCAACCAAATTGATCTTTCCAAGATTTCTTTAGTTATCTGCGAGAGAACTAACCCAGATCACTTTGTTCTTTGTTAAGATCAGCATTTTTGATATCCTCTTGGCCTAATATGCCCGCATCGAAGAGTGATTGCTTCAACTCATTCGAAAGGCGTCTTCGATATTCGATTGGCTTATTATTGGCACTTCTATGGACAATATTAGCAGCAAATGTAGCTAAATAATGAATAGTTACTCAAGTTTGATTCCTGTCTCAGGAGATGAAGGAACTTACCGACACCTTCGTTGTTCATCTGTATCATTTCTGTAAGTTTTGGAATAGCTCCCTCCTTCTCGATAAGCGTAACACCTCTAGTTGAAGTGGATAATTCAGCCAGCAGGCCGACAGCTGCCCTCTGAATGTATATTGAGTTATGGTACAGTGATTGAATGCTAATTGGAATCAACTTGTTATGCATAATCAACTGTTCTCTAATCTTTCTATCTCTAGACAGAGATTGAAGGGTTGTCAGAGTCAATTCGAGCATATCTTCAAAGTCGACTCCCAACATTTCCGCTGTCTCCTGAGATTCGTGTGTTTGCAGGAGAACATTCCCTAGAGCTTGGCCACCATTTAGATTTCGAATCTCATCCAGGCAATCTAGATCATTTGAAAGGTTTTTAATCAGACCCATGACTGCCTTTAAGAGGGGCAATGATTCTTTAAAATTTGACTTTCTCACTAGATCCAAAATTGTTGGGACTCCGTTTGAATTTTTAATCTTGAATGATTAAACAAATTAATGGCCAAGTATGTTAGGCAGGAACATTATTTAGACATTAAACCTACTAGCAAAGTGTGCTCACTGGTTATTACTTTATCCATATGAACTCTAACTTAATGGAGATTGTCTTCTCAAACCTAAATGTTGGAATTCGGATGAGCAAGTGTCAATTTCAAATAATATTCAACTCACGGTGGCAGATGTAGAAGCGTTTCGTCCTTATTAGGACTCGTCAGTACACCATAGCCAGGATTCGAATCCAGGTCTTCAACGTTGTGGTTAGAAGCGTTGGCTATGGTGTACTGACGACTCAGTGACGAGTCCTAATAAGGACGAAACGCATCATCATCTGCCACCGTAGGTTGAATATTATTTGACTCTCTTATGAAATTGACACTTGCTCATCCGAATTCCAACATTTAGGTTTGAGAAAACAATCTCCATCAAGTTAGAGTTCATATGGATAAAGTAATAACCAGTGAGCACACTTTGCTAGTAGGTTTAATGTCTAAAAACACTGTAATTTCTACATTGTACTTATTCAAAGGAACATTTTTTCTCACCTGATGCACAGCCACATCTGATTTCTCGTTCATATGGGTGATATGTCGAAGAGCTGAACAGGCCGGCTCAGAAAATTCATCTTGATCCGACTTTTTCTTCAATGCCTCGGCTAAATATTGAGCTCCATCTGAAAAAAAAGAATGTCAACGTGATCAAGACCAAATTTTTAGTCAATATGGTTATTTACAAACAGAACATAAGAATTTCTATCGATTGGTTGTACAAATTGATCAAGATTTATGAATAAATTATTATTATTTCTACTGTACTGTAAATTATAAAATGTTAATTACATGCATGTTAGATTGCTTTGCTAAGAAAACACTTGAGTAACATACCAAGTTCAATCAAAGTTGTTTTATTCTGGGGATTTTGGCATGTGAAGTTACACAAACATCCCGCAACACAAGTGACAATATTGTGATTCTCTGATTGGTTCATGAGCTTAACCAACTTGTGAAGGACTTCTTTGATGTTAATCAGCTGATAACCTTGATCAGATATATTCCTAAGGGCCCAGAGAATTTCTAGTGTCAAATCACTATCTTCTGGGTTGATGTGGGAGCCTAAAATCTGTAAATTTATTCTCATCATCAAAAAAGCATACTTGTACAGCATTTTTCTCAACAAATGCAACTTTATGTTCAAGAGATACTGTCAGCACTTGAATGAGTCTGGCTGAAGATCTGCACAAATTTCGCTCATCATGACTTGAGTTTAAAATAGTCAAGACATCTTTATGAAGATTTGTCTTTAGTAATGCTAGCTTTGTTGGTTGATGTTCGTATGCAAGCATGGTAAGGATTTCAAGAGATAACTGATGGATTAGTTTGTCTTTCAAATGGTCTTGGCGATACGACAAGAGGCCAGCAATATCAAGATATCCCGAGAAATCTCTAATCTCCGCCTTCACTTGAACTGGCTGCAATGAAACCAAATTTTTTATTATCATGAGTGAAGTAAGAATGACGTCTTCAGAAGACGAATTAAGTAGTTTGAATAATTCTGCAAGTGTAATCAGCTCTCTTATTGCCAAAAGGGCATTTTTTTCCTTCGATAAATTCTGAATAATCTCGCAAATTCTTTCATCCCGATCAGAGTAAAAGATTTCAAAAAGATTTTGGACAAGCTTTATTTATAAAATTAAAGAAATTAATTACTTTTTTATTGGCACAAATTCCCGACCGAGTAGCTTTATCACTTGAGAGTTTTAGTACTAAATCGAGGGCCTTATTCGTAACTTTTGGTCGATTATCTTTGATTAACTCAGCCAAGTCAGCTGCTTGATTATAAGCTGAAAGGTTGTTATCTTTAAATATGAATAAATCATGAAGGCAATCTTGGAAAAGCTTCACTGGTTGGGATAATTGTTGGACAACTGTCAAATCAGTGTCATTCTGATATTCTTCGTCTATATTCAGATTCCATAACTCTTCCTTAAGATCAGAAAGAGTATTTCTATGACCTCCCTTGCCTCTGACAAAATTAGATTCTAACATCAGGAAATTTTATAATTCGAATTCGTACATAAAAAATCTAGTAAAAGCTAAAATAAAATTTGTCTTAGTTTAAATTTTCTCAATTATTTTAATTTTATTAAAAATGTCGCAAAGAGACCGTTCTCCCGTTGACAGGGTAAAATACATAAACTTGCACATTGGAAATATCCCCTTCAGCAAAACCTGGAATGATTTGAAAGATATTATTAAGAAGGAATGCGGTATTGTCGGTTTTGTTGATGTTGCTATGAAAGATGGCAAGTCTGCAGGATTCGGGTAATTTAACCTTAATTAATTTTAGCCGTATGGGGTTACGTAATCGTCAAGATGCATTGACCGTTATTGACAAAGCCAATGGAATGGATATCGATGGAAGAAAAATTATGATTCGATTTGAAACTGAAAATGACCGTCGCAAATGGCCTCTTGAAGAGTTTGATGATGATGGTCCGTTTATACCACCTCCCTATATTACCCCTGATATGCTTGAAAGTATCGGTTTCAAAGGGCCTATAACAGATTCTGTTTTTGTTAATAATGTTAGTATTATTTGATTTGATCATTCTAAGAAGCACTTAATTTCTTGAAATCTAGGTAGCCGAATCTGCAACCTGGAAGGCGCTTAGAGAAAAATTTGATGGAGCTGGACCTGTTCAGTTTGTTGACCTACTCAAAGCAAAGAAATCAGACAAGTTCTACTTTGCTTTGGCTAGATTTCGTTATGGCTTTGAAGCTTTACTTTGTATTGCCATGTTTGATAGAGATGTGAGTATATTTCAACCATTACTTGTTTTTCATATCCTACTACAATTATTTTTATATGGGATTGATTTTCATTATTTTTGAAAAATATACTCAACTGTTTAAAATTTAGATTTTCTTTGGTCGTGAAATTCGTATTCGTATGGACAAACAAGGCAAAGAGCTGAATCCCAATGAGCCAATATTTCCAAATAGTAAACTTGGATCATTGGCCGCTTCTCAGTTCCTCTCAGAAATGAATAGAAGAATCTCCAGTCGAGACCCTCTTGAGGCAAACTTTGCTAGTAAAGTTGTTTCAATATTCATGTCTCAAATGCGTAGACCGAGTCCTCCTATGCCGTTGTTACCATCGGGTAATTCTCCTAGAATGATGCCACCTGTACCATCTCGACGTCCTCTACCTCAAGATGATTTTTATGAGCGTGACAGATACGGACCACCAGGTTTGTTCTTTAAAAAAAATTATTTGCGCAGTTATACTTTTTCATTTTGAGTTCATCAGGTAAAATCTAATTCGTATTTAAAACTGAAGAATAATTTGAGCAACAATTGATTTCTATATTTTCACTTGTTAAAATCATTTAAATTGTCAATCTTGATTGATATTTCTAACAAGTAACACTTGCTTCTTGTTTTGACAAGTCTAAAAATCAAAGTTTTTTCCATGTTTCTTGATCCTGCATGTACGATTCATCAGCCCGAGAGACCCTGGTTAAATCTGGAAACATTAGGCATATTAAAATTAGGGCGGTAAAATTCTAGTTGTAATTCGCTTATTTTATTTCCATCACTGGTTAGTTATCAGTTATTGTTGGCATATTTCTCGAATAAAATAGCAATTATAAATCTACCAATAAATATGAAGAATTTTATCTGAAATAATACCTGATATGAAGTGTAGGCTTGAGGAAAGGGTTGAGTAAAAATGGGGCATGTCATTTTCTAATCGGAAAAAATTTTCACGACTATCAGAAGGCTTTAGAGAAGAAAGAATGATGGCTAATTCGTACCGAAATTTCATTCATCATATCCGAAATAGTAAATTTACAGTCATAGTTATTATATCCTGGCAACTCTATCTTTATCTTGAATCTATTCTGTCGTATTACGATTTGTTGAATTATGCTGCTTTGGGAGAATTTCAGCAATTGCCTACTTTGAGACACTTCAAGTACAAGTTCATATGAAATAGGTTTCATTATTCTTTACTTTGAATATGGTTCTAAATTTGAATGGTCATTCAAGATAATAATAAATAAGAATTGTTCATGGGAAACGATTGCTGGGTTGTAATTCGACGAAAATTATTAAGATACAGTGACAGTTTTGATTTGAATACAGGTATGAATTCACCAGGTTGAAGAAGATTTCAGCCAGGGATAAATTTAATGCGGCGAGTTATGCCTGGCGTTGTCGGATAATTGTCAACTTTGTCTCGAACTGTTAGTTTTTATGATTTTAGGATTAGTTTTTATACAATTTATAAAAACTTGATTTAGTTTTCTTAGCTTAATTGAATTTCTTTTACATTTTTAGTCTTTGACCGCCCTAATTCTGCAATAGTTGACTTGAAATTTAGTAGAGAATAAAAAATTGATAGCTTGCGAAATCAACAGGAACTAACTACCTTTAAATCTATTCATCAAGTTCTCTCATGAGTGTGATTTCCTATTCTGTGTTTATAGGTGACTTGATGAGAATGAGGCATTTAGATCCGTTGGACTTTGATGATCGTAGGGCTCCTCGAAGACCTTCGTATCCTCCTGTTCGTCCAGTTGATGATATGCCACCTATTCGTCCACTTATGGCAGAGGCTAGAGGCTACTCACCTGAACAAATGCAAAGATCTATTGCTTACTATTCACCTCCAGCGCAGCGTAAAAGTGAGAAAAAGGCTAGTGCTGCAATTGTCAAACTCATTTCTGCTGCCATACAAGGGGGAATATCCCCTGAAGAATTGAAAACTTATGCTAAGGAGTTGGATGTTTCAGAAAAGGTAAAAAACACATAAACTAGAATTGTAGCAATTTTGACCTTTGTCATTACAAGATATTTAATCCCCATCTAATGTTTACGGGAATTGTTCGTTCTCATCTAATTCATCTTTCTTTAATAGAGATTCGTAAAAGAGTTTTTGTCTCCTTAACGATTCGGACGTTGTCTTTTGCTTTAAGTTGACTTATCTCTACCTATTTCAGTATCTTCTAATTAATATCTTTCAATACAATAGTTCTTATTACAATTACTCATTTGAAGTTTTAAATTCTTGGAAAATTCATAATCGTTTCACCCCAGTTGTATTGAAACCCCCATAAGAAAAATAAATATCTCGGACGAGGGTTAATATGTAGAGATAATACTTGTCTAATTTTCTAGGAGCTTGAAGAAATCAAAAGAAATACCAAGTCGAATACTGATAAGACGTCTGCACGTATATTGGTTAGAAATGTAAGTTAATTTTATAAAAAGAACCAAAAGGTTACATATACAAAGACAATACATAATTTATCTGCTTTATTTTATAAATTTTCAGTTGCCTTTTGAATTCAATGAAAGAGAAATGGACGTTTACTTTACTCCATATGGAAGAATAAAAGATTTAAGTATCACTAAAGATGGCCAAGGAAGATCCCTTGGATATGGATATGTTGAGTACTTTTTATCCAAAGACGCTAGTGTTGCTCTCAACAGACTCAATGGTATTCGCATTGGCGAGAATACTATTAAACTTGACTACGATTAAATCTACATTTTCAGTTTTGTTAAGAATAAAATTATTAAACTATAAAAGTCTATTTTGTTACTATTCTTTTTGAAGTTTAATAAATTTATAGCTATACAAATTATGTAAAAAATTTCTGTCAGAAATTTTCTGTGAATAATTCTCAGAGAATTAATTTAATTCAATTAAAACAGAATTTCAATTTGAAATATTCACATAGATATTTTACAAACAATTTTCGAAGAATCTATAGTTTTAAAATTTATAGCGCTTTTTCAATTTGATAATATTATTGACAGTTAATGTCATCCTTTCATACAAAGACTATTCGTCGTATTTTAGAACCTGTAGCTCAGCAGGTAAATATAGATTGAAATTGAAATACTTGAACTTGTCTATGCATTTTTACAGGTTTCTAAGCTCATTCTGAACATTGAAGATGATGAATGTCCAAATCAGTTTGTCGATCTTGATGTTAGAGTCAATCTAGTTAAAAGTGCAGTTGAAAATTTGGTGAAGGTAGGACGCGAGACAATTTTCCAATCTGATGATGAATTATTCTCTCAAGAAATGCCAATTTGCCTTGACAAAGTCAACCAGGCTTCAGAAGAACTTTTGAAAGCAGTTAAATTTCTTCAATCAGACCATTCATCTGTTAATGGAAGGAAATTCTTGATTAACGGAAGTCGAGGTATTCTCAAGGGAACTTTTGATGTCTTGAATTGTTTCGACATGTCAGAGGTTCGCAAAATTGTTGGATTTTGCGAAAGTGTCCAGTTGGTTCTCTCCACAGTAGAACAAGTTGAGACAATGGCAGACTTGAAGGAAATTATTAGGAATCTTACTCCGTGCATGTCTCAGATGATATCGAATGTAACTAATCGACTTGACGAGCTAATTATTCCCTATCATGTGGAAATTTTAAGTAGAAGTGTTGAGGAAATAAAACAGTTGACTCCAATCCTGATTTCCGCTCTCAAGCTGTACATTTCATCCAAAGGTGAGTGCGATTTCGTTTCTTAAATTATCTATTTTAAATGGAATTGAGATTCTCTCTGATAAATTGAGAAATTTTTTTAAAGTACAACAGAGACTCCAAGGTTGTACTCTAATACATTAATACGTATGATTGAAATCAAAAAAGATCATCTTTAGATAATAAATATAAATTTCTTCTTGAAATTCAACCCTTCATTTTATTGGAAACTCCATGAAATAATTAGGAAAAATTCTTTGCTCATTTTACAAGAATTTTCAATCTTATAAACACCAAATTCAAGGCTCGTTATGAAATACACACACAAACCACTAACTCTCTCTTCTCAACCAGCATTAAAATTGAGAGAAAATCTTGAAAACTTGTTCTCTTGCTTAAATGAACTTGTGAAAAATATTTTAGATCATTATGATCGTCAAAATTATGAAATTCGTGCCAACCGAGATTTTCTCATCACTCAAATGACTGATGACATCCAGGAGATAATCAGGGCTCTCCGCTTGAATTCTCTTGACAACGAGGAGCTTATCACCTTCAAGACAGCAAAATCCATTTTAGACTCGAGTGTTAAATCGACCAAGGAATTCCTTTCAAATTCTAAGGTGAGTCATTGCATTTCTCTAGTTTGATTTTAAATCTTTTTTATTTGATTGGTATCGAAATAAAATATTGAAAAAAAATAGATTAATCTTTAAATTTTACGTATCAGTTTTTTTACCAAGAATGTCGGAGATCTACTTTGTAGATTGATATCTAAAAGAGTTGTTGTGGTTATGAGTTTAATAGGGAGATGTAGACTATAGAGGAGTAAGGTTAGCCATAAAGTGTGCTGATCTCTAGCTAATCAGACTATTTGAATGAAAGACAGAAGCCTTCTCTCATTTTGTGTATACAGTAACTAATATTTAATCTTGTTTTCCAATAGATAGTAGTTCAGATAATGAAGGATTGTCTATAGAGCTTTTTACTTTGAATGAGATTTAGGATCATCGAATAAGAAATAAGAGCTTTTTATTTGTCACTTTCTTTTTTTGATAGAAAACTTAATTTATTTAGTAGAATTTCGAGGTAAAAATAAAATTTATACACATATGAATCTTGGTTATTGAGAGTAATTCGAGTTTATATCTGACGTTGGTGGAATTAGCATGTAAAGAAAGGCGCATATGTTGCGAATTTGCAAATCCGAG
Source organism: Gyrodactylus bullatarudis (assembly GCA_012064415.1). NCBI lineage: Eukaryota > Metazoa > Platyhelminthes > Monogenea > Gyrodactylidea > Gyrodactylidae > Gyrodactylus > Gyrodactylus bullatarudis. Next base: position 136,275 of record SSNU01000076.1, on the reverse strand, counting down.
AGGGAGTAGATGTCAATGTTGAAACTGGTCTTCAGGACAAGGGTGTTGTTGAGAAGGCACGTGAACTTCAATTTATTCCTAGTAAGGTATGGGGATGGCGAGAGTTCTTTTCTAGTGAATAGTCTTGATAGTATTAAAACTAAAGTTTGAAATATTTTAAATGAAAGTTTTATGATGTCTTCTGTTAACTTTTTAAGCATATTCAAAGATCATCAATAGCGTTTAAGAATAAATCTTCGATTTTGCAGGTTATTTATGCTAAGAATATTGATAGATTTTTTAAAGAAAAGAAATTATTTCTAGCATTTTCACAGATTTTTTTGGCATATTTATGTAGAATATTTTAGGGTATATATTCCAAAAAATTGGCATATTTTTGGATGCCCTGATAATAACACGTAGATAGAGAGATACATCTCTATTATAAAACTCTACAGAATCAAGAATATTCAGAATGATGGACTGAAAAAGTGAAAATCAGGTGATCTAAAGAAAAGTGAAATTGTTCAGTGTCCTATGCCCCACGAGGTACACTTGAAATGTGATTTTCTCTTAAAGATGATGATGAAAGGCAAGCATGCCTTCAATACATCTCTATTAAATATTAATACTAATCAATATTTAACGGATGCAAAAGTCAGCATACAAAGTTGGGTTGAATTAGAGACTAATTTCTCACCGCAACGGATTCGTTTTCATGTCATCAATATTAGTTTCTTCAGATAAATCGGTGCAAATGTTAGCCTAAAGCTGCCTAGAAAAATTAAATATACAAATCAAACTTCTAAAATTCTAACTCTGAAGCCTATAATCTCTAATTAAAGAGTTACGATTTGAGTCTAATTTCTAACACAGTTTACAGTTATAAATTTTGAAAATGAAAGAATGAGAAATTCCTGAAAACAAATAACAAGAAATAAAAGTCGGATTCAGTAAAAAGTGATCCGAAATTAGTTTAATAATAAAATTTATTTAAACTTTGGTCAATATTAGAATTTTTAACCATCCTAACGTTTCGAGACGCCTTCTTCAGTGGTTCGACAGATATGATTCCCTAATCTGATTGGACAAAACTGATAGAGATTAAATCATGAAAATGTAAATAAATAGTATTTTGTATTTGATCAGTTCGTCGTACCACTGAAGGAGGCGTCTGAAGACAATCACCATCGAAACGTTAGATTAGTTGGGAATTCTAACACCGACCAGAGTTTTATTAAATTTTATAATAAGAACTAAATGTATGTAAACTTTTGTAAACAATCAATGATCAGATGGATGAAGCTAATTTGAGTTGAATAAATCATCCAATGTACATCACTGTTGGAGTGGTTGAAATTAAATCTTCAATCTGTGACCTCATGTATAAAATTCATCTTGAGTAATTTCTGTTATACCCACAGTTCCTTCTTTTCATTATTCTCTCTTCGTGTTCTTTTGAGAGATATCATTCTCAGGTTATTCTGCAGGCACTAACTATTTTTATTCTACTGCTGCTGCTAGTTTTCATTTATCACTGGGTCGATACTTGTGATTACAACTGCTCCAACTGATCCCTGTAGATGAATTTCAGGAGTGAGGTTTGTAGCAAAGAGATATTTCTTGAAAACTATTCAAGACTGAAAATTAGTTCACATTTTCTTGATAGACTCATCTCCGAACGAGTTCACCAATTCCTTCCAAGAGTTTGAAGAAATTCCTTACTGATCGATATAACCTAAGCTTCAGGAAATTCCTGCAAATATTATTTCTATAATGAATTTTAAACAGAAAAGTTTATATTTTGTTCATATTTGCTCACATTTTGAATGATTCAATTCTTTGGAATCTAAGAATTCATTTTGTGGATCTAAAGAACGATTAATATCCTAACAAATACAGTGCCTATCTGATAACTTATCAGTGATTAAATTTCAATCATTTTCGATAATATCATTCCCCTTTGCAAGAGACTGAACAAGAATGAGGTTTTCAAAACAGTAACTCCTGTACTTGATTGCTTTGAACGACTGATTTTCTCGCTAACTTCTCTTTAGCTCATCAGAAATGATGTTTTAATAGGAATATATCAAAAATTAATTTACTCAATAAAATAACACCACGAAAAACGATACTTGAATCATAGAAGAAGATTTTCTGGTAATTACTGTAACTCATTTACAGATTTTCAAATTTCCGTATTCCTTTAAAAATACCTATGAAATTTATATAAATTAAAATCATTTGAAATTTATTTTACAGAATCAGGAATTTTCCCAAGCTTAGTATAACCGCTTTAGATGGTTAAAGTTGAAATGGCCATTATTTCCAATTTAGTCTAATTTGGCCAAAAATTAACTTGGCATTTTTTTCTTGAAATTCTTTTCTTCTTAGACCATAAACTTCCCAGGTCAGTTAATCTTTAATCTATTTTCTTTACATAGCCGATTGTTTTTCTCTAATTAATTTAATTTAAACATGATAAAAATTACAATACTTTCTTGCATGTCCCAAATTGAAGAAAGCCTAATTTTAACTAGCCATTCTTGAGTGAGCGCTGTGCCTGATCAGTTTTATGTAACCATGAGATTCAAAAAATGTGACACTACTGATGATTTTCCTTCCTTTAAGGAGTTGTTTTAATATATATATATATATATAATATATATTCTCTGGCAATCTTTTAATTATCTTGTTAAATGTGAATGAATAACATGAACATTTGATTCATAATAATAAACTTGAAAGTGATTGCTGGAAAAATTCATGGAATTTGATGAAAATGCTTTCCAAGTTTAATCGATTTTCATGTTACTTGAATTCTCTTTTGATAAGAGATCTTTATTCGAATGCCAAAATAGAAGATTTTGGTAGAATTTTTACACCTAGCTAATATGAAGATGGGAATTTACGATTTTTACAAAATTCTCAATCCAATTTTACGATATGAAGAAAAAAAATCAGTTTTTAATGAAATTACAGCATATTTCAAATACAGTATCGAGTTAGCGCCAAACTCGCAGTTGAAAAATTTTGGTGAGAGATGGATCAAACTTGGTTTTTAGGATCACAATAAGACAAGAAAACTGATTATCACCATAAAACTTTAGATAGATGCTACTTTTTTCAGGCATTATCAAAATTTCATCGATTTTCATGTAGGGATGATGGGGTGATCCACAAAATCAGATTCAGCATATTTGATTTCTTTGTCTAATCGTGATCCTAAAAATCAACTGAAAGTTCAAAAAATGGGAATTTGGCGCTACTTCGAGATTTGAATTATACCATATTTTCCTTAAAATTTGATTTTTTTCAAATTATTTTTCTTCATATTGTGAAAGTGGACCTCATGATCTAGATTCCAAAATTTCTTGATCAAATTCGATTTCTTGATGAAAAAATTGAGAATTTTCTAAAAAAAATCGTTAATTCCCATCTTCGTCATACATTAACTAGCTTTAAAATTCTATAATAGGCTTAACTAGACATGATATTATAGTCTGATATAAACTCTTCACTATATTCTGATGTATTCTGAACCTTGTTCTATAAACTTTTATGATAAGTGTTGGTGCAATGATTCTCACACTTGAATTATCCCAATGTTTATCATATTTACAGTGTATATTATGGGGAGATTACCTTGGTATGGTATAGAATATAAATATAAACCATATTTGTTTATCATCTAAAAGGTCCCTGGTTGTATTATCATTCCTAGGGGAGAGCACATGTTTAGTACGCTTTAATATACATACTGTTTTCATTACAGTATTTGGGCATTGCTAATATACAATCAATTCAAAGTGCACAAAAAATATTTTCTTTCATGTTAAAGAATAGTATTAGTATGTACACAGAAATGTATCCATACAAATCGATAGATGATTATCTTGGGCGGAGATTTATAAGAAATACACTGGTTCATTTTGTGGATATACATGCAGTTTACTAGGATATATACTGTACTGCATTGAAGATGGAGTTATTACAGGGGAGAACGTATAAGAATATAAAGATAAACCTTCTCCTTCCTAAGGGAAAATGTTTATATGCATACAAAATGTCTGGAATGGGGAAATTTACGATAGCTCTCTTTTTTCGTCTATTACAAACCTTAATTTATCAGTTCATGTTTTAAAAATGTTCATATTCATTTGACTTTTTTTCCAAATACATTCAAGTTACCTTCTCAATTTCGAACTGAGTGGAATGATGATAGAAAACCTAGTTATACTAGTTGGGGAATAAGCCAATAGAGATGAGAAAATTTAGGTTATAACTGCCCGAAGTAGAGTCAGAGAATAAATTTTATTTTCTCTATATAGCAAAGTACAGGATTTGAGCCAACCTTTAGACAAACCCTGTTTGCAATGAAGAAAATCACCCAATACACCCTAGATAACAAACTAAGGAGTCAACTGGAGGACAGAATTAAGGAATTTGAAAATCTCTTCTCCCAGATTACTAACCTTAAGTATCAGAATCTTCCAGATGTAAGTGAAAATCCCTTAGTTTCAACCTAATTCACGAATGAAATAATGAAAATCTTTCAGCCCCTAATGAAAAACAATCTCAATGAGTTAAGTCACAAGGCATTGGATATTCTAAAGGACCTTGAAGACCTCTGTCAGGAATCGATTGGCTTCCATGACAGCTCATCAGCGAATATTTACAAGACAGCGCGCACTTTTGAGGGCAAATTCAATCAAGCGCAAAAATGGATTCTCAATCCCACTGGCCCTTACAGAGACGTCGGCTATGAGGCTTGCAGAGTTCTAACAAACGACTCGAAACGTCTCATGTGTCGGGTTGAAGGTTTGAATAATAACAAAAATTCAGAGCAAGGTTATGACTGCGAGTGGATTGATGCCTGCTTCGAAAGTTGTGAGCATCTTGACAGATCAGCGATACGACTGAATGAATTACTAAAACAATCCCAGAGTGAGTGAACTGAATGTTGAAGAGATAAGTTAGCTGTAGACGTTTGGATTTTTTATTATTCATCATGGGATAAACATATTTCCTATCGATTTGCAAAAAAAACTTTATTGTATTTTGAATTAATAAAATCAAAAAATCTAAAATTATAGACTGTCCTTATCTAATTCTTTTATTATTTTTTCCTAGATCCAGATGTAATAAAGAAGCAGACAGATTTATCTCTGGCAATGTCAAAGAGTCTAAGTTCTGTCTGGAAACGACTACAAGAAGGCCTAGTTCACGAGGTCGCCGATTGGTTCACAGACCTCCTTGGTCCTCTGAGACAATTTTCTGATGTTGCTTTTGCGAGTTATCAGAACACCGATAGTGACTCTCTGGAGGAAGAATTCTATGAAAAATCAGAAATGTTATCTGTAACTAAGAAATCTGTAACTAAGAAAACCCACCATTGCTCTAACAAAATCTTTTTCAGACTCACTCTGAGCGGATTTGTAATATTGCGGAGGTCGCCTCGTCCAACCTTAGTGATTATCTCAAAGCTGATACGCTGAGGACCCTGGCATTCTATCTACCCGAGTTAACAAACCAAGTTTTACTTGCAGGAAAGATTCTGTTCAAACTTGGCACCAATTTGATGAACAATCGTGTCAACGAGAAACGTGGAGAATTCAGCATAGCGGAACAGCACTTTAACCAGATGAAGAAGCATTGGATTTTGAATGTTGAGAAGATGCAGACCCTCGTTGACGAAGCCATGGATGCATGGTCGTTTATCAAAGCTCAAGGTGTGTGTCATTATTGAAATTTATAAAGGGATCATGCCTCTGTTTGGCGATTCGATATAATTTGGCAATTTCTTTTCATTACATGTAGAGAACAAGATCAATGTTGACTCAACCAATGCTGAGAACTTTTTGAAGATCCAAGATCAACATGGAATTGTCGAGTCGACCACTAGTATAGCTAGGCGTGCCAATAGGATCCTGCAAATTGGCCGAAAGGAGGCTGACAACAGTGAAGACGCTGACTACTCGAATAAAGTTAAATCATCCCTATTAGTATTACACTCTAGTTAGTTGAATTTCAATTTTTGTCTTTAACCTTGCTACCTGACTATAATGTCTTTTGTAGAAAAAGAAAGGAGGGAAAAAGGTGTAGTATTTCTTAAGATAGACCAATACAAGCCAGAAGACAACATAGTCAGGTAGCAAGCGAAAAAAATTATAGTCAATCTATGCCGTACAGCTCTTTGAAGAACTCCAAGATTTTTATATTCCAATATACGTGATCTAATAATTTAGATGACTTAACCTCTAAATTATTAGGGTCTTTTCTTTGATTTTTTAGGCATAAAGCCAATGGTTATGCATGTAAAGCAAATGATTTGTAGTCCAAACGATGTCAATATCGAAGATCAATGGCGAAAATCAAACCAAGACCTCATCAGGGCTGTGTCTGGACTCAAGGTCTCGATAACTCCAAACTACTCAAACAATCATTCCGCCACGCCATCAAAGGAATCCTTTGATACATGGACCTCATCACCAGTTTCCCTCCCAGTCCAAGAAATGAAACAAATCATGCTCAATGGTGAGTCGATTCTTTGAACTTGATCTCTTCTTATAATCAAGACATTTAATTTAGTCATTCTTTAGAATCTAAACATGTAGAGATTAAATTATTATTGAATACTTGGGATTATAGACATGAATTTGTAAAACTGCCGACTTTTTTTCTAGTAACTAATCTAATCTACTTGGACAAGTTTTATCGATAAAATTACCAACTATGTGTACATTTAGATAAAGTCTATCCTCAAGTTTTGTTTGCATATCTGGATTAATCCTTGATTGGTATTTTTCATTCTGATTGGTTAGTATATATGAAACCTTTGAAACAACCATTTACCAATCAGAATAGAGGAAATTTCTCTAATACAAGTCCCAGATTGAAACCATAATGTTTATGTTTAATTGTATCTCAGCCTCTGAAGTGTAACGTAAATCGATTCACCTGGCTAACGATAATACGCTCTGTTGCCTAATTGGAAAAGGATGCTAATTTTCTCAGAGTTGTTTCGACTCCATCTATGATGTAATGCGAAAAGTAGAGCTGTTTTAATTAGATTTTTCTCATCTGACAATCAGTTCTCTCTTGTTTATCAGTTTTTCACGACAGATTGAGTTGACTCTCAACTAGCTTGATACTGTTTGGCATAGAATACTATAAAAAAATAGATTTGTAGATTAGGTGAGTCATTTCGATCGTCTTACAGGAAGAGAGAGTGGGAAATTGGGACATTTTCGAAATTCATGAAATGGCCAAATTCAATTTTTTCATCTTGCTTGAGACTCCTGAATTCCACGAATATATTATCATTCTGCGGACTAATGTCTTGCATTTTGAAGGTAGAATACGAATACAAAAATAGATTGTGAGTGAATATGAGATCTTTCGTCGGTTCTCATCAGACCCTACACCGACATGTATTTTTATACAGAATATATATTCAATGAAACGTGTAAAAGTTATTTTTGTTAAATAAAAGTAAATTCACAATTCTTCATCTCAATTAGGTTCATGTGAAAACAATTGATATTAACTATCATTAACTAACTTCTACTTGGATGGTGGTAACCCCTTTTAAGGGGAGAGGAAAGGATACATTATGGCTCATTGGTAAATCTTGAAAATTTTTGGAATTCCCCATGAAGGTGAGATAGTGAAGCCGACATAAAGTAAAATAATCCACATTATTATTAATTAAATTGTATCCATACACAGAGTGATGTTCTGTGAAAGGTGACTCATTCCCCTATCCAAAATAAAGCCGACTACGTTATGGATGCTTTTCGGTTAGCTAGCCTTGCGAGTGTAATAAAATTCTATCGTGCCATTTCTTACGTCTTAAAATTTATTTTCAAATAGGCCTGAGGATTGCAGTTTACCCAATGGCAGTACAATCATCTCTGCCTGAAATTCCTAATTCTCTTTTTAAAAGAAACAACTAACCTATTCGGAATCAGCGTAATTATTTTTTTTAATTAGAAAAAAATAGTTTGGGGTTAAAATGAAAAAAATTGATTACATCTTGGATGAAAAATTTTCACAACTTTTCTTCTCAACAATTACAGGTAGGGACATAATTGGATTATCAACTATCGTTGACTTCTCTTTAATTTCATTTGTATCCAACTCTGTAACTGTTTCTGGGGCACTGCTAGGAACTAGAACTGGCTGATTATCGGCTACAGCCAACTTCTCATTTTTTCATTATGACTTCCAGTTTCCTTTTTGTATGGATGATAGAATGGGAGGTCCAATCGTAGGTTTGAGAATTCTGCCTATTTTCTCTATTTTCTTACTCTTTATATGAATTACTCTTGAAATTAAATTTATCTTCGATGAAAATTATTTTTCTCTAGAGTGGAAAAAAGGCATTTTCAAATTTTTATGATATTTTTTGAGATCATTTCTTATATAATTTTAGCTATACAATTAAAAGGATTATTTCAAAAAAGTCATTAATTTCCTCACTCTTCTTTGAATTTTCCATCCAGTGTGTATAACTCGATCCAATTTGACAGAAGTAAAATTTAATACTGAAAATCATGCTAGCATTAAGAGTAAACAAAGTTTTTTGGTGAATAAAGCTCTATTTAAAATTTAATTGATATGAAGCCAAACTTTTATTCCAAGGTCTCTTCCAGAGTTTGTCAATTACCCCCTTTCACTAAATGAGATCATTTCAATACTGAAACTTCTGTAAGAGGCTCTGAAGTTTATTAAATCTGCACTCTTACCAATACATTAATTGATGACTCATCAATGATGAGTCTAGATTCCATCAAGGATCGAAACAATTTTCCCATGTATGATTGGAAATGCTAATGTTATCTTACCAATCATGTCCAAAAAAATCACCTTTATATTTCAACAATTTTAAAATTGTACTACTGTATTTACGACTAAACCATGATTGTAGATTTTTATTCTGAATTTTTGTACACATGATACACTGAAACTGTTTTGTGGGGGAGAAACGAAGAGTAGCAGACATTGTGCAATTCATTTTGGATGTTCTTTTTAGCTTGCCTCTTTTTAAAAGTACAAACATTTTTGTACACATTTTCTTTTCTCAGCTAGAACAATGGAAGCTCTGTTTGATCTTTATCTAAATAGAAATAACGATATGATGATGATGATTGACAAATATTAGAATGCAATACAAATAGGAGAACAGGTTAACTATTTTTATAAATGTAAACTATAGCTGGATACCTTTTGTATGTATACTTGATCGTATTTTCATCTCGCGTTATCTCGACACTAAATAATCATTCTTGTTCAAGAACTCATGAGTGATATGTCTGAATTTATTCTTTCAACCTTTTTATCATGCTTACTTTTGCTGATAGAACTACTGTCAATTGGAAGCCTTATTTTGTGTTTTTAAAGGAAGTTTTCAGCTTTGACTTGAAATAGCTCAAAAACTAGAGGATACTGGGTATATAAATAAAAATAGAAAAGTAAGAGTGTTCAATATAATCAAATTATCAACGTTAATCTTGTATCTCTTGTAAGCACACCCAATGAGAAAGAAACCAATTATATCTTGCACTGAAATATTTCTGAAAAATTATCATGTAAAGAGAAAAAAACAGCTTTTCTTGTTCTGTTTCCTTGTAGATGATTCATGAAAATCTATTTAAGCCTTAACGTCCAGGAGAATAATATATCAAGGCTCGCATTTGAAACGCTGATTAGTTGGTGAAAAATCGGGTCATTTCTTTTGATCCAAACCTCGATTATGGCTTGAACTTTAAGAAGAGATTATTCAGGCGATTGCATATCTGAATCCTACGGGCATGATTACTTCTCATCTTGAATAGTATGAAAGGGGGAGGAACCCACTCTAATGATGACATAAAGGGTTGAATTCTTTAGCTATCATAACTATTTTTCATGTTTTTATAGGTTTATAACTTTATCATGGTAATTTTTGTGGTATTAGAAACAGACAATCGCAACTTCCACGATTATCAAGGATATTCTCACTATGATCCTTCTCTGATGAGTTCAACTCAGACATTACACCATGGTCAATTGTATATGATGAAAAATTCCCCAAGAAATTCGATTTCCACGTCCTCCTATTTGTCGAGAATTGATTTCCCTGAATCTCTTGAGGACAATCAACTCTTTACGAATCCCTTCTACAACTCGTATAACTTTTCAAGTTGTTTCTCGGGTACTTAGAATGCTTCTCTGCATGTTTACTAGAATGCTACATGTTTTCATTTGTACTTTGTACAAATATTCCCATTATACAAAAGAGTCTTTATATGTCTTTCAGTATAGCTGAATGAATATCGTATCATTTTAAAAGCCATTGAAAGTGGTAAAATGAATTTGTTGTATTTCAAATACACAAAACAAAAGAGTTTGGTTGTAAAATTACATTCATTCATAAGAGTGAAAATCAATGAAAAATTATAAGCGAACAATTTGATTCAAAAGAAAACAAGAATGAACAATTAATTTTGAACCTCTCTGTAACTGCATGTTTCTCAGTATTTTAAAGAAATCAAGTATAACTCTAAGACCTGTCATACTACAATTTATTGATGGATTATTTCTGAATTGTGAAAGACTTTTCAATGGAGTTATGAATATGTTCCTTTCTTATATCCCGGCTTGTTTACAAAGTAATTTTTTTACTTATTTTATAGTAAATTTATTTTTATTCTCTAGTAGAGGATATTTCCCAATCGAATGACGGTCTAACGACAATGAAGAATACCAATGGCTCAACAAGACCTCAAACTCCAGATACTGAATTTGATGAAGAATTCAACTTCCCCTCGCCAACAGAAAATCAACCAATTATGGTGAGATCATACTTTTCATATGTATTACTCATCTGGCCGATGATTAAAAGATTGTTATCTCTGATTTGTGCTTGTTATAGCTTGAAACATGTATGAACATTGAACAAGATTTTTAATTTAAAAAAACCATGAGTCATCTATCTTTCTATCTTGTCTTCAAGATAAAAGAGAGTTTGACTTTTGGGCATTCCACAGTAAAACCTTTTTTCCAATTGCAACTTTTTTATTCTTAAACTTTTTGCAATTTCTATTACATAAATGATTGCAATAAATGGAACTCATTGTGAGGATTCAGAAATCAAGTGAATATTTAGTAATAAAGCTTATATTTCGCCGGATTCCTTCAGACTGTTACACCGGATTGTATAGCAAAATTTAACAGATAAATGTTTTTTGTCATCTTCCGATTGGTTGAAAGAATTCTTTTAAAGAATTTTGAGGAATCTGAGGAAGTGATGAACCATCACTGATCAAAGACTTAGGTTAAAAATAGAAAATTTTCTAAAATCTATCTCTCGGATCAGTTGGAGAGAGAAAACAGAATCAGGCCTTTTCCCATCTTAGAAGCATTGATTTCAGGAAGTATTCAGAGGTACAGTCCAAGGCCGTGATTCAAAGCACAAAGTTGAGAATAGGGCTTTAATCTAATCTTTTCCATTTTTTCAGGCAGCCGCTTATGCTTTGAACCATGAGGCTCGTCTATGGTCAAGTAAGGATAATGAAATTATTGCTTCTGTACGGAAGATGGCTCAGCTAATGGCAAATCTGAGCCTTATTATGAGGTGAGTTATTTTTCTCTGACACACAAATTGAATTGTAATCAATAAAATGAACAATACCCTCTTTTTATATAGTTGACATGAATTTTCATACATGACTCATGAAATTCACACATTTAACACTTTCGGTCTTGAACCTTTCTGCAGAGTTTATTTTTGTAGCCTTTTTTTCAGCAAAATACTATCAAAACAAATGATCAATCTTTTTGATGTCAACTGAATGAAAATAATGACAATAAATAACTTGATTTTTCTTCTCTAAAATCTCATACATAAATTATGTCTATTCATTTAATATAATACATGTAGATTGAAAAAAATTTCATTTTGTTTACAGTGTTGGTTCTTTTTTGATTGGTCATTTCAGAGTAGGCGTATGAGATGTGCTTCTTCATACCATGTATTAAAATGGCCTAGTTGAATGTTTAGAAATGAAATTAATTGACTGACCAACTTTCTCTTTGTCATTCTCAATTAACATGTATGTTTTACCCTTAAGTACAAAGTTTTCACACTATCAATAGGCAATCTGAATTCATAAGTTGATGAGTATTTTTAAAAGTAAATTCAATTGGAATATAACCAATCTTTTATTCTAAAGCCTTCTTCAGTGAAATTAGAGGCTTGTAATCTTATCTGAAATGGGAATACCAAGCTCAGTATCAAAAGGTCTGAAAGAGGCTAATTGATATGAAGTTGGGAATCTATAATTCTTACAAAAATCTTAATTTTTCCCTCAAAAATTCGAATACGTTAAAGATTTTTTAGAATCTTCATCATATTGGCTACTTTTACTGTGGGAAGAAAGAGAATTATTTCAAGAAAATTATGGTCATTTTTCAAATTTCGATTTGGCGCCAAAATCACATTTTATCGAAATTGAACTGAAAATTTTTTTTTCTTCAAACAATAAAATTAGTCATAATGACCTGGATATGAAAAAAGGGTTATATATTCGAAATCTTGTTGAAAAATTGAGATTCCCAACTTCGTATCAACCAACTCTACGTAATAAAATCATTTTAATCTTGAGCTTTCTCTATCGTAATTACTGGTAATTTGATAAACATTAAACTTTCAGAGGGGAATATGGAACCAAGAAGGAGCTGATCAACGTATCTATTGCTATAGCAGAGGCATCTCTAGAAGTATATAAATGCTCCAAAAAGTTAGCTAGCCAGTGTACAGACAGACGAATGATTGCTGTAAATATTATTGACTAATTTTGGAAAAAAATGCCATTTTCATTTTTTCTCTTTTTTTATCTGCAGAGTCTTGAACAATTGGGTGATCGAATACTCATGATTAGTAATCAGCTCAAAATCATTGCTACAGTAAAGGCCACTATGCTGGGCACAATTGGTACGTTTACGTTTATTTTAACATATTTTCGATTCTCTTTAACATGTCCTATAGAAGAACGAAGGAAACAGGGTTTGTTTACGAAATTTCCCTCCTCGACTAACCTAATTTGGTGGAATGACTAATAATTCTCTGAAGTTACATTAATCTGGTTAAATTTAGGGTGCTTATTATATATATAATGGCCGCTTGCAAAAGTTTCCATCTATGTAAATCAGGAAAATTTGTAACCAATGATCTGTTAGAGCATAAAAATGAATTTTTAGGTCATGTTTATTTTCAAATAAAAACTGATGAGCCAAATTCCGCTGGAAATATCAGTCACTATTTTAATGATTGATGCAAAAGAAAACGTTTCAATTATTTTTTCACAAAATTCGAGTTGAAGCCTGATAAGTACAGTAGTGTTATTCTAACATGATTTTTTTCTATTCTCTAGACAACCTCTTCAATGATATTCCATGCAGATCTGAGATTGATTGTGGTAATTATATACACTTAGATGTCTCTATTATAAAAATGAATGACTTGCATTTTGTTATCAACTCAAACTGTATCTTATTTACTGGCATGCAATAGCATCATCACTAACTGAAGCATAATTTATTTATCATTTCATTCTGTTTTTATTTTCAGGCTCAGTCGAAGATCAACAAAATACTGAGGTTTTAGTCGGCAATGCACAGAATTTAATGCAAACTGTCATTGAAACCCTGCATGCAGCTGAAGGGGCCAGTCTAAGATTGAAAGGGGATAAATTCAAGATCAAATGGCATCCTAGAGTCAAGAATTACAAGCATTTCCTCGAGTAAACTTTACTCACTCCTCAATTTAGATGATGTCAGTTTACCACAAAGTCTCTCGTGGATCTTCTTGTGGGATCTAATATGTTCAAAAAGAGTGTGAATTTATTCTCAAGTCATTTTTATAACTGTCTTTTCCTCTCAATTTGTAGACTCCGTTGTGGAGCAATTTCTTTATTTTGTACAGACCTATCAGAGCCAAGAGAGAGAGTGTTCGTTTTGTATGGACAAAATCGACCAAATGTCCCAGAGTATTCAAAATTCGTCCATTAAGTTTACATGCTGTTGTTCAAAAGACTTTTTAATAATACAGATAAATAATATGTAGGAAAAGGAAAAATCTTTCCAAAGGGATGGTTCTATTCTCAGTATTGTACAGCAATTAAAATTGATTATTATGGATTCTTAAAGAAGAACATTTGTTTTTTAACATCAAATCCATGTACACTGTGTAATTTACACAAATTGCCTAAACTTTCTTTAAATATATAAATGAGGATAATTTTTTCAATTGATTTAACTGCCTTTAATATTTGCAAAGCCGCTACCCAGAGTTTCTATAGGTTCTAATGTGATTTTCTTCTACAAAAATTTTATTAAAATACTGTGAGTTACTTAAAAGTAATTCAAAGATTTATTAATAAAAATAAATTTGCTTTTCGAAAACAATTCGATGTGTGATAAAACTGAGATAAATATGTATCTTGTCTATGAGGAATGTAATAAAAAGTTGAAATGATATTGGGGTTGACTGAGCAATCGAATAACTCTCACAATTCAGACAAATCATTGGTTAGCACGCGGACCACATTTCCTCGCTTTTCTTCCATGTGGGCACGATTCAAAACTTTGGTAAAGTCATTACATTTCGCTCTCATTCTCATTTGAAGATGAGCTTTGGTACATTTAAGATGATAAAAGATGTAATTTCGAATCATAAAAATCAGATCAATACTTTTTTCCCTGTTTTTCTCATTAGTATGTCTTGGTTGCAGAGAAAATGATATGTAGGCGAGTGTATCTCCTTCTTCAGCAGCATCGGCAATTTCCGATGGAGGACTCTTTGCAGAATAGAAAACCAATGGAGCGTTTTCGAATTTTCGACGTGCCTCCACGAATTCTTGCATGAAAACTTTGGAAATTTTCAAGTCGTTAATGTCTCTGAATTGAGTGCTATACACAATTGTAACATGATCAGCATAAGATTTAATAAATCTATAGAAAATATAGTTGAATACAATCAATAAATTTTAAACTTGCATTGATTCATTTTCACGATGATCAATTCTTGTGACAGGACTGGCCTCGCCGTTTTTCTGCATTTCAAAGTGTTTAACAAAAACAGAAGCGAAGCAATTTCGTTTCAGATTCGACAATTTTTTCAAGAGAAAATCAAAATTTTCATTTAAAGACCGCAAGTCGACTTCAAGAGTAATGCTATAACCTTCAATAGGCTCAGCTAGTAATAAATCCCCATAAATATTCTGGAGGTGATTAATAAGATTGTGGTTCTTTAATTGATCGATACAGTTTAGCTTAATACTCAACTGGATAGTTGAAGAGTTTTTGTCTTTGAGATTCACTTTGTAAGTCGTACGATCAAAGTCAGAGAAAAACTCTTCAAAATAATGTAACTTGTTGGGTCTAAAATTATGAAAGAGAAAATTTACTCTTCCTGTAAACTATTGTATTTTGACGTAATACATGACTCAATAAGAGTATTATTCGTGTCCAAAATAATCATTTTAAATTTGTTCGAGGAAGCGTCTTGTTTATAAATGTGCCAGAAAAAAAAGAAGTTGGTAATTTCTTAATGATTGTTTTGAAAGAGACTCTTTTTGAAAAAATAGAATACGTTGACTTAAGATGGACTTTCTCTCCGAGTTTCGTCGTATGAATTTTCGCCAAATGATATACCAGGCTCTGACGTTTGGAATGGTCATATCATCTGCCTATATGGTCTGGAATTTTCTTAAAGTTGTCACTAATACTCCTGCACCTGCCTGTGTTGTTTTGAGGTAAATTGATAAGTTAAAACCTTTTCTCTTATCTTTTCCAGTGGAAGTATGGAGCCTGCATTTTATCGCGGCGACATCCTCCTTCTTACCAATTACACTTCGCATGAATGGACTGTAGGAGATATTGTGGTTTACAATATTGAAGGTAGAAACATTCCTATTGTTCACAGAGCCATGAACATACACGAGACTAAAGACAAACTTCTGAAAATGCTCACTAAAGGAGACAACAATCAAGTACACGATCGTGATCTTTACGCAGAGAGACAAGACTGGTTAAAACCTGCTGACCTTATTGGAAAGGCTTTCCTTCAAATTCCCTACGCTGGATACTTTACAGTCTTCATGGCTGATTATCCTCAATTCAAGATTGCATTGATTGCCATGATAGGCCTATCCTGCTTACTCTGGAAGGAGAGCTGAGTTCTACTTGAATTATCTTGAAGAACAATCAATGTTTTATATCTTGTGTAGATTATTAACTATCTACTCTGTCGTATATCAAAGAAATTCTTCGTTGTTATTCCTAAATTAAGAATAAATTGTACGTTTATTTTGTTTAATTTTAATGAAATTAAACCTTTTTATCGATTTAATCAAGTACAAAAAAATCATTTTGGACTCAGTTTAAGGGATTTTCTAAAAAAATATGCTCTGTCAATTTCCATCCTCCATGACGACTTGAATTTCTTCTTTACTCTGATCAGATCTAATTCTCCATCTGAAAATACAGAATATTCATTATCGATTGAAAGCTTACATTCTACCATTAGAGTCAATAAAATGTGTATCAACACTAAGCAACAATTTAGCTTTGGGATGGGTGAAACCATCTGGTATTTTGATGGAGAAATCACAATTGAACACTTCATGTTTTAGTGGGACAACCTTTTCTATAACAACTAGAGAAATAATATGAAAAAATAGTGCATTTTACTTTTCTTCTGATTGCTTTCAGAGCTATTGCCGACTTCTTTTATGGTTAACTTTACACTGGCCTGAATGATGAAGGGGGCTCTATCAAATGGGGTGAACTTTTTAGGTTCCCGGTCGATTTTAATTCTCCCCATAGTGCTGAGAATGTGAATTTTATTACCGGACAGGTGAATTAAATTCTTGGTCTGGTCGTTATCAACTGTTTTCGATGCATTATTCAAGGTGATTAGCGTCTAAAAATAAAAAAACATGATTGCTTTACCTCAAGAGAACTTGTACTAATCTGACGAAATATGAAAATTGGCCACTGGAATATTCTAGCAAGGCTGTTTTCGTTATTGAAAAACTCGTTGAAAAATTGGCGAATTCTCTTATCAGTGGCTTGAATGTAATTCTTTTGGCATTCATAATCGTGTAGTTCAGAAGAGTACCAAGTTTTGAGTTCTTCAAGGTGCTTCTCCAGATTCTGACTGTATAACAGGAAGCTAAATTGAAATTATAATTGTAAAGCTAAATAACGTACGCATAAATCTTGACTAGACTCTTTTGATCACAATCCAAAAGGAATTCGATGAAACTTTCCAACTTGATGCAAAACTGATTTGCTTCCCTAATGAGACCGGATATCTGAGAATAGGGGGGTGGTGGTTAATGGAACACTCGAAACTTACCATGTTGATCTGGTACTTGAGGGATCTGAGCCATATGAGACCACGAGAGATTTGCTGCAAATAAGAGCAAGTACTTATGGTTCTCTCAATTAACTTGAGAAAATTAATCAAAATTTTAGCGTAGTCAGAGATAAAGTCGAACCTCTTGCCCTGTAGGAGCTGGAAAATAAAGAGCATTATGAAGAAAAGTCTAGTTACTGAAAAGTAGTAAACAGCATCTCTTAAATAGCCTATTGACTGGGAAATTTGTGAGCATTTTTGTTCATAATTTTGGCCAATCTCTTTGACCTGGAAGGAGAAACTTCTCTGATTGAGGCCTGTAAAGATATTCTGGCAAGTTAGGCCTCTGGAAAGGAACGAGAGACCTTTGAGCCATATCGAATGTTTCAAAGATTTTGTCTAAGAATTAAGAACTAATCTTACCGAAGCTTCCAGGTCGAGGAACATTTCCCATGAAACTTCGTGGAAGCCGGATAAACTGAGACTGCGAGCAATCTGGAAGGCCTCCCATGTCGAGACGTTGGAATGGACATAGAGATTTTTTAATGGATCCTTAGCTCTCTCTGGCTTTAGGTTGTTGACAAATTCACAGACCAAATTGATTTTATGCGCCTTTCCTTTGAGATTATCACAAATCCTATTGACTAGATCCTGCTTGAAGCTAGAGTCCAGTTTCATCTTGGGTTTCAGGCAGAGCATAAAGTTCAGGTAAACCAATGATTGATCGTTGATTTCAGCTATATGTTAATTTAGAAGAGAATTCTTTTACTTTCGGAGACATATTTGAGAATATGATAAACTTCATCGTCAGTTATATAATTTTCCAGATGAAAATTATTTATAAAGGAAATTATCTTTGTAAGGATTCTTTTTAATGAAGCACAGTCAGTATTGTCTGACAAGAACCAGCTGTTAGCTGAGCAGGGAAAAAAGATTGAAACGTAGATGGAGTTGAAAATCTCCAGAGTTCCATACGATTTGGCCACATTTACAATGAAGAGTAGAAATTTTATGTTGTACAAGTCGAGTTTCCTGCATTCTGACGAGGTAGAATTCAGGCCAACTAGAAAGTTGTGAATGAATTCTGTGGAAATTTTATCTAGGTCTATAATTCCAGTGTGACTCTTGTCTGTTATTGCAATTAAAAGCTCAATCAAACTATCAATTCGCTCTGGTTTGGCTTGGCAAGATTTAAATAAGGAAATTATTGTGTTAATATGGTCACTTTCCCAATCAATAAATAATTCTTGATTTAATTTCAATAGACATTCATGAGCTTGATCGAAGATGGATTCGTCACGCATCAGGGACTTGAGAAGGAATTCAATCTAAATAACATAATAATAGTATTAGACAACAACGATAAACTCACATATTCGCCCACATTAAAGGGATTCTTTATGTGTAGGAGTGTTAATGAGTCAAAAATCTCTCTGGAATATTCAACATCGTGAATTTCATACAAACCCATTAGAGTCAATTTGATAGACTCGCTCATTTCAATGTTAGAGTTGACAACTCTAGATAGTTTAACTAGACTAGATTTTTCTATCAAATCATAACTTTTGTCCAATAATAGTTCACTAATGATTTTCATTAGATTCATTGAAAAGGGTTCTGAAATTTTGGCAAAATCCTTTGAGGCATTAATTGCTGACTCCAATTCAGCCTTATAACTAGATCGGATTTTTTCAAGAATAAATTGATGGACAATTGTCTGATCAGAGAGAATATGATTAAATATACCGAAAAATTGAATAACAAGGGCTCTCGAGTTGGGATCATTGCTGGATAAAAGTGGTAAAAGATTCGTTACGATTACTTCACTTAACGACGGTTCATTAACATATTTCTTGCAATATTGTAAAGATTTTAGTAAATGTAATCGTAAATTATTGTTGCTGTTCTTGAAAACTTCGATAATATTGAGAACTACTGAGCTTATTAGATTGGGATATGGATATTTTTCGATAAAAAATGGAATAGTTGCTGCTGCATTTAGTTGCTTGGAGATATCTTCAGATTTTATGTCTAGAAATAATTCATTATTGTTTACTCTTGTTGAAGTCGATTAAGAAAAAGTTGGAATCTTTGATACTGCTTGATAATGTCATTAGGCAAATTTCATAAATTTTCAAATTTGCGGAATTTACAAACAAAATAAGTAAGCTACGTCAACTTTAAAGTGCTCGCGTGTGGTTTAAAAAATTTCCTCAGATTATCATTAATTTCCTTAGATGCATAACTGATTTTCCCCCAATATTTATTTATAGAAATTCATTGACAACTTTACTATAATTCATCTCGTTTTTCTAGCAAATGTCAGTAATTAATGGTGAGGAAATAATTTTTTATATTGAAGATTCTGTTTCAAGTTATGCAAGTTCATTGAAAAACGGTTCCATAAATCAGTCCACTTCAAACTCCATTGCTCAAATGATGAATCAAAAGTCTTGGAAACCATCTACAGAATCTTCTGGGAATACAGAGACAATACTGAATAAAATTTATTCACTTTCTATTGACGAATCAAGGGCGTTGTGGTCGAATAATGGAATGAAAAATGTTTCACCTTCTATTCCTGCATTCCATAGCAATCCATGGGATCCGGGAAGTGATTTAAGTGATCAGGGTACAGTCTATAATAAGATCAAGGACAAAATGCTTGCCAACTTTGAGAATAGCCACGTTCTCACGTCGCCTTCATCGAAGGAACTTTCCATTGGCATGCAAATGGTGGATGACGTCCTTAGTAATTCGCCAAACTGCTCTAATCGTGATTTGGATAATAAATATAGCCTATCAAATGTACAGAATGCCCATGAATCCTCTACCTCAAATCATCTATTCCCGTTGGCCAATGTGGCCCCTGCTGAAAGTGGACGCTATAACATTCAACAACATCCCTACTACGTTGCCCAACAGCAGCAGCAACAACAACAAAATATTGGAGATCATTCACTATTTTCTGACATGCCACCCTCTGGTGATCCAACTGGCCGTCTAGGGTTTATTGGGAAATCTGAAGACTACGACTACGAGGCAGCTATAAAATCAAGAATGGGAGATAAAACCTTTGACAACCGAAGTTCGCCACTTCCTCAAACTTCTATTGATTTTATGAATCAAAATTCAACAATGATTCATCCAGCTAGCTTTTTCAATGCTCCACCTCCTACCATTGGCCATGAAATTGATTTTTATCATCAACAGAATGGTTCTGGTGAGTTTATTTCTAAAATTCCTAAATTTTGCCTGCCATCCATGTTTTTATCAATGTTTTGTTTCATGATTTTGATTGTTTTTCACTTGATCCTTACTTAAATTTTAATTAGTAGAGTATAATAAACTATATGTAATTAAAATATAAGCATAAATAAATACAAATCATGATTCATTTAGTTTTATTGCTCAATTCTCTTCCCTGTTATTCTTTTCCGTTTTATGGGGTACACACACATTTAAGATGACACCTTTATTATTACTACTATAGCTCACGAAGGGAGTAACAAGTTTGACCAAGGCTTTGAAGTCACTCGCAAGACAATAAATAGTCCACTTGCCTATTCGTATCAAACTCAGCCGAGTCAGGACTACTACGAGCCAAGAATGGAGAATATGAACATATTCAAGACTCAATTCTTTCCAAGTAAATCCTATACATTTATTATTATTACTGTATACAATATAATTGTGTATATTATACGGTGTGAGTGTGTGTATAGATGGTTTTGTCAACTCTAAATCTAATCATTTCTCTCTCTCTCTGTCTGTTTGTATGCATGTGCATTTGTAAATAATCTACATACAGATATTACATTACCATTTGAAAATCATTTCTCTTCTTTTACATAATACATAATATTTGTAATATTTGATGAAAACATGTGCAAAACTTGTTGCTATTCCACTCAAACTATACACCAATAATGATAAGAATGACTAAGTCCCTTATTCTGACTTCTATTCTATACACAAATACACAAAACTCTACTCATCACACTACAGCTAATACACCACTCATTATCACTTTCCTTTTCTTCCTCGGCCTTCAACTAAACTAAGAGAGTCTTCTTCCTAATTCATCATGTATTATTGCACTGCTGCATCTTTTCATGTGTACAGATTTTTCATGCTCCTCTTTTTCGTATTCTCTCACGTTGCAAAGTGAGACCTTTGAGACAGACACTATATTCACACACACACACACACACACACACGCACAAGAACAAAAAGAAACTATTTTGATGATAGCTCTCATCTATTATTATTATATATATACTAATATCCTTGACAAGACATTGTATTATGAATGTGTCTTTTTCACACTCTAGATTGTATGTATCAAAATTTGAAGATTTCTTTTCTTCTTCTAGATCAACCAATGAGTGATTTTACTCAGCCGCCCATCTACAATAATCTTCCCAATTTTCAGTCCCATCAAAAGGTTTGTTTACTCATCATTATTCACTCACGTGTTTTTGACTCAAAATATATTAAGCTTACTTCAAGATTAGATGCAAATTAAAACAATAACTAGTAGAAATAAATAACATCGGATAATAAGAAAATAATAGTATAGAAGCAAGACTAATTAATTAAAACTACTACATTCCCTTATGAGGGAGTTGATATTCATGTCTTGAAAAATAATTTATCCAAATTACCTCGTGTACTTGTATTTCTTTCGTCCTAGATAAATAAACCCTATTATTTCAAACTAACTAGCTAATCGAACCAAGAAAAATCCTCTAAATCGAAATTCGAATATAGAAATTCTATTTTGTAATGGATCTGAAATAAATACAAGTTGATAAGAATAGGAATATTCGGTTTCAACAAGTTTAAATACTGCACTTTATCAATTAAAATTTCCACTACTTTTCGATTGAAAATAAATTTTGATTTTTTCCTAAATTGAGTGAATTGGTTAGCTGCCATAGACTGCGCATTAATCATGAATAATTAGAATTACAAGGATAAAATTGAAATTATCTCTCCCTATTCAAGATTAATACACAAAGCTAATGTTATTATGAAGTTGGGAATGTATGTGATTTTCACAAAAATCTCAAATTTTTTAATCAAGACCACTAAATTCTTGAGAGATCTTGGATTATTATTATTTAATGGTCACAAGATAACAGGATGATACCCAAAATCAAATTTTATCATATTTGAAATCCTTGTTGACATTTGAAATTATCAAATGTTGGACATTTGGCACCAACTCTATATTGACTTGGATTACTTACAATAATGAAATCTGAGAGGATATTCTGGCCAAAATTATGTAAAATTTTCCAACCTCTAGGGAACATCTGGAAGTCGTCTGAGAAATATGAACTCAATGCCAATGCGTCCTAATGGCCCACAAAATCCATCAACCATGACTAATAGTCATCAACAGAATTCTCGTCTGTTCAAGTCTAAAAACTTTGACGCATCGACCAAAGGCTCACCACACCAGATGAATGGAAACAATAGTTCAGATTTTCCTTACTTTGGCGGCGGAGAAATGGTCAAGGGTAAGAATGCTCAACGCATGCCTTCCAATTCTGCCAACTTGGTATCGAATTATTATCCCGGACAGAACCCTATGATTATAAACTCTCTCCTGCAACAGCCCAATAATTCCTCAAATAATCTTGTGAGTTTTATCTATTCTAGATTTTATTATTAGCCCTTAATCTATTTGTGCTTAATCTTACGAAATTTATTTCAAAAGATAATGAGTATTTTTTAGCTTTGATCCAAATAAATTTTATTCAGGTTCGTCAGCCACAGTTACCTCCTCAATACAACATGAGACCAACCTACATGGGTCCTCATCAAGCTAACCAGGGTTATCCGAATCTTTCCAAGCGATCAATTCCATCACAGGTTGGTCCTTTAAACCAGAGTCAGCCTCCTATCTTGTCTAATAATCTGAGAGCTTATCTTCATACAACTCAGCAACCAGGAACTGCTCCAACCAATGGACCATCAAGCCTTGCCAGACAGCAAACTTTCTCCGAATTCTCAAATGCGCCCATGACTGGACAATATCCATCACCTCAAATATCTAATAGCATGTACCAATCAGGCCCATATACTTCAGATGTTGCCTCACACATTCTCTTACCTCCACATAACAGTACTCAAATTATTGTGAGTCTTTTTTTTCATTACCATAAGTTTATTTTTATTTCCTTACTCATTCGTTAACCAAAGTTTCAACTATCGATCTTTTTCAATGTAGTCCAATTAGTATCCAATCAGAAATTTTTCTTATTAAATAATCGGAGCGACCATTGAGTTTTTATCAATTTTTTATTTCAGGATCCAAGTAGTACTCCTCTCGACTATTCCTTGCAGACAAATCCGAATTATTCACACCTGATTAACTCTATGGTTAGTCAGGGATCTCAGCAA
Organism: Gyrodactylus bullatarudis; assembly: GCA_012064415.1. Classification (NCBI taxonomy): domain Eukaryota; kingdom Metazoa; phylum Platyhelminthes; class Monogenea; order Gyrodactylidea; family Gyrodactylidae; genus Gyrodactylus; species Gyrodactylus bullatarudis. The sequence goes on along the minus strand of SSNU01000076.1, from coordinate 112,475 downwards.
TCTCATGCAAGCTTCAATCTACCAACAGGTAATCCACCTTTGCAGCCACTCTCCACCAATGGACTGCTTAGCCAACCTCAAATGTCTTCGCTACCAGGAACATACTCGGAGAGAAGTCAACTCCTGGAGACGTACCGTAATGAACGTTTACCAGATCTTAAACTGCCAGATCTCAAAGATCACATCTTTGAATTTGCCCAAGATCAATACGGTTCTAGACTCATCCAGCTACGTCTTGAACAAGCATCCATTACAGAAAAGGCTTCTGTTTTTCGTGAAATATTGCCACACATTTATTCACTTATGGCTGATGTCTTTGGCAATTATGTTATCCAGAAATTCTTCGAATTAGGCACTCCTGAACAGAAGAATGTAAGTTTATCTTTTTTCTCCTCCTCCTTTTGGTTCTCCCCAGTTTTTTCTACTGAAATGCTCTGATTCTATAGTGGAAAAATAACTGGTCTTTCTCTTTCTATACGGCCTCTTCCCTCAATGAAAAGGCAGAAATGTTATTTTTTGATTAAATATTCCTCGCAAAAGAGAGAAGAACCAAAAAAACATCAAGAATATCTTTCTGAGAGCGAGCAAAAGAGATAATATAATAAATCAATCAATATTCTCTCTTGCTTTTTTGTATAGTTTTGGAAGAAAATTTCCATTAATTAGAATAGAAAATACATACATTTTATATACCTTATTTAAGGACAAATCATATTCATCTACAAACACACACAATATACGCGTACTGAATAATGTAAAAGATATGCATGTACCAAAGAACCTTATAATTTGATATTATATTTCAATTTTGTACCTCCTCGACCCCCCCCCATCCCTTCAATTTCCACTATTCGTCAACATTTTGATACAGACCTTACTCCTCAAGATCGTACTCTAAAGTTAGAGAACTATGTGATGCGGTCTAAAATACAACTATGATTAGAAAAATGGTGACATTTGAAACGAATTCCTATGAAAAAAACAGGTGTAGAAATCAAAAAAAGGTGTGACCCTTTTCAAAATAAACTTCAAAGGAGAGATTGAGTAAAAACTTTTAAATTAACCCTGCTAAGCCCTTATTGAAGCCTATCTTGAGAAAAAATTCAGAAGAATTTAACAAATTCATTTAAATTCCTTCAGTGGTACAGTATCTTCAGTAGATATTTGATCTAATTAACATTAATAATAATAATTTGAGATGCATTTTAATTTTCTTTCCCATTTAGATTCTATGCCAGCGTTTAAAGGATAGTGTCCTCTCAATGTCTCTACAAATGTATGGCTGTCGGGTTATTCAAAAAGCAATTGAGTGTGTCTCTCTTGAAATGCAGGTGCAACTAGTGAAAGAACTCGATGGTTACGTTATACGATGTGTTAAAGATCAAAATGGTAATCATGTCATTCAAAAGTGTGTTGAATGTGTCCCCCCAGAACACCTTCAATTCATCGTTGACTCCCTAAAGGATCAGGTTTGCATCATATCTACACATCCCTATGGATGTAGAGTGATCCAGAGAATTCTGGAACATTGCTCAGTTGAACAAATTAAGCCAGTCCTAGCAGAGGTACACCAGAGTGTTGAGATTCTTGTCAAAGATCAATACGGCAATTATGTTATACAAGTAAATAGACAAAATATACATGTAAAATCCAACTTTTTCTAATTATTTCCAATCAATTTACAGCATGTTCTCGAACGTGGCAAGACTGAAGATAAATCAAAGATAATTCAACATCTCAAGGGTCGTGTTCCTGAATTGTCAGTCCATAAGTTTGCCAGCAACGTCGTCGAGAAGGCAGTTATAAACTCTTCTCGTTCTGAACGTCAAGACCTAATTAATGAAGTGCTCGAGGATAATATTTCCGAGTCTTCTGGCATAAGTAGATCCTTGAATAACCTGGACAATTCGAATGACTCGAATGGGCCAGCCATAACTGATGAATTATCCAACTTGTCGTACTCCAACAATAATTCAGTCCTTGTCATTATGATGAAGGATCAATTTGCGAATTACGTCATCCAGAAAATGCTAGATGTAGCCGAGCACAACATTAGGAAGGAGCTGGTGGCCAGAATTCGACCTCACTTGAATTTACTCAAAAAGTTTACCTATGGCAAACATATTATTGCAAAATTAGAGAAATTCTACACCAAAACCAATCAAACTCACATGATTGCTGGTCTAAGGGGTAGCCTGTCCCCTGGCTTTCCAAAGGCCAACATGGGCAACCTCCTTATTCCGCAGATGGGCTCACAACAGTCCATTTGTAATGATGAGGATAATTTGAATTCGCACGATTGCTTCTACCAAAACAACAACAATAATCCCATGAATAATGAAAACTGGCAGAACCCAACTTCTCATGTGAGTAACCCCCCTTGCCTAGAACATTGTAAGAGTCGCCGAATTTCCCTTTGAATTTATTTTAGTAACTTGAACTTGTTCATGTAATGAGTTTGAGTTAGCTTCAGCCTTGAAGACATACTTTTCTACAATTCATTCAAATTGAAATTCTATACCATTTAGTTGTTTCAGTTGTATGATCTAATAAACATATTGTAGGCAATATGAAGCATTCTGCCGTTATGTATAATGCCTACTAGTCATTTTAAATAATGACTATTAATCCGGCATTTCTGTGTATTTAGAGTTTAATTTTATCCAATTATTTATGAGTAGCCAAGTTCCTTTGACGTTTGCACTGTTTCAAGTTGAATCTCGGTACCTTGGCCTCCTCCTGAGATGATTTTCCTTAACTTTATATCTGACAATTCTTCATTTCAAAAATTTAAGTTACTTTTTAAATGTATTATCTAGTCCCTTTTCCGTTTGTTTCCAAAAGAGCTTTGGTTTTTGGATTTCCACGAGTAATCTCCATCGCTGATCATTCAAAGAATATTAATTCCCAATTTTACTACTCTAAATGGGCAAAAAACTGCCTTTCATTTCTTCAGGTGTCTTTGATCCTAGGTGTCTAAACCTAATTGATATTAAGATGAGAATTTACTATTTTTACAAAAAACTCGATATTTCTTTTTGATTCGTAGATGATATTTGGGATCAACATTGAACGAAGAATTCGAATTCACCTACAGAGGTTCACTAAAATTCGTCATTACTGTGGGAAATTGAGCCATTTGAATTTTTTGGATTATCACGAAGGTAAATTATCCAAAATGTCGAAGTTTAACTTTTTCTCGCAAACAGTAAGTTATTCGCTATCTCTATGGCCGAATTCGAATTCTTCGTTCAATGTTGATCCCAAATATCATCACTTAACTGCTTCGAATCATCGAAATCGATAAAAATATTTTGGGTTCAAAAGTTCAAAAAGTGGAAATTTGGGACATTTTCGAAATTCGAAAAATGGCCTAGTTTTCGTCAGATTGAATTTTTTTTCGGAATTTTTTCGAATATTCACATCTTATTAGCTCATTCCGTTTTAGAATTCAAAAAATTATTTTAAAAAATTAAATATCGAGTTTTTTGTAAAAATAGTAAATTCTTATCTTTATGTCAACTAGCTTTAAATTCCTACAACATAAAGTTGGGAATCTGTGAATTTTGCAAAAATTAAAAATTTTCCATCAACTATTCGAAGCCAGATCATGCTGCCTAGTTTTACAGTTTGAAGAAAAAAATTATTTTTATCTGGCATCAAATCCCTATCTTTTAGAACTTTGAACTAAATTTTTTTATTCATTTGATAGGGCAATCAAAATAAGTATTTAAGGATCAGAATCAGAAAAGAAATGCCACAATCGCCATTAAATTTTGGAAAAATTCACCATTTTCAAGGGATTTTGAGTTATCATCATCGTTATTTGAATTTTAGATGAAAAAATTGAGATAACAATTAGCAGCAGCAGTAGCCCTTCCTAAGATTCCTCTCGAGTAAACGATTAATGACTCTCTCTTTCCCATCATTTAGTTTGGCGGAGACTCTGTTGATCCCTGGGAACTGGTCGAGGCAAAGAATATCGATGCATCTGAGGAAAATAATTCCAACAATGCCTCACCCCCTGCCACACATTAAAAGAGGGAAATATCAATGTATGCGTGTGCAGTTGATCTCATCTCAAATTCAGTTTAATCATCATCCTTCAACAATAACAATTTAGTTGTCAATAATTTCGTCTCCCGATCACTCACTCTCTCATTCTCTCGTCGTCTATCCACTTCTCTCTTTTAGTCTTTGAGTTGCACTTATCTCGAGAATTTGTTTTCTTCCTCCGTGTGTGTAGTACCTCTTAATTTAATTTAATTTGTACATTACCATTATTATTATGAGTAGTAGTCCATCTGCTTTTCTCTTTCTTCTTCTTACACATTGTTTTTGTATAAAAATATGAAGCGTACATAATCAGGATAATACTCTGCCCATGTAATTTTGTGTATAGAAAAAAGATGTATTTAAAACTAATTTGCCCACCATTCAAATCTGCACATAGAAATTTTCATAAGCTACCAATCATTGTACATTACTATTATTACTATTATTATTATTATTGCTATACAAAATTGTACAAATTCATTTGTTTGTACAGTCTCTCTTTACCTGCCCAATTTCTCCATGCTCTACTATATATTTACTATGATGAGACAAGAGTATATGACGAGTGACTCGGATCGGACAAAAAGTGCAATGACATGAGATCTCCCCCCCCTGTGTGTGTGTGTGACCACAAGTGAAGAGCACACATGAAAAATTATTGCTACAAAACAGGCTTATATCTATAGAAAAAAAACATTCTGTGTTCTTGTGTAAAAACCAAAAATGTAACTAAAGATATCTACCCAGATTCAGTCTTGTACAAAAATATATATATATTTATTAACTTGAAATGACAAGCGCAAATTGGTACCATGCGTGTACAGTGTAGACTTTTGATCATCACCTTCATCAACATAATTTGTATAATCCTCCTCTTTTGGACATTTTTCTTCAAATCAACTACTATTTCTACATGTTTGTATATCGTAATGATAATACTTGTCTCTTTTTGTGTGTGCAAAAGTATATGTCCACCCCAAGATCAGAATGAATTTAACCTCCTCGGTCTCAATTGAAATTCTGTATTATTTTCATTTAAATGAGTACATGATCTCGCTTTATTTACTTTCTTTACATAACATTACATAGCCTCAAAATTATAATCACCTTGACAATAAAAAGACTGATCAAATCAAGAAGGAGATATATATCCCTATACTTACATTATAAATACAGTATACATATATATATAGTTTGAAAAATGTATTATCTAGTGTGTAATTATTTGAAAAAGTGAACATGTATTAATCCATTCTCATTGTGTATATCTCAAAGACATGTAATAAAGAACAAATCATAATTTTGTATCAACTTCAAAAATCATTTGCAAATAATAAATATTCTGATAAATTTAAATTCTGAAAAATAAATCACTTTTATTAACCTTGCTGCATCTTGAATTTTAGACCGAATTTTGTGCTCCCAATGAAAAAATAATAAATATTTACGTTTATACTTGTAAGTAGACGCACAAAACAGTTATTTATAAATAATGATTGAACATAAAAATAAAAATCAATTATTATATCTTAAATCAAGAATTAGAATCTTGATTAGACAGCAAAATAAAGTGAACGGTCTCACACGAATGGAATATCCTCGATGCTCGGAATCTAATAATATACCAGACAATTTACTCTACAAGCTCATTTTTATTTATGAGAATGGCTTCAATCAAATGAATTCTGATTATGGCAATCTATTGTTGTCTATTTTTCAAATCTTTAACAAATTGTTATCATTAGTTGCATTTTTGATTCAAGACAAACTGACATTGAATGTTGTTGAATCGATAAGAATAGTTTTCTTATAGGCTTATTCTAACTCCTTGAAAGCATCAGGCGAATTGCAAACGCAAGTTTGAAGTAAAAATGATTATTTTATCGAGAAATAGATCAGTTTTTTCAACTACACCATGGATGAAATTGAGGAATCCTCAAATGGTGAAGCCAATCCCTGTGAGGGCACAGAGGTTAAGAAATATGCCAAGATGAAATTGCCATCTCCGATATTAAGATCAAATTTTAGTTTTCCCAAATTTCGAAGGAATACCAGTTACACCCGTAAGCACAGTATCGCATTTACAAGTTATGAAATCTCTGACACAAAGGGTTCAACAAAATCTTCCCTCCTGATATTGTATGCCATATTCCAGGGAATTTGCGGCTTTGTCCTGCCCATTAGTGATGCCTTTTCCCGGAACGATTACGGGGAGTTGTCTGAGAAAACTGAGCACAAGTATTACTACGAGTCATTCCTAATGATCCAGTACATTCTAGCCATACTAGTTCTGGCCTACTTGCAAGGCTTCATCATTTACTTTACTTGGATAGAACAAAAGAGCTCTCAGAAGGAAGAGTTGAAAGAGAGACCAGAGTCATTATCAAAATTTTACCTTGATCCTGACAACACCCGAGGTTTGTGGGCAACATTTTAGTCTTGTTTGGTTAATAAGAATTTTCTTTCTTCCCCTCTATAGACAGTCAAGTGAATCTGGTGAGTTTTTTTTAATTCCATCAGTTTCCTAGCATTTCGGCAATTTTTTAGGTTAAATTAGAGAACAGTTGCCCCCTCTTATTTCTCTCTAAGTTTACTTTGAATCGTGTCGGTCTTTTTATTATCGATGACATGAAAACTCACCGCAAGGGATTCGTTTTCATTTCATCGAAGTTAAAAAGCCCTTATTCATTCGAACAAAAGCCTTGAGTCTCAAATTTAGACATTCCTCTTCTTAATCTGTAAGCCATTATCGACCTGAATAGTATCGGAATGATAACCACATTGTTCATCATAGTGAGATTTGTCAATCGAATAGTCTTTTTCAAAATATTTGACTGTTCCCACATCGACAAGAAAAAAGATTATCTTTTTCATATGGTTTCTCAGCTTACCCCTCTTCAAAGACAATTTACAGAATAGCATCATTTGAAGAAGCAATCCAATCAATAATGCAATTATTTAAAAGTTTTACAAAATTGAAGAAGGATATTCAATTCATCCTTTAAATAGCCTCCAGACTTAGGGCCTTTAGTAAGAAATTTGTAATTATTATTATCATAATAATAGATACAAGTAGGATTGTGTTTTTATAAGAGAGTTAGAGGAGGTTTTTGGACGAATGTATCTGAACAGATTTGGTCTCAAATATATCTTGATTTCAAAGTTGTTTCTTTAAAATTTCACAAAAAATAGAATTTAATTAAGCAAACTGGTTATTGCCGGTCAAAATTTCATGGTAAAACGTTGAAACAGTGAGAGTTGAATGCAACGTGTTTCTTCCTTATAAAAAAGCATTTTTTACTAGGACTTGCTTGTCCGATTTTTAAGTTTTTTTGTGTATTCTAGGAAGGACCAGTAATATTACTAGGGACCTTGTTAGTAGGCTTCTAATTTTTGAGACAGTAAAACTGTTGGTGAAAGTTGTGTTTTGAAATTGTAAATTTAGGAAGAAAATGTAAAAACAAATTCACGAAACTTCAACGGAGTTGTCGAGGAGAAGGCGTTTCATCAAACTGGCAAGGGTGTCAATCTCTACCTTCGGCTTGGGGCAGTTGGTTTTGGCTTTGGTGTCATGGTCCTGGACGGTTTCAAAATTGCCGACAAATTCGAGAATCATGATGTTAACTTGAAGTGTCATAGCTCTCTATGGATACCGAAAAATACAATTCATTTGATTTACGTATTCTGGCAGACGTATTTCATCTTTAAATATCATAAGGTAAATATCATGAAAACGAGAATTTACTATTTTTACAAAAAATCTCAATATTTTACTCCGAATTGTCAGGAAATTATTTATATTTTGAATTCCACAATGAAACTATTACCCACGAGTTGTTAAAGATAAATAGTGCAGCATCTATATATAGAAGTAATCCGAGTTGCATGGGATGTTGGACAAATAGATTGAGCATTGGCGAGAGGCCCTAGGTTCAAATCTGGCATACTGACGATGTCTACCATGAATGTATACTTAAATTATTTCTAAATGCTTTTTGAGTTTCTTTCGGGGGGATCCATTAGTGAGTTGTAACATTCAGCGACATGGGCTAATCCATTACCAAATCATTGATATGAAGATGGGAATTAATGATTTTTACAAAACTCTTAATTTTTTCATCAAGAAATCGAACTCGATCAAGATTTTTTGGAATCTAGATCATGAGGCCTTCTTCCAGAGTACGGAGAAAAAATTTTTAGAAAAAATCAACTTAAAAAAAATATGGCAAATTTGAAATTTTGAAGAAGCGCCAAATTCCCATTTTTTGAACTTTGTGTTGAAAATTTTTGCTGATTTCAATGTGAGAGAGTGATCAAAAGTTTATTTTTAGAATTACAATAAAACCGAATGTCATCATAAAAGTGTATCAAAAGGGAGAGAAAATAACAAATCCTTAATCTTTTTTGACACTTCTTAAATCAATATACACGATATATTTACAAAATCTTATATCAAAATTGACAAATCATTGATCAGTCTTAGTGAGAATTGACAAAACTTTTATCAGATTTAACCAATAGTAAATCAGAATTGCCTATTATTAGGATGTGATAAACTTGAAGTTAATTTAACACTCACACATTTAATTGTAATCGTAATTGTAATTAGACTAGATGGGTGGTTTTTAAAGGCAACACTCCATATGTCTTACTGACTGCAACATGATTTGATGCTAATAACGAGATATTTCCGATAGCAGTACAAATAGCTTATTCGGAATATCAGGACACTTGGACTTTCCTTCTTCAATGCCTAAATGACAGTCTCCATCTAAGCAATAAACGTACATTCCATCCTTACTTTGAAAAAAATTAGAGCTATTGTTCGACCAATTAAAAAAATAGTTGGTCCAGCAAACAGAGGAAAATAATTTTTTCAGAGTTGGAAAAGACAATTCAAACTCTTTATAGAACATTGTGAATATAAATAATAATTTGTGCTCATGTAAATTTATGGTTCACGATGGATTTCCATGCGAGCATATCATTGAATCAGAACCAGGATATTTCAAATTTTATACCTGAAGTGTTCTAGAATGAAAATCTATCTGCCACATATAACTTGAAGTTTAATTTTTGCGAAATTGAAGAGCAGAAAACTTTTGAAATTGAATCATTATTTGTTTGTCGCAAAAAAGAAGATTGACAGAAGAGAAAAAGAATTCGCTCATTGGCAGAAAAAGTTCTAAAATATTCAAACAGAATTTTTTTAGAATATAAATCTTCTATTATGATTATCAATTTTCTATTATTATTTGACCATAATTTTAGTCTAATTACAATTATAAGCAATTCTGATTTACTATTGGTTAAGTTATGTCAATTCTCACTAAGACTGATCAATGATTTGTCAATTTTGATATAACTTTTGTAAATATATCGTGTATATTGATTTAAGAAGTGTCAAAAAAGATTAAGGATTTGTTATTTTCTCTCCCTTTTGATACACTTTTATGATGACATTCGGTTTTATTGTAATTCTAAAAATAAACTTTTGATCACTCTCTCACATTGAAATCAGCAAAAATTTTCAACACAAAGTTCAAAAAATGGGAATTTGGCGCTTCTTCAAAATTTCAAATTTGCCATATTTTTTTTAAGTTGATTTTTTCTAAAAATTTTTTCTCCGTACTCTGGAAGAAGGCCTCATGATCTAGATTCCAAAAAATCTTGATCGAGTTCGATTTCTTGATGAAAAAATTAAGAGTTTTGTAAAAATCATTAATTCCCATCTTCATATTAACTAGGTGTATTACCAGATCTCCTAGAACTAAATATTTCTAGTTAACCTTTGTAAGTATAGCCGCTGCACTATTCATTAGTTTGAATTTATTGTGGTTTTCCAAGAATTAAAGCCTTTCGATGCTGAAATTTCGGACCAAGATTAGATGACCAATTAAAATTTGGCCAGAGAAGTTCACAGAAATTCTTGATCATTGCGGAAAATCGAACGTTTTATTCGAGAAAAATAAATAAAATCTGATCTTTATGTCAACTATAAGCTCTAGTTGATGCTTCTATCTTGAGCTTGGATACCTTCTCACACTGGCTAGAAAAGTAGACACGTTTTTATTTATTATTTCACACAATGCTGACTTTTCTGAAAAAATATTCCTTAGCAATAAAGTAATACACACAAGATTTCGTTGTGCTTTTTTCCTTCACTTACAAATACTAAAAATTGTACTGCTGAAGAAACCTGTTTCATACAAACTATAAGAGAAAATAGTCAACAAAATTTTGCAATCAATAAGTCTTCCTAACCTGGTTAAAGTAAATTTTCCAATAGATATCGCTTGAATCTATTGAGAAAAAGGTTCAGATTAGGGCCCAGCCATTCTGGATGAATTGGGTAATTTATGATTTTTGACAAAAATCTCAACCAGAAATCTTTCAAAGTATTATTGAAAAGTCACAATATTGCAAGGAGAAAACTGAAAAACAAAATTTTGTGAAATTTTTAATTTAAAGTTTCCATTTTTCTAAGTATGAGTTAGAGGTTGGCAAAAAGCTGATGCTGACCTACTCACTAATTGCCTAAATATTAATGCTGAACGTTTTTTAAAAAAATATTGGAGAATTTGTTATAATAAAATAATTTTTTTTCATAATTTAAAATTCAAATTAATAATCTGTACATAGAGTTATACAAGATGCCTAAAAGTTTTATCTGGAAGTTTGTTAAAAAGTTGGATGATTTTAATAACGAGTGTTTAATCTGCAAAAAGAAGTATAGCTGCTCAAGAATGCTCATTAGAGAACCGCTCTTCATCTAAAGATGTTTAGCCGAATACACAAATATTTTCAGAATTTGAAGCTAAGTTTGAAAATGTATTTAGAAATACTCCAACATAGGTGTATCTCAAGGTGTATGAGGGATCAAACGTTATTTTAATTTTTATAGAACCTTTAATTTGAGCGGATCATCTTAATTCATTAATTTCCAAAATAAAATTGGTCGTTAGATAGGGAGCAGACTTTCACAGGATAATGGGATGTTTCCTAAATTCTAATTCCATTTCTAATGTCTAATGGAGATCCTAAAAAATAATGTTAAAGTTCATGAAAATGGAAAAATCGAGCTAACTGGAAATTTTTTTCGGGTTTCAAAGATTTTTTGTAAAACTAATAAATTACCAAACTCATCAAGATTAGCTTTCTCAAGAATTTTTCAGCTATTGTGTTTAATTTATCTACTCGAGATTATCCAAGTCAAAATATCATTTCCTTTCTGAATAGATTTCATTCGGCCGGCAAAATTTTTTCATACGTTTTATTCTGAGTCATATGGCAGTTACAAATTTGTGCCAATGGTTCAAAACAGTCATCGAGGAGATTGTTGAACACAACAAGAATCATAATCACCAGGAAATGGAAAAGAACCATTCCCTTCACTCGAATACAACTTATGTACAAGGTAAGTTTTATGATTTAAATGATCTATGAGAAAGATTATCAAAAACTAACTCCTACACGGACATATTTTATTTTAATCATTGTAAAAAGCTAGCCAGAATCTCGGAAATGTTTTAATTTTAAACGTTTTAAATGCATTCTTAATTTGTCTTTTGATTTCAAGAGTCCAAAAAATTTATATTTTTATCTCATGTAGGAAGCGCTAAACGATACATGGCTTTGTGTAATGATTTTGATCCAGTAAATCGAGTGGTAGATACAGTCAGTTGCGAAACACATTGGCGACCCCTGTTAAAGAGACTCCCATAAAATTGTTGATATATTTTTGGTCTATTCATGTTCTATTCCTACTAAAATACACTAAAATCTTGAGAGATTAACAAACAGTGGTGGTTGATTAAGCAGATCTATCTAGCATTGTAAATGCAATTCCTTTGGTTCTAATACTGTAATAAATAATGCATTGGAAAAGGATTGCCTTAAAAAAGAAAAATAATACTCTGATTGGTTTTTATCAAATTCTAATTTTGAGTAATTTTAATTGAGAATTTCTTTTTAATTGCAGGGTTCATTAATGATTCTTTTTCTTTAGAATGTCATTCAGTTGTTAACAATCTGAAGCCTTATTTGATTCCATGTGCTGTGGAGTACTCACTAATATCTGGTGCAGTTTTCTTCAAAATCTTCCAACGTGTCGGTCACAAGGACAAGCATCCGAAAAATCAGAGAATCATTCCAAACAACACTGAGTTTCAATTCTCCGAGTGTCACAAATCTCACAGAGGATTATTCGTGGGTCTATTGTTGCTGATTGTAACCCTGGTGGCAATCTCATTGTTTTTTGTCATTGATAACACTGGCTCAAAATCTCCACAGAGGAAATCTATTCTTTTGTATCAAGTGAGTTTTTCTTCTATTCAAACTCAAATTGAAATCTTACTTTGATGAAGAAATGGCTTCAAATTTGTTATGATCAATAGATAACAGGTTCTCTTATTCAATCAAAGGTTTTTACTCAACGAGGTAGCGAAAAACTGTAAAAATTAAATTTATAAACCCGACTGAACTAATTTTTTAATGACAGCTACAATTATAGTTGGTTAAAATTATAAATCATTGCTAGCTTTTTGCCATTTCTCTAATTTGATTTTGAAAAATAGAATATTTCAAAACATGCTTATAATTTTTATTGTGCTATGCTAAATCTTATTATGGATTAGTTATTCACGTTGTTTATCAAAAACTTCCGAGTAACCACTTAAATTCATATTTTGGAATTATATAAGAGGGAAATATATTTGAAACCATATGCACATTTCTTGAAGCATCATGAGGGGTATTACTTTAAAAAAATGATAAAAGTTCATCAAGTTAATAATTTAAAATAAGCAGGAGAAATTCTTCATCAATCACTTTAAACCAAACCTGTGTGTTCAGAAAAATTACTCTCATAATCTTCAATTACCATGGCCTATGTGAGCTTTTTAGCTTTTCTCTTCACTGTTGCTATTTATTGAAGAGTTTTGGTGATTTTTCAGCTCACATTATATTTTTATATTTTTCAACTTTTACTATACTTCTTTGAAAGATTTGTAAACTATTATTTTCAATGAATTTTAAACTTCATTATTTATGTGTCACTACCGATGAACCGTAAAGAAATGTACATTTGGTGAATAAAACTTTTTCTTCTATAACTACAAAAAAGAAAATAAGAATAAAATGCAAGCTGAAAAAAAACACCAAAACTCTCCAATAAGTAGCAACAGGGGAGAGAAAAGTGAAAATCATTCCCAACAATTTATCTCAAGAAGTTCTCAAATTTGATCAATTCGATTGATTTTCTCAATTATCTCATCATAGGGGACTGAACTAACATTGCTGTGTATAAGTCTGGTGACCTGCTTCGCGGTGTTATTTCAAATGCGTCGTCTCAAGTTTAACCCATTAACGGAGGAAGTTGCTTTTGATGATAACCTTCTACTCATTGGTATGATAGGAATATTATTCTATGATTTATTCCTCCTCATTCCGGCTCTTGAGGTCGCAAGTATCAGTAATTACAGTGCTCAGATGTTCGCTATAAAGGCAGTCATGGAAATGATTCAATCAATGACACAGGTTCGTTACATACTCTTTACAATAGACTTGAGTCTCGTTAAATATAATATACCCGTACTTTTCAGTAAATAAGATATTTTGCTTATACTGAAAAGGTTCTGTTATATTTTTCCGGTCGAATCCATTCTATCGAGGATGAAAAAGAACTTTACTTAAGATTTAACAATTCTACCACAGATTTCAGATTAGGAAAGCAAATAATTTTTTTCCTAATAATAAAAGTTTTAAGAATAAAAATGATGCCGAAAATTAGAGGAATAAGCGCTTTATTTCAGGCATACTCATCAGCCTCTTACATACCAAATATATACTAAAACACAAAGAAATCAATGAAACCATGTGATGTCAGATATTCTCCACCCGGATTAACAGAGAGAGCCAATCAGATTCAAGTTTTTAATTCTTTGTGTTTTAGTATATATTTGGTATGTAAGAGGCTGATGAGTATGCCTGAAATAAAGCGCTTATTCCTCTAATTTTCGGCATCCTTTTTATTCTTAAAATGCTCTCCACGTTTGCCCAAATAAAAAATGATATCAAAGATTACCTATGCAATAAAAATTTTATTTTAAGGTATTCCTCATACTGGAAGCTTCACGGAGATGTGCCAAAAATGCTGAGCACATAATCAATAAGCCGGGTCGGACCCTTGTAGTCCTGCTACTAATCATCAACCTCGCCATGTGGATTGTAAACATTTTTGAGGTCCGACAAGCAAGTATGAACATAATTCATTCTCATTATTATACGAATATCGTCTGGGGTATCATAACCCATACACTTCTTCCATTAATAATATTCTTCCGGTTTCATTCGACTGTGTGCCTTTCGGATATTTGGACGAATGCTTACAATTTTGATGAAAATTCTTAGATTATTATTTCAAATTTCCTTTATTTTAGATTTTATATTTTTAATAAAAACATTTTCACCATTTTCATTTGTAACATTCTATAGCCCCCAGAACCTTATGAAGGAAAATTAAAATTTTTAGAAATCAGAAATTCGTACTAAACTGCTAACTCGTACTCAGGTATAAATCAGCAGGGATTACTCTGCTAATTCGTAATGAAAGGGCAGAGGAAAATGCATCGCATAGACCAAGTGTTTGGTAATTTAACATTGATAAATAATTTCAGTATCAATTAGCAGAGCAATCCATGCTAATTCGTACTAAAAAGATAAAGACTCGTATCTTTTGTGATATTCATTGAATATTATTTCAGCGTTGGAGTTTATTGACTATAACGTTGTTCACTTGCTACCTGATTGTGTTTTCTTCTGGCTTGTATTGGTCTATCTGTAGAAAAAGAAAGGGGAGAGAAAGGTGTAGTATTTCTTAAAGAATAAGGATTATAAAAATTACAGTGATTGTTATAGTAATCAGAATTATTAGAGTAATAACTCTGATAATATAATTCATCACTTGAAAGAAAATTAAAATTAAGATTAGAATAAAAAACATTTAGATTACTCTGATAAAAATAGTAATTAGGACTCACACAATATTTCGAATACATGTCGTATTCTTCTTCTGGCGTGAGATTTTTCAAAAAACTTGAGATACTTAAGACCTTGTTTGTCCAATCAAAACCTTAAACCAATCAGATTTCTTCTCAACTTTAATCAATCAATTCTAACCAAC
The DNA here is from genome assembly GCA_012064415.1 of Gyrodactylus bullatarudis. NCBI lineage: Eukaryota > Metazoa > Platyhelminthes > Monogenea > Gyrodactylidea > Gyrodactylidae > Gyrodactylus > Gyrodactylus bullatarudis. The sequence continues at coordinate 97,237 of SSNU01000076.1, read as the reverse complement.
AATTTCCAATATTTATATCCGTCTTCTTTAAGAATCTCGAAATTTTCTCACGCCAGAAGAAGAATACGACATGTATTCGAAATATTGTGTGAGTCCTAACTACTATTTTTATCTTGTATTGGTCTGTTTGTAGAAAGAGGAGAAAAGGGTTTAGTATTTCTTAAAGAGCAAGGATTATAAAAATTACAGTGATTCTTACAGTATCTCAAGTTTTTTGAAAAATCTCACGCCAGAAGAAGAATACGACATGTATTCGAAATATTGTGTGAGTCCTAATTACTATTTTTATCAGAGTAATCTAAATGTTTTTTATTCTAATCTTAATTTTAATTTTCTTTCAAGTGATGAATTATATTATCAGAGTTATTACTCTAATAATTCTGATTACTATAACAATCACTGTAATTTTTATAATCCTTATTCTTTAAGAAATACTACACCTTTCTCTCCCCTTTCTTTTTTCTACAGATAGACCAATACAAGCCAGAAGAAAACACAATCAGGTAGCAAGTGAACAACGTTATAGTCAATCTATGCCGAACAGCTCCCTGAAGAACTACTTGGTTCAAAATTATAATGGAGTTTATGTCTTCATTAAGTTTTTCTACATAATTTTTTAATGTTTTTTTCACAGCTCATTGATATGTAGATAAAGATTGAAAATATCTTTGGTTTGTGAAAAAAAGTAGAAATCTTCGGATTTTGAGGTGAAAGATTTATCCTCAAGAGGTTATGTAAAGACCTAAACAGGTGATAATCTCTCCTTAGATTGGTGTCTCCCTTGTTTAGTATCAAATTCAATCGAAAAAAATATAGTTTAACTATGAATTCCATAATTTTTTACTCAACCTGATAATAGAGTTTCGAACATGGGTCGTTTCTAAAGATTACTTCCTATCACCTGGTAAAGTTCATAGGAAAACTCTGTAAGTTATTGAAACACTTGATAGTTTTGTATGATTTTTTAATGAAAAGTACAAATTTTTATGATTCATTCGAATAACTATCGATAATTTTCAAATGTATCTTCAACTGACAAGGGCAATACATTTCTCTCGTCAAGATTAAAGTTTTCATAAACTGGATAAACTCAATTTTGATTAATAATACTCAGCTTCATTCCGACTATACTTTTAAATGGTCCAATGAGAGAAGCTGTTCTTTACAAGTCAGCATCAAACAATGCACAGATGAATTACGTGTATTGAAATTACTTTCCAGCCAATCAGAATCCTTTTCCTGTACAATACACTCTTGGTACACTTGAATGACGCTCATTTAACTCTATTCATTTTTATGACTATCAAATACATGCCAACTGAATCTGATACTTTATAGCAGTTGGAGAGGAATTTTACTCGGAATGCAATTTCTGACCCTTTTCTTGGTCATTTATTTAGGCCCCATAGACTCCTCTTATGGTGGGTATGTAGGAGAGTTTAATCATCACAAATATCATAAAAGCCCTTCATGGTTATTCCCAGCCACCCATCAGAAGAGAGAGGTTAAAAGTAATTTGGAACGAATACACATGAATAGTCAAAGACATGGTCAGAATTGGAAGTGAGTGCCTAGTTTTTTTTTAAATGAATCTAATAGGAAATAGGTGGACTGAATTTCTACTTGTTCAATCTTTGAAAATTATTCTTAATTTTAATTTAAAATACCGATGTATCGAATCAAAATTTAGCCATGGAAGCTCGAAGACCACAATTCCAAAGTAAAATCAACTTTGTTCCTATGTTGTAGTATTCAATCCTTTCATATTAATCTTACTGATACTGACAAAAAACGATTGAAATTCAATTTTTACACATTATTACTGATTATTCAGGCGTACAAAGAGATAAAAACATTGAGTATTTTCTTCTTTTTGGATTACCTATTCAAAACAATTTTTAAAATTAATTCTCCCCCCTCCTCCTCCCTGAGTAATGCTTAAGATTCTCATTGATCCAGTCAGAGGATTTTTAATTTCTCACTATTTTTTACGTATAAATATCAAACTCGTGGAAGAGTCTATTGTGAACAGGTGAAATACAAGATTTATCATTCAAAAATTCTCTAAGAAATGAATATCTTCACAAATACAGATACAATTAGTTCAATTAAATATACAACTTTAAAGCTTAATTTCCTTGAAAAGTTTAATCTTCTCTCGAATTGAATTGAAAAGCAATTGTAATTGCTCTGTATGCTGTAATTGCCCTCATAAAAACCTAGTCGTTACTAACTTTTTGTTAGTGTTTTGATTTACTTTGAGAATCTGCAGCTTCTCTTCATTAGAGACCAAGGAGAATTCAACTGTTTGTATTTTAAAGCTCAGGTTATTAAATGACGTTGTTATTGCTATAAGGGAAGGGTTTTCCTCTACCCACAGAGAGGTCAAGCATTAGAAAAAAAGGGAGATGACTCATAAGATTCAATTAAGTATCTTGGATACTCTCAAACATTCCCCGAAAAAAAATACAAAACAAATGATTCTCTTGAATTAATAATGGAAGAAGTTACAAGGGAAACTGCGCAAATCTAAATAGTAGGGATTGATTCAGTATTTTTCCTCCTGTATTATTATTATTTCGAAAAGAAATAACGAATTGAAAGAAATCTTCACAAGTTTTAATCAGAGGCTAAATACATTAGCTTCAAGACAAATGATAATGTTTATGCTAAAAGATACAGGATAGGATCTGTGTTTCTTCATCCTCTTCCCTCTTCATTTATGATCAAAGATCAGCATCATACAATTCCCAAATCACTGTGTATGATTTTCACTTAGACTCGAAAGCTTTGTGTGTTTCCCTTCGCCAAATCAAGCTAATTCATTCAGGGTTTTACGTGTGAAAGTGACTTTGTTTGTATACATTTGGAGCCGAAGTCATGATTATCATCGTTAAGATTTATTGAACGTTTTTAATTAGACAGACCACTAAAGTACACTCACAAGTCTCTACAATATTCATTAGGTTATAATGTATATAATTTTTTCAATTGTGCTATAATATAAATCAAGACTGCGTAACCCAAGAAAAAAAATCTCACGAAACCCAAGAAATTAAACCTGAAAAAATTATAATTTAATTCCAGAATGGACAACTTGATAAGTGTACTCTACCGACATGAACTTCCGTACTCACATGAACTGGAAGATGACTCAAGTTCCAAGGCTTCAGATGAGATTATGAAATCACCCATGAGTGAATTAGACCTAACAAAGCTGACGAATCAGTGGTACGAACAACTGAGAGCCTACGCTAAACTTTTGAGTCGATTTCAATGGCGCCAATTCCTCCAGAATAACCAGCACACTAATCCGAATGAGAAGAAGCCAGCTAAAATGAAGGTTAATATACCTCTTCTCGAAGCTGTCATTATGGGCGTGAAACGAGCAGTTGCTGAGTGTCAGCATCAGATGAAGAATGAACGCTGGAATTGTTCCACTTTGGATCAGGAGAATTCGAAAAATTCCCTTGAATTATTCGGAAATCTTTTGGAGAGAGGTTAGTCATTAGAAAATTTAGAATCATTTTAGTAAAAGATAGTTCTATCACATGTCATTTTAGCAACTCATTATTATTCCTTCCCCCTTTATTGTGCTCAAATCCGATTGAACCAATCAGAGGATTTTATCAAAAATTTTATCAGGTTTAAAATTGCATGTATATCTAGCCGGTGTAAGAATCTGATGAGATCCGGTGAATTATAAGCTTTATCACTAAATATTCACTTGTCTTCTGAATCCTCACAATGAGTTCTTCATTGGAAACAGATCATTATTATTCATTCAAGCCTCAGAAAATACTTTGTTCACCATCCATTTGATAGGAAATTGATTAATCTCCTGGAATACGCAAAGATCTTGGCTCTATCAGTCGTCAAACTCGTGCTATACTAGTTTAAAGAGAGTGGATTTTTTTCAAAAGATTAATTTTTGTTTAAAACGGTTCTTTGAAAACCTACTTCCCAGGGTCATAGATATTTTCCTATATTTTTCATCAACAGTACCGAGACTATTTCACAATATTTATGAAAACCAAAATTTAGCTATGAAGATACCAAGTTATTTGGCCAAAAATATTACTAATGCAAGTTCACATTGTGGGCCTCAATTAAAACTTTAATTGATCCAGAGTTATGAGGGTTCAAAAAAATTATAAAATGGACATATATGTCTATCGGCACCGAAAGGGTTAAACTAATAGTGAGCTGCGGTACTCCATGTCGCATTTACACAACATCATGAGCTACTGCAGAAAATCCAAACTCATTAAAACGTAAACTCAGCAATGTTTACGGAATACCATGGATAAACTTTTCAAAAAATGTTAGATCCCAAAACAGAGGGCTTAGATTTTTGAATCAAGTTCAGATTTAAGAAGGGTCGAGGAATAATCAAGTTTTCCTCTAATATAAGAAATTATTATTTTTAAACTTGATAGATCATTCAAAAATGGAGTCAAAGAGTAGATAATGGTAATAGAAAGATGGGTTAGAGTTTCTTGAATGGGTGAGAAATGTTGACACCTCTGAATATAAAGCACTAAAGATTAGAAAATTTCTAATAGAAATTCTCTAAAAATTCTCTCATAGGAATTCTCTAAAAATTCTCTCATAGGAATTCCTGAGACGGCATTTGTTCATTCCTTGATCAATGCTGGTGTTATGCAGTCCATAGCCGAAGCCTGTCATCAGAGAATTGGAGACTGTCCTTGTGACAATCGTGGCCGCCGCTCCAACTCCAATGAATGGCAATGGTATGGATGTGATCACAATATATTCTATGCTCGCAAATTAACAAGAAAATTATTCGACTCTATGGAGATTGGACGAAACTTGAAATATTCTATGAATCGTCATAACAATATAGCTGGACGAAGGGTATGTTTGTTTTATTATTTTATTCTAAGGGGGTTAATAGAAAATAAATAAAAAGGTTTTTTGTGTCTGGACTGAGTTGGATATCAAAAGTTTTGTATTCAAAAAGGGATTTTTCAGCATCGTGAAATAGATTTTGATGCAATTTTTTGCAAATTATTAGAAGCCCTTGCCTCATTTCTAGACTTTCTAGAATGATGAAAGAGAATCCTTTCTAAACACTTCACTTATGGGTTTCGATCTGAATTATCAAGTGGATGATGTAAACTATAGAGTTTTTTATTTTGGTGAAATTAATTAATTATTTAATGTTAATTCCTCTAAGATATCTTCAGGATGCCATCTTCGGGGTATTATGTTGATCTGTCCGAGAAATATTCAACATTGTAGAATAAATCTAAATTTTTACGTTATTACACATTGTATCATAAAACATAAAATGTAGTCTCAGTCTTTAACAACAACTTTTAAGCGATTTTATTACCTCGTTTTGAGTTCATCATAACTGCTTGGACCAGCATTCTAAATAAATGAATTTCAACACATTCTTTATGAATCACTTGATTACTCAGTTTTATGACAGACACTTTGAACTTGGTATTTCTGAATTTGTAGAATGTTGCCCTAAACATGGAATTGTATTGCCGATGCCATGGAGCCTCAGGTTCGTGCACTCTTAAAACCTGCTACAGAAGAATACCGACAATTCGATCCATCGGAAATTTGCTCAAACAAAAATATCTGAGCGCTGTTCAAATGGATAAAAATCGATCAGCCTTTGGACGAAATCGAAGAAATCTATCGAATAAATTCTCAAAGCCAGAGCCAATAAAAAATCATCTAGTTTATTATGAGAATAAGAAGGATATTGACTTTTGCACTGCCAACAGAAAGTTTAACATACCAGGTACCGAGGGTAGGAGTTGCAACTCTACTCAAGGAGCTGAGAATAGCTGTAATAAGTTGTGTTGTGGAAGGGGTCATGAATCGAAGGTGGTTTATGAAATGGAAAATTGTAATTGCAAATTCGTATGGTGTTGCAAAGTGCAATGTGAGAAATGCCTTGTTGTGAAAATTAAAGAAAAATGTTTCTGAGACAATGATAAGAAAAAATATGTACATTTTTGAATATTAAACAAATACAGTATCTGATTAATATTTTTCTTTTGATTTTACTACTTGCAAGTATAGTGATTAAAGACATTAGTCACTCAAGTTAAGTTTCAAAAGACTTACAAAGTTTCATTTAAACACAGGAATATGATCTAATCACATTGCTTGTTTTAACATTACACTTGAAAAAGTAACCAAGTGTAATTCGTGATTCAAAATTTGAATTTCAAATCATTAATGTTCAAAGAATACCATCCGGGCGATTATGTTGGCATACGCTATCTAGATCTTGTATCAAAACTCGAAGATCATGACAATTCAGACTATATAATTAAAGAGATTCTCAAAAAAATCTCCTACTTTGATTTTAAACATTCAATGTGTGTATCTCAGAGATGGCGTAAGATCCTACTAAGAAACAAGAACTTATTTCTTAAACAAATTAAAGAGCTAAAAAAAACCAAAGAAAACCTTGATCCTAAACGTCTTCCTCTAAGAAATTTAAAGAATAGTGGATCCGATCCATGGCTATCAACCGCACAGTGTTGTACTGAAAATGAGATGGTTATTCGTTGTTTTAACTGCGGCAGTCCATCAATTCGACATATCAACGACTTTCCCGATCTCTGTCGATGCCAATTTTGCTCAATTTCCACTTGTTTCACTTGTAAATTGCCGTACTACCAAAGTAAAATTAAAAGATGTGGCTGCTTCACTTTTGATGGTCGTCTAATTAGTTCTCTTTCCTTTAAAGAGCGCAGCGAGTTTGAAGAAAGATCCCTACCACCTAGGAGCATTCTCAATAAACCCAGATCAAGTCAAGAGCTACGCCGAGCCATCAGGAGGCTATGAATTTTATTAATTTTTTGTTCTTATTGTTTTTTTATTTGTACATTTCATTTTATCATTATTTTCATTAATATATTTTTTAAACATAATTCGAAAATTTCTGAAAAATATTCTTTCATTTTAGTTATGTTATCTGTACAAGTTAAGAGAAAAATAATAATAGTTGATGTCATGATAAGAAGTTTTAAAAAATTAAGATGATGGAACCGAATCCTGTAGCCAACGGACCTGAGTTGCGGGACCGTAACCTTTTTCATTTCTAGCCGCTATTCTGAACAAGACAGCAGGTTTCGATGTGGTATCCAGATGAGCTGTCGCAATGACTGAGTTTGGAATAAGAGCATTCGGATTGGGACCAGAGTAAACCCTGACAAAGGTAGTTGCATTCGGATTCTAGAAAAGAGATTAATTTTACTTGGACTTGGTTCAAATTAAGTTGAGATCCTTACCTTGTCGGCTTCAGTAGCTGGAGATTTTGTCGCAATGTAAACAGAGTATTCAGTTATCTTGCCAAAACCATTTTGTGGAGGTTCCCAGTACAGTTGGGCACCCTTCTCCTTCTTAGTAATCTTGATGGCGTTGGGAGCTCCAGGGAAGCCAGGTAGACATGTCTTGAAAGCTGAAATTTCTGACCATGGACCTCTACCACAAGCGTTTATGCCTGCAACTCGAAACTTGTAAGCAACCCCTGAGGAGAGGCCTAGTTTGGGACCAGTTCCAAATAGACCACTAGAACTAATTCCTTCACTCCCTTGTATAGCAGAGATAGCATCAACATTAACTCCGACATCATTTGTATTGGCAGAGTAAGAGGTAACGTTAAAACTTGTTCCTTTTATGATGACAACATCATGCCAGCTGGAATCAGATTTCTTTGGACCTTTAATCATCATATCAGCCTTATTCGGACTCTTGTCTTCATTGGCTGTTGAGGCCATTCTGGCAAGTGTTTCAAGGCTAACTTGTTTCTCACCTTCCGGTTGATTTTGATTTTGTATTGGGGAACTAAACAACATTTCAGAGGCTTCATCAGGATTACTTTCTGTTTCCTTAATTTCGACGAGACTTTCCGTCACCTCGTCAGTATCATCGGTACCATCCAATTGAGGTAGATTAGTGGTATCTCCTTGATAAGGGGCTATTGGCCTAATATTTTTGAGGCCACTAGCAGACTGGTTTGATAGAATTATCGGCTTCTGTACTGAAATGCTTGCTTGTTTTTGTGCAGTAACACCGCCGCCCAAAGTAGGAATTGTTTTGATAATTTTTGCTGTCGTGTTTGCAGAACTGGTGGAAGTAATCAACTTGATAGGTCGTAGCATGCCGGCTTGAGATTTGACAAGATGAACAAGGTTGGGAGTACTTTGTTGACCAGGAGCAGTAGGTCTGGTTTGCATTGGTCGAGCAACAGTGATGATCTGATTAGGTCGTACTGCTGTAGTGTTTGTTGTAATGTTTGCAGGTCTGATGATTTGTTGAGTTGGTAGACGTGTACTCTTTGGAGTAATTCCAATGTTATTAGCGCCGGTGGTAGTGGGCAAGGCTATCTTGAGACTTGCGGGAACCTGTTGTGTAAACTTTGGTTCAATTGACTGAGTAGCAACAGGATTTATAATTGTTGTAGTTGTCATAGGCTTAGCTGCAATAGGCTGTACGATAGAGATGACATTATCTTTATTATCCGATGTGGCGAAATTGGCTAATGTCTGGAGACTTTGAGATTCTCTAACTAGCCCAGGTTGACTGACAGTATTTGCATGAGAGACATCGTATCGCTGAATCTGTAGGACATAGGCATCAGCAGTTGGAACTGTACCCCAAGTAACCTCGAGATTAACAGTACCTGCTTTGACAAGATGAACTCTTGAAGGTGCGGCTGGCTTGTCTGTCTCAAGGAACCATAAATCTTTGAAGCAAACTTGATTATTCCATGCTTTGCGGTAACCATCTCGACCTGACCAAATGTACAAGCGAGAGTGTACACTAACTGCACAATGACCAGCTCTGGCTTTTGGCACTTGATTCTCATCAAAGTAATCAAGGGCTAACGGTTCCCATGTCATTGAATCAAGATTTAGACAGGCCAATGAGTTGGTGCACTTCCATTCTCGGTCAGATATACAAGTAGCCCCTCCTACAATGTTTGGAGTGGTGGATTTTTGATTATTAGAGTTTGAGTTGTTATTGGAGGACTCATTGATATTAGAGAGGGGAACCCATCCGCCCAAGACAAACATTCGATTTCCAATGACTGTGGAACTGTGCATACTTCGTGGGAGGGGAGGGTCACCAGTAAAATCGGGTTTTACCCAAGTCATGGTATCAATTTCAAGAAGCCAAATATCCCCGAGACGATTTCCATTCATACCTCCATAAACAAGGAGTCTCCACTTTTTTACAACACCGTCAAGGATTTGATAGGCGACAGCTGAATGGGATTCTCTCGGACAGGGAGGCTCTCCGTATGTAATAGGGATATCCCAATTCATCATGTTGGAATTTGGTCTCAACTCAAGAGTATAAAGATCATTTAGATATCTGGGAATGTTGTTCTTGGGATCTTCACTGTCATTAGTAATACCACCGAATAGGAAAGCCTTACTACCAACCAGAGTGAAGCTGTGTCCAATTCTAGCACATGGAGATGGACCATTACGAGGAGGCTTCGGTTTTAAACGTCTCCATTCCCATCGGGAAGCCTGAAGTTCATAGAGTTCGTTTGAGTATTTTCCATATTCAAGCATTCCTCCAATAATCAAAATACGAGTATTATCCGCTATCATTCCAAAAGCAGCACAGCCTGGAGGAATTTCTCCTCGTACAGCAGGTAAGTACCATTGACAAGAGGCTAAAAATTAATTTAATCAAAATTACACGTATCGAAAACATGAAGTTCATCAACAATTCCTTCATTTCCACCACCAAAAACAACGATTAAATCCTTTAGTGCTACAGCTTTATGACCATGTCTGGAACGCGGAACATTACCAGACATGCTCGTGATTTTTTTCCACTTCACGAAAAAACCATCTGTATTCATTATATTATGACTATTGTTGATGCACTAATGAGCTCCTTTATTCTATTCGCGTACAAAAGTAAATTTCTTTGATAGAAAAACAAAATTTCTCACCATTTAAACTGAGGCAGATGAAAATTGTTTCCATCGATACAACTTTTAAATTTTTACTCAAAATAAATTTATAAATTATAAAATGGAAGAAGTGAGTTTCCAATGAATGTAATTCTTCCAGGGAATGCCATGTTGGTACTTTAGTGAAGATGAACTTCAAAACACTCCTTCTTTTCGCGAAGGTATCCCTGCTGTTATGGAGAAAAGATTCAGAACTGAAGGAGCTAGATTTATCATTGATCTCAGTCAACTTTTAAAGCTTAAATATGATACTTTTGCAACTGCTGTAACATATTTCCATCGATTTTACATGTTTCATTCATTTACTGATTCCCCAAAGTATGTAGCAGCCACTTGTTGCCTTTTACTCGCTGGTAAAGTGGAGGAAACACCTAAAAAGATTCGAGACATAATTAAAACAGCCCAAGAAATTCTTCCTATTGAAGATTTTAGATATTTCGGACCAAATCCAAAAGAACTTCTCATTGTTTATGAGAAAATTTTGCTGAAAACCATAAAATTTGACCTCGCTGTCATTCATCCCTACTCATATTTATTAAAATTTGCCAAAATGATTATTTGTAAGTTGAAATCGAATTTGAAAGTAAAATTTTCAAGGCCCAGAAAACCAAAAAGAATCCCTCAAAAAGGTTGTTCAGTCTGCATGGGGTTTTATAAATGACAGTCTATCGACAACTCTTTGTCTCCAATGGGAACCAGAGATTATTGCTTGCTCTGTTCTTTATCTGGGTGCCAAGATTAACAAATTCACTGTAGAAGACTGGGAGAACAGACGCAGAGATCTTAAATGGTGGGAAACATTCGTTGAAGACATGACAGTTAAAGTAAGTTTTGATTTACTGACCAAAGATTGTTTATGCTCAAATTATTTTAAATGTACTTGCGGGTTGTAGCATTCTATTCTGACATTCAATTTTCAATAAATTCTCCTGGTAAATTTATTAGAGATTTGTGAAAATTGAATGTCAGAATAGATTAAAATAGAATGCTACAACCTGCAAGTTAGACCGTTGAAAGGCATGGTATTATTAGATATCATTTCATTATCAACCCAATTTTCTTATTCCTAATTGATTTCATCTGTCAGAGTCAGTTTAACTCTATCGAGACGATAAGAAAACCAATCGAGAAAAGACTCAAAACTGATATAGAACGATTCTAAATCAGATTTTAATAAAAATTCTATTCAATAAGGATTCTTTTGACCCCATCTAAGAAAGTCGATTTCCTATTGATTTTCCCATCAACTAATAAGTAGATGAAAAACTAATTTTATTAATCTTGGCTATTATATCCAAACTTGTAGATATCTCTTTGACACTTAATGGTTTTTTGAGATTTTTTTGAGCCTGAATTATAAGATAAGATTATGTGATATTTATTACTAATAACTGAGAACTTACGACATTGAATAATCGCCCTATATACTTCCTAAAAAAGTATATAAAGAAGAGGATCTGACTAAAATGTTTTAACCTCTTTACTAATGAGTAATGAGATGAATTTAAGATTTTTTCTCCCTAGGTCTATCCACTTTGAGTGCCTCTATCTCTCTCATTTCAAGTTCAAATGTGTTGAAAATTTGAACATGTCACCTATGTCTATCCTTCTATTACCAGAATAATTTTCTAATTCATATCTCTTGAAAAAACAGAGTTCAGTATTTTTGATCTTAGCTCATTAAATTGAACACCATTCGATGCAGAATCAAAAGTTGAGTCAGCTGCCTAATTTCCATTCCAAAATATTGCCTGGTGACAGTTTAGACCGACCTTAAACCCCACTTCTTATTTTTTAAACTCATTTCAATACTTTTGGAAAATCCATACGAAAAGTCGTTTTCACAATTGAGAGAGACCCCTCTATTTACCAAACCAACTACGTCATACTCTTCCTAACTGAGTCATCGTATATCGGACCCCCTTTGTTCCTATTTCACGTTGTGAGGATTAAAACTAGAGCCACAATCTCATTACTCATTAGTAAAGAGGTTAAAATATTTTAGTCAGATCCTCTTCTTTATATACTTTTTTTAGGAAGTTCACTACATATACAATAATATATAGAGCGAACCTCTCAAAAGGAAAAGATGAAAAATTCATAAATTAATTAAACGAGATGTAAAAGCTTGCATTCATTCTGAATAAAGTTCATTGGCTAGATGCTTATCTCTATGATGTTGTTAACTTTTATTTTAGTTAATCGAGGATATTTGTCATCAAATTTTAGACATTTATTCCTCTGAAGATGAAATTTCGAATCAACTCCCTGGCCCTACCAGTTCGTTAGTTATGAAGGATAAGTAGAATCCTGTGATAACAAATTCAAACCTAAATAAAACATACATACCCCTCAAAACTATTTAAAAATATTTTTATTTTTCTTTTGTATAAAAATATGAATGAAAAAATACATAGTTTTTTATCGAATTTATTTTATTCAAAACAACACCACCCTTCTCTAATCCACATTCTCCAAAAGTTCAAATTTTATCCCATTTGTTGAATAGAGAGCCTTCTCAATGAGATTTCTGCGTCCTTTACGTGAATTTGAATCTTTTATCATAGTCGGTAGATCTGGCTGGTCCCATCCATAATCCCAAGAACTAACCATGGGATAGACGTACTTTTCTTTTGGCGATATTTCTGCCCTCTTCTTCAAGTAGAGGCACCTTTCAAGAAAAAAAGAGTAAATTTCAAAACCTCACATTATGGCAAAATCCTGTCCTTGGTAAAATCAAAGAATTTATCAAAAAAATCTTGAAAGCAAGTTCAAGTATTTTTAGTCAGTCTTACCTTCCCAAGCCTTCTTTGCATAGACCAGAGTAAATAGTACTTTTTGTGATCGGAGAAGCTGGACGCATATTTAAACAAGGCGGCTTATCTTCCTTGATGGGCCTCTCCACTTGCTTTGGGATATTTGAGGCTTCAATCAGCTTCCTATTAATCTCTTCCTGTTTGCGTAATATTTCCTCCCAAGCTTCACAGTTAATGGAGTTTGGTTTAAATTGAGCATCTCGTCTCTTGCGTGGTTCAACCTTGTTCTCTTCGAATTTATCTTGATTTTTTAAATAAAAGTTTATCCGGTGTTTTCTTTCTGTGAATACATTTTCTTTTAAATTCAAAAGCTTTTCACTACGGTCTTCCTTCTTATTCATTCACAAAGCCAACTCAATGGTCTTTTTATTCTATTGATAACTCACAACTGATATAGGAAAAATAGTACAAACAAAATCCATGTGTCTAGAAAAATTATTCATATACAATGTATATTATACAATCTTCAACATCATTGATTTCCATTGTTGCTATTTATTGGAGAGTTTTGAGGGGTTTTCAGCTCGCATATAAAAACAGTTGGCCTATAATTGAATCAGAAATCATCAAGCCTTTTTCATAAGCCCCTACTAGAAGTTTCTGCATCGAGACGTTTATATGACGCTATTTTTGATACAATAAGCACAGAATTAGAATTAAAATAGATTGCTATTTTTCTGGAACATTTTTGCTGATATCTAGCAGGTCTCCTCGTCTATCTATTCTAATGATAAACTTTGTATTATTTTTGTCTAATGATAGTCAGCTATGATGTTACATAAGAAAAGTCTTTTGATAGAAGAATAAGTCTAAATTCAGTCTATGATGAGAGATGTTTCTACTAATATTTTGCTCATTTTAGATCGAAATAAGTGCTTTCTCTTCTCGCCCTAGTCATAATATTGGTTGTCATAATATTATCTGTTCGCTTGCTAGATGACTGTTGTCTCCCAGAATGATATAAACTATTAGATTAGTAACTCTGATAATAATAAAGGATATTTTTGCCTAGTCGGATATGTAACCAAATAAACCGGGTGTATTTAGCAAAGTAGTAGATCCTACTAAAATTTTAGCAATATACTACGTGACGCCAATATACGAAACAGCAGGTCACGTCAACTTTTCTTTCATCTCTTTTGCCAACTCATCAAACGCTCAGCCAAAAAGTCCAAGAACAGCTCTATCTAACGAAACATTCTCTCAAACCCTGTTTGAAGACTCTATTAAAGGCGACCCAAAAGTTTCATCCCAAAAGGGTCTGTTGATAAAAGCTTTAAAAACTAAAAATTCTCCAACCAATTGGCTAAAAAACTATCAGAATCACTAAAAAACTGATTTATTTTGTCTTTGGATTCGGACCCATTCATTTTTTCAAATTTAATTTTTTTATCAAAAATTTCTCAAACCAATCAGGAACGAGTTTATAAGAAAAAAATGTCTATTACTTTTGGTTGATGATGAATCATCATTGATGATCATCCAATGAAAAACCAATTAAAATCGAGAATATCTCTGAACTCTGATTTGTTCAAAAATTTTGAATAGGTCCAGTTGTTACTTTATGTAATAGAAATTTATTTATTATTCAGTATTAGGGCAATACAGAGTAATTTTTTTCCGAACACCCTTGCTAATTTGGACACCTTTAACACATAAAAGAAGCTTTTCATAAATTAAATTCAAAAATTTTATCGGTCTGATACCCATAAAACCCATTTTCCCATTCTTTAAAACACATTAAGTTTTTTAGGTAATCTAGTGGAGGGATTTTAAATAGCTATCAAAATAATTCCCATCCGAAAAGTCACACAGATTGCTTAATAATTGACTTTTATCAATTATCGTAGTAAGATTCATTTATGGCGCTGATTTAAAAATTGTAATTTTCAAATGACATTTTTGTGTATCAGAAAAAAATATGAAATAATAATAATAATAATAATAAAAAATATCAAAAGAATTTTTTCTCAAAATTTAATTCTCTTTAGAATGAACAAATAGCCGAAAAAGTTTTAAACAATCTGGATCGCAATGGGAGGATATTCCTGAGAAGGATGAAAAAGCTTCTACTACTGCGAGTGTTGTGGTTTCTGACGTCATTAGTGTCTTTATAAGAGTTGAAAAAGGATAACTCAGCCTGCTGATCTTCTTAACCAGATTGGGTAGAGGGAGGACAACGTTAGGCATTCTGTGTAGCTTAGTGGTCCAAAGCAAGATTTCAGGAAACTGAATTGGATTTTCCAAATGGACCCCGCTTGTGAAATGTGTAATTTTACCAACTTCTATGGGGAGGGTTAATACTAATACTTGATCTTGAGGAGGTAATTAAAAATCCTTGTGAAAATCTTGGCGCGTGTTCAAAAATTGCTATCAATTTTCTTTGGAATCAGGGTTATTCTAACAATTAGCCATTCTTGAGGAATAAAGTTATTCGCAAGGGCCGATGACATGAATACTGCAAGTTTTTTAAGAAGGTTTCAGAGTACGATGAAAAAATTGAATGGAAAAATCCGTTTAGGGATTCTGGAGAAATGGCACTGTGATCATTGGAGGTCTGGAGCTTATTTGCGAGGTACTATAGTTTCTTCCATGCTTTGGTAGGATGAGTTTTAAGATAATTTCTTATTGTAGTGATATTGAGAGTGTGGATCTAGCGGAGTTGTTTTAACGTTTTGACGGCCATTAATATAAAAAGAGTGAAATAGGTTTGTGTTGAAACCGTTGTGAAAAAAGTGAGACAGAGTTGACGGAAATGAGAAAATGATCTGACCACTGGTCCCTGACCAAATGGGGTATTTTCAATTTGATATAAATTACACTTTTTACTAAATTATAATTACGCATTCATGAGTAAATTTCTATTGGCTGATTGGTAGTTTTATTGACTCATGACATAAAAATATTAGCCAATCAGTTAGCTTTAACACTGAGACCGAGAAAATTTTCTGAGGTCTCATTTGTTCCAGTAGATGCAAATAATTAGACAAGTTTCAGGTGATAAACTATTTTTTTCTTCAAAAATATATTCTGTCCAATCAGTGAATTAATGTTATAGCTTCCAAAGGCCTATACTATCGATATTTTAGGGGTGAAATTCTAGGCGAATCTTCTTCAATTTGGCAACCATTTGCTTCAAAGAGTTTAGACATCTCTGGGAGGTAACTTTCCGACCATTAGTTTGTAATGAATAATTCATTTACTGGTCCAAAAACTGTTGGCATAACCTTGTTTGCAACGCTGTTAGGGGATCGTTGAGTCGCCTTCTCACCAAGAGCTTTTTCAGGTCTAATCTCAAGGATAAATCAATTGTTATCAAAATCATCTAGTCTCCCTTGGTTAGGGAGAAATAGCCTAAAATCGATAATTAGCCAAAGGCAAATTTATTTTAACACGTGTCATACGATCGCTCCTGCAAAATCTTTAGAGATACAGATATCATGAAGAAGAAAGAAAGAAACTAAATTTATATTTCAACTCGTCTACATCTCTCACAAGGTATCAGAAGAAAAAGTTTTTTTCTAATTTTGATCACATTCTCTATATTGACCTTTTACTGTCTGGCGTCTGTCTAAGCCTTAATAAGGTTTCTTTCGTGTTTTGGTAGAAACCAAATCAACTTTTTCTTTCTCTTACACATTCCGAAGAGCCTTCATTCAAGATTATCCATATTCCAGAAATAGGATATTGAGATAATGTTCAATTGGTTAGGAATTTCATTTAGATTCTAAATTTAAATTATTTCTTCAATACATATCGATCTAGCCAATCAGAATAATGTTAAGAAAATTCTAACCAATGAGAAACAAATCAATTCTGAATTGAACAAGAGTTTATCACAAGATCACAAATAGAAATATTCATAGCCAGTATTAATTCTTTTCTTATTGTACAGTTTTTATTTCTGATAATAATATGAGTAAGGCTCCTGATAGCAGTACACCCAACAAGGAACCAATCACATATGCTCAATTACGCTCAATGATGGTCTGCCAGGAGACGGGCAAATTATGCGTTTTCGGCTATGGCTCCTTGATATGGAAACCAAATTTCCCCTATTCCAGAAGTTGGGTCGGCTACATTGAAGGGTACAAGAGGAGGTTTTATCAGGGAACCACTACACATCGTGGAACTCCAATGAATGTAAGTTTATTTCTTTAGCAGAGAGAATAGTTTTGGAGAGATGCTTGTTTCTGCTTAATTTCTTCTCATGATGCTACAAATTAGAGTATGACTATTTTTGTCAATAAAAAAGTATCTAGTCACATTCATCGTTAGGTTTTGTATGCAGATATTGTTCTTTTTTTTCAACAGCAATTTGCACATTAAAATTGTTTGTGAATATCGAAATGTGATCTCTATCAATCCGTGTATTTTATTTCTAGCCAGGAAGGGTTGCCACTTTGGTCTCATCAAGCCTATCAAATTCAAGAGTCTGGGGAGTGGCCTTTGAAGTTAGTGATCCTAGTCATATTGATGTTGCATTGGAGCATTTAGCCGAGCGTGAAATGATACTCGGAGGTTATCGTTTTGATCAAGTACAGTTTTATGGTTATAAGCAGCGTTCGAATTCCTTTGACCCGGAAAGGGATGATCCAAAAAATTTAGTTCATAACATTGATCCAGAGAAAAGAATAGATCGAATTAATTTCATGGTTCAAGTCTACATAGCACAGTCGAATAATGATCAGTATATTGGCAATGGTCCCATTGAGTTACAGGCTTATCAAATAGCAAATGCCAGAGGAGTTTGCGGTCCCAACTATGAGTATCTTTTCAAAGTATGCAATTTTATGAAGACTGAAGTGCCAGCCGATGAAGCAGCCAACGAGGATGCTTATCTATTATTACTGGAACATTTAGTAAGAGAATTTCTCGAGAATAAACGAAGTAAACCAGTTTCTATAGAATCAGCTATTGAAAAAATAGACCTCCGATCAGATGACTTGGGAATAAAAACGAAATAGAATGATTCATGAATAAATTATCGTTTTCAGTTAAAAATGAAATGATTAATCCTGAAATAAATGTATTTTTTCACTCCTACACCCAAATCTCATCTTTTAATCTTTCTTGAAAGCCCATGAAAAGATTCTGTGATATTTCAGATAATTCAATTGGTCATTATTTTTAATCATTAAGACATTGAGAAAATCCAGAAGTTCATTCTTATCAAAAACTTCGCCTATAGTTTGGAAAACATTCTCAAATTCATAATTGGTAAGGGTGCCCTTGTTTTTGCTCTGAAGAATTGATCTGAAAGCCCGGTTCAACTCCAATTCACAAGAGGCTGCAAACATTCGATTTTTCAACATGTGATAAACTAGAGGGATGAATTTCTCATAGCATATAAAATCATTAGGGGGAGTATTCTGTACGTTATTGATGAGCTCTTCTATGTCCTTATTTGACATTATCAGTCCTAATGATCTAACAATATAATAAACATCATCACATTTAATTTGATCATTCCTTTGATAATCGAAAACCTTCATTATTTTAATTATTTTCTCATAAATTTCATCCTCCATGTCAATTTATAGGAAAATTATTAATTTTATATTATTTCAATTAAAAAGACACCTTGTGATCACTATAACAACAAGGCGATATATTGGAATAGAATAGTATATTTTTGTTTTAAAAATTGATTCTTACAAAAACGGAACATGTGCAAAATCCTTTTTGAAGATGTTTCCTACGTTTTTAACAAAGTATTAGTATTTATTAACTTTAGGAACATTCGATAAAGGATAAATTAAAATATATAAGAAGTATGAATACTCATATGGATACTTTTCAGAAGGAAATTGTAAAAACAATAGAAGAACACCTTGAAAAGAATGACACTTCAGTCATTTCGATTCACTTAATTTGTATCATTTTAAATATCAAATCTTTTGACGTAAACAAATTCCTCGACTACCTCACTTTTCTCCTTAAAATACCCAAATTCAAACTTTTCATTCCTGATTTCACATCGATTATTCTAAAATATTTACAGGAAAAAATTGAAAATTCACAAGTAAAAACCGCTTAAATTCTTTATTCTCATTTAGAAGAAAATATTTTTATGCTTGCTTCAAAAGATCTTTTCGTTCTTCAACTCTGATGAGAGTTCTATTTTTCACGCAATATCAGCTATTTTTGAAGGCTTTCTAGACTTAAACGATGAATTTTACGACAAATTCTTGCTAGATATTCTTACGGACTATTCTCAGTTATCGTTAACCAATAAAGGGTTCCTGCGATTCTTCAAAGTTTGCATTTTGAGACGGAAGGATATAGTTGGTTGTTTTTTCGAATATTCTTACAAGATTTACAAAAATGAAATTCTTTATACTCTTTGCTCTAGTGCCAGCTGGAATCAGACCTCGAATATTGCATCTGATTGCATAAAACTTTTACTTGAAAATAAGTAAGTTCTTATGGAATTTTAATCAGTCCAAATCCAAAACTGTATGAGATGGGATTAAAAATAAACTTTTCTAGATTTATTGATTTCGACGATCTATTCCATGAATTCATTGCAAACAAGGATCTTAAATTTTCTAATTTGGAAATATTCAATAATGAGCAAATTATCGATCCGAAAAGTATCCTAGACGGCTGCTTCAGAATTGAGAATTTTATCGAATTAGATTCTGAAGATTTAGACCGTCTCTCAAGTTCTCATAACCAGGAGGTGCTTAAAAGATGGCTTTACATTCTTTGCTATTACATTGATCTGGATAAAATTCAAATTGCCAAAAGAATCGTCGACTTGGATCCCAAGATTTTGATTCCCCTGAAGATGGCTTCGAAACATTTTGATGATCAACTTCGATTCTTGGCATTCAAGTCATTAGGAAGTATTTTGGCACAATTCCTTTTGCGTAGCTCTTCAACCACACTGAGTCGTGAGAAATCTTTGGCCCTCTTCAAGTTGTGGCTTGAAATGTTCAACTCTTCAATCAAGACTCAAATTCCCAAGCAACGAGCACAAACAATGAAGGCCCTCTCAGATTTTGTCATTGTAATTCGAGATGCTGCTTCTACAACTTCCCTCGAAGAAGAAATCTCCTCGCTTAGCCTTGAGAATAACCCTGAACTTGGCCGAAGTCAAATTGGATGTCTCTATCTTAGTATGTAACCTTAGTAATATTAGTCATTAATCATTTAGAGCTGTCAAAAAATTAAGCATCTTTTTTGAAAATTAGCAAAAAAATAATAAGCAATTTAACCATCAAGATAATTCTCACAAGTATTTTATTTTAATTTATCAGAAAATCTATTAAGAATTATTTACGTATGAAATAAAGTTTGTCTGGATTTCTTCCAATTCCTTCTATTATAGAGCTGTAACATATAATCTAATCTCCAGAACAATTTTTATCTTTCAAGTTGTGAAAAGCAAGTTGTTTTTAAGGAGGATTATAAGGAGGAATAATTATTCTGTTTCTAGAAATTCTCCGCCAAGATGCTTAAGTCATATAGCAAAAATAACTAATTATCTACAAAAATAAATAGGACGCAAAAATTGCAAATTTTTCTCGGAAACGCTGTAATTATTTTATATATACGACTGAATTTGTGAACCAAATTTATACAGGATTTAAAATTAGCAAAAATTAGCCTTTTAATAGTTTTAACCAATATCTACAATTTCACTGAATTTAATCTTGAACCCTATCAATAGATGAAATAATCCAAATGTTCTTGAAGAATTTTACGGCCAAGGACGGTCTCTTATTTCCAATTGGCCTACCCTATTCAGAACAGTCTTTTATTGTGGCAGCTTTGAAGATTTTCTATGAACAACTCGACTTTAACTCTAAGAGTACTGAGAGAATCTCCAACTCAAGACTGAGTTACACTAAAGGCACCCTTACCCTGATCCAAGACAGAATTTCCCGGCTAACCTCGACCTTTGATTGGCAATTTAGAGATTTCTCAAAGACCCTCGACTTCCTCGTGGATAACCTCAAGAATATCACGATCGATGTAAGCCCGGACTCTCTCTAACTTGCCCATTTTAGCTTCAAGAGGTTCTCATGAAACTGATTAGTCAACATTGCCATGTACAAGGAGACACGTCAATACCTGATTATCGATTCGAGGAAATCCTGAAATTATCCAACGCCTACGAGCTAACACATTACACAGCCTCTGCGAATATTCTCTCCTGGCTAGTCTCTTCCACGTTAGTTATCAACACCTAAACTTTTTGTTAGGAAAGCCCTCAATCTGAAAACGATCATGGATATCATCCATTCCTCAGTTGACATGAGCATTTTGCACAGGCCGAGGGACTTGTTGGTCCAAGAGATTTCCAATAAATCTCATCTAGGACTACTGACATTCCTGGAGAAATTGTACCAGCATAGTCCGATAGATGACGATGCATTTAATCTTGACAATGGCTCCATTCTGAAGATCATGAGCTTGAGTCTGTTCGCCTTTGAACTGATGGGCGGCAAGAGACATCAAGTTGATGAGTCCGGCAAATATTCCATTGAATGTAGGTTTATTTTTACTTGCTACATTTGAATCTAAATAAAAATTTCTGTAGACGAAGGTTCCACATCCTTTGAAGGGATAGCCGTCTCTATCAGCGAGTCATGCCAGGATGAATTGGAAACAGCGTTCCTCACACCACAATACCAAAGACTGATGTCATGGACCTGGCACGTGGTCATGGTATGCTCCTTCAGGTTATAGCTGTAACTTGATTAATTCTCGATTTATTATTTTTAGATAGCCTCATCGGTATGCGCAAAATGGGCATCCCTCAAGCTTAAACTACCCACAATTAATGATAAGGACAAGGAAATCATTAGGAATATTGGTCTATCTTTGATGCACATCCTCTTGACTTGTCGTCATCGAGTAAGTACCAAAACCAGATCATCCTATTTACTTCATACTTTATAGAAAGATTCATTTAACCAAAAATAATAAACTACATTATTACTATTATAGGGTTCTGAACTATTATGGGAGAAGGTTAGAGAAAACAGACGTATATTATAGTGAGGTCTCTTCAGACTCTACCCTGGTTGAGATATAAATACTATCACAATGCTAAATTTTTGTGCACATCCATTGGTTGCAAATTGAAACCCAAGAGAAGTCAACAATAGTTGATAATCAAATTATAAGCCAACCTGTAATTAGCGAGAAAAGAAAAAATAAAAACCGCCCAGTGGCCAAGCGAAAGAGAAGAGGTTCCACTGGTCAGCTACAAATTGATGCATTCATGAAGAGACAAAAAGTGAAATGATAAGTGAACCCCCTCCCTGCTTCTTTGATGCAATTTGCAATCAACTCAACCAATGGAAGTGCACCAAAATTTAGCATTGTGATAGTATTTATATGTCAACCAGGGTAGAGTCTGAAGAGACCTGGCGAAATATAACGTTAATCACTATAATATACGTCTGTTTTCTATAACCTTCCCCAATAATAGTTCAGAACCCTATATATTGGGTTATTTTTGATGAAGTTAGACAATATTATCGTTCAAATTACATTATGTTTTTGAAAACTTAGGGTACAATAGAAACTGTCGGCGTCCCCCTGGCTGAATATTTGAATGCAACAAACTCTTTTGAGGGGGAAAACACACTGTTAAACTCGAGTGAAGTGCTCAGTTACTGTTATCAGACTTTGACACAGTGTAAATACTCTGTTGCCAGACGAGCAGCTGGCCTATGGCATTTGGTTAAAAGCGCTTTCTATGCCATGATCTCTTCGAATTCGCGCAAGACTCACTATCTATATTCAAATCAAAAGCTTGCAAGTTCCCTTCTATCACCCCTTTCAATATCAAAGTAACATCTTTTTATTAATGATAGATGGACCAGTTAGATCGTTGGATCAAAATGCTCTATCGAATCAGCCTTGAGGATAGCAAGTCTTCAGAATTTGACTTTCAGACCGACGATGATCCCAGAGCCTTAGCTATGCATATAATGCGAGGATTATTTGCTGACTCAAAAATCTCGCCCTATCTCCTAGCTCTTGAACCAGAGACTGGCGAAGGTGACTGGCTCTCCAAAGTTATGATCAACGTTGTCTCAGTTCACTTTTGCGATGAAAAGTTTAGAAATTCCAATGCAGCTCTCCAACTGTTCAGTAAGATAGAAACTTGCTCAACTTTTTATCCACCGATCAATTTCAATGTATTTCTCTCTTTAGCTTCATTCCTTCAAAAACTGGTTGGTGTCGTTCGATCTGGCTCAGGTCCCTTCTTCCATGAGATCTTTGCCAGTTATCCAGCTCTTTTGGTAGAGCTGAAAAGGATCCTTTCTACGACCTGTCATGATGAGAGTCAAACCAAAATATTCATCCTCTGGCTGAGTCTACTTAGTTCAGTTCATTACAGTCCAAAGGCTCTCAAATTGTGAGTTTCAAGTAAGCCTAGTTTAATATGATAAAGATGGGAATTTATGATCTTTACAAAATTCTCCATTAAAAATCGAATTTGATCAAGATTTTTTGGAATCTAGATCATTAGGCCCACTTTCACGATATGGAAAAAATTTTTGAATTCGTGGGAAAATTGAATTTTTATATTTGGATCATTTTCCCTACGTGAAAATCGATGAAATTTTGACAGTTCAAGATCCCTGAATGAAATAAGGAATGTATCGAAATTCTCATGATGATTATCGGTTTTCGTATTTTATTTTGGTCTTTCTCTCAAATCAACTTTTGATCAGTCTCTCAATTTGAAATCAACAATATATTTCTAGATTCAAAAAAATCAAATTCGACTCTTTGATGGAAAAATTGAGAATTTTGTAAAAATCATAAATTCCCATCTTGATATATGAATTAACTAGGTTTAGATATTTCTTGAAAATTTATCATGAATTTTCTTATTTTAACTTCTAGTGAAGAGGAAATTAGACAAGTCCTCACCATGCTCAGCCGCCATCTCTATGAACAAAAGAATTTACACCTAAAGAAAATGTCAGCCATGGCCATTGTTAATTTGAATGGAAAAAATGAAATTCCAAGATTCATCCGACAAAAGTATCTAATTCAACCAATATTTACGAACCTCCAGACTTGGCATAAACCAGATTCTTTTGATTTGAATGAGAATGAATTTCTCGATGAACTCTTGATTCTGGATGCATACTTTAGTAGAAAATTCCACACCTTTTCAGAGCTATCCCAACAGCTTCAGTAAGTTAGAGGTGTTCTTTTTTCTCCTCGAAATTTAACAACAATCTTGTCAAGATTATTCAGTTTGGACAATTATCTAATGATACTCGCTGTCCTAATTCGCCGCGAGAACTGGTATCTTGCTGATATGCTCTGTAAAATCGGCAATAACATGATAATTTTGATAAACAAGCTTCAACTACGTTATATTCTCCCGAAAAGCAGTATCGGAAAGCTTCAATCTCGTTTCCACACTCTCCTCAGTTCATCCGTCTCCATAGCTCAAGAGGTAAGGACTTTTTAGCTTATTTCCTACTAGGCCCATTTCAACTATTTTTGGACTTCTCTTGTCACAATGAAGGCGAACATTTCTCTGAGACCAATCCAAATTCATGGAGCAGAAGAAGAGAACCTTTCTTCGGAGGAGAAAATATTCTTTATGAGATGTCTCATGGTCGACGAGACCCTAATATCAAAAGTCATTCTCAGCAAGAATTTCTTCCAAACAAAACACAAAGATTTCTACCTGCTCTTGGCCAAATCCCTTGCCCAGACGACAGAGGCTATTCACATTAATGTGAATGATTTATCTGCGATACTTGAGAGTCTCTCCAAGAGAATCAAAGATGGTTGCTATGAACCGGAAATCGAGTCCCTCCTAATCCAGTGCTATGTAAAAATTTATGCTTGCCAAAATTTTGACAATCGGTTTGAGTATGTTCTTTTAATTATCCTTATTTTAGTAATACATTCATCCTGGACCGGTTGGTAAAACTGTCGGAGTGGACATCTGAAGAGTCTTGTCGTTATCAATGCGCTAAAACCATCCTTTTATTGACTAAGCACTCGATGCTACTAAGGTTTTCCCCCTCAGACAAGCTCAAAGTCAAGTAAGTCTACATAGTCTCATTAGATTTTCAGACTTTTGAGTATGCTCTACTTTAATTGCTATGATGAATGCGAGAATATTCGAGCTTGTTACGCCCAAGCCATAGCATGTTTACTTAAACAGGCCAGTTACCCCCAGCAAATTTATGTATCAACAAGAGAGAGTATCCCCCGGCTAGCTGAGATTATATTCAAAGACGATCGTTCAGCCAAGACCAATCTAGCCATTGTCGGCACCAACATCTGGAACTACATAATCACCCTGATGGAAGAAAATTTTGTCAATTTTATCAAGGCTAGAGAAAGGTACAATCTGAGAGAAAATTTTTAACCCAAGAAATTATCCAATTGTTTTTTTACATTTCCAGAAAGGTCCTCTATGATTTCGACCTGGCCAACCTCTATCCAAACTATCAAGAGTTCCTATTGAGCGCTTACAGCCTTATTAAGGAGAAGCCCGCTGGAGAAATTTTGCCAATCAAGGTTAGTTTTCCCTTTAGATCTTTTATTGTTTCAAATCCTTACTCGCCTATCTCTCTCTATAGCTGAAAACGTTCAACCCGAAGAAATATTCGATAGACTCTTATGCCGACTCTATTTCCTTGGCAATTCTCAGATTTTCATGTGAAATACTAGTTGATTGAAATAAATCTCAAATTTATTATTTGAATTAATCCAATTTTTTATTCACTAATTATAATTTCAGGTGTATAGATGTTACAGCACTGTCATTGTAAGCCATAACCTCTCTTAAAATCTTCTATTTAATTTATGAAACTACTCTTAAGTAATAAAATTACAAAATTAACCTGTACATAAACCTTTGTCGACCAATGAACAAAGAGTATCTATTGTTCCCAAGATAGCTTTAGCACAGCTCAGTAACTAGTTTTAAAAGTTGAGATTATTATCAGGCTGAACCTTGCCGTCTTCTTCTTGTATGGTCTTAAAGAGTCTTAAAGAAAATATAAAAATATATTTTTTCACTAAAAATAAAAAACTAGAAGCCTCTTTCAAATATAAACTTCTGTTACAGAACGTTCTCGACAATCAAACCCTTCTCTGATTGGCTATATAAACACTAGAATATTCCCTGCTCGCTCATTGGTCACCGAGTAAATCATCAATTTTTAGCTAAAAATACCAATTGATTACTTGCTATCAATACACTCTGATTTCAAATGCCAACTTCTCATGGATAGCTCAAATGTATCAATTAAAATTATCATTCGTTTTGTCTTCTTCTGCTAAGATTTGATGTGTAGAACCTTGGATTTAAGCTTCAATCTGATTGACTGACCAAATTTTGATTCAGAATGAAGAAATTCGTATTTAGTCAACTCTTTCTCATTTAACCTTGTGATCATCTCTATTTGCGACTACAATTAAATTGATTACTTTCGTTATCGACAGTTTAGACTATGCTAGACTTGACAACGAGCCTCTCCTTCATTACCACTAGCATTTATTAGAATAGTATGGTGAAGAAGAAAATAAAGTTCACTCTCCTCTCCAAAGTCAACAAGGATAGCTCGAAATCAAGTAATCATACCCTTTGCTGACCAGTAGATAAGAAAAGCCGGAAGAAGATGAAAACTTACACTAGGAAAAAGGCCACTCTTCGTCCACGACTCCGCGTCAATCCAAAGCACAAGACGAGTAACTTTTTTGTCTTTCATGATACTTCTTCCTTCTTCTTAACCCAAAAGAAAAGACCTACCGTCCGTTTAAATTGACCCATGATCCTAATCAAGGAATTATCCAGCCCTCAACATATCAGAGTACAACGAATTTCTCAAATTTAAACCTAGAGGATGACAGTGAGTTACCCCCTAGTTGAAAAGTGTCATTTCAATCACTAGCTCTCTTCAATTCTGAACCAGGTGAGTTCAGTTCTACATAAACTGTCTTCATTATGTTCCAAGTCTGTATTTAAGCAGGGAATTTAAAGTTTCCAGATTTCTTGATTAGCTAATAAATTGAGATATGGCTTAACTCAAGTTTTTCTTCAAGAATTCGATGAAGTAAGACAATTTTAACTACTACTCTAAACACATTCCAGATTGATCTCACTTTAAACGTTAGTATACAGGTTGAATTATGAAATAATCTTTCTCTAGAATTCTTGGGTAAAGGATCATTTATTCCTTTTTAATCTAGTAAAGAAATTGCCAGAAGTAAATTAGGATTTTTAAACTTTTTCATTGGCCAGGTCACTCAATCAGGAGTCGGTTGTATACTTTCTCGACTAATTCAACTCTTCTAGAACTTACCCATTGAATACTCAGAAAGTGTAAGCCATGCTAGGAAGGAAAAACAGCTTTATTTTTCAGTCACCAAAGGCCCTCGTTGAAAATGTAACTATTTTCTTTTTAATTATATGGATAATTATTCACATAGGATTCTCATGTAAGACTTGAATAACACCCGAGTTATTTCCTGATACAGAAGCATAATGAAACCTCAGAAGTAAGCTTCTGAGAATTTGCATTCAATTTACCATAGATGTAGTCATCCTTAAATCAATCTTCTGTAAGATTTAAAAATGAAAATTTTCTATTTAAAGAGGTTAACTGAGCAACATGAACAGGTTTGATATAGTTTATGTGAAAGTTACTATTTTAATCACATAAAATAAAGTTTAACCTTGTGAGTTGATAACCCTAAATGTCTGTCTAATTGCTTCCTAGGTGCCCAGTTCAGATCCAGAATTTGTGAGCATCTTTAACCCTGCATCAGAACTTGGAAAATAAGCCAGACGTAAACTAATGCTCTTCTTTTTCTTATATAGACTCAAGAGGACTCAGAAGACTCTAAAGTCCATCAATTTCCAGAATATGCAGTTGCCAATTCAAATTCTCTGGTGAGTTTATTGAGAACTTCTCAACTTATTTTCTGTCAACCTAGGGTAAAAACAAAAAAATTATCTCCAAAGTTTGTTCCTTGCTCATAGAACTCACCTCTTTTCATACAGACCCTGAGTAAAATTTACAAAGTAGGTTGTAACTGAGACAACCATCAGAGTAAATTTCTAAATTTTTAGTTAAAAATGAAGGAGTATTTCGTAAGGCAACAACAACCTTGGGACCTCACAGAGGCCATTTTAGGTTACAAACTTTCCTGCATCTGTGAGACGTCGGTATTTCCTTTTGATTCTAAGGAATGTTCTCATTTCTTTCTCTTCTTACAGAAAACTTTTAGTTTCGATGCTGAAGATGTAAGAATAGATTTTTCACTTTACGCTTGCTTGGTAGAACCGTGACATGATCGTGATATTTTTTTACCTCTTTAATTCATAAAAACACTCATTAGTAAATATCTGGGCTGACACTCTGTTTTCATTGAAAATTTGCAGTTAATTTCACTTTTGCTACATCGAAATGGCCAAAAATGAAAAAAGAAACCTCAAAAGATAGATTTATCCATTCTAGATTTATGTATTACAACAGTTTTTATATAGATTTTTTACACTCTGAATCGAGAATAATTAAATGGGTATTTTTTTCCTGTCCTAAAGCAATCACTTTTCGAATTCTCAAAAGATAATAATTCATTGAAATTCAATTTTATATATTCGGATTATTTCAATTAAGGAATATATATTATTGGCTTACAGATCAAGTCTAAAACAAATGAGAAAGCTTAGATTCGTTCTGTGTTAGAAGAAACAAGACTAGAACATTTTTTTATTCAGAACAGAGATACAATATTGTTGAACTCCATTTAAGATATTACTATTCTGATTTACGTTCATTAGAGAACAAACAAATAATAAGAGACAAACGTTTTACTCCCCGCTGGTCTCATCAGACTTTATACTGTTGTTACTAATGATCTAAGAATTCTTTACTTATGGGCGGTTGGAAGCATTAGTGTTCCTGTATTCATAGTCTCATTACTTTTGTCAATATTTGCTTGTTTTCTAATCTTCTCCGTGAACCGAAATCAGAATAGTAGATTGTGTAAAAGATTATAAATCCTAGAAAAATTACTTAGTCGTATCGAAACGCTTATTGAGATTATTAAACCATAAGAAAAGTGTTCTCAAAAAGAATGTAAGTATAGAAAAATTCAATAAAACATTGATTTGATTAGATAACAAAGATCAGAGTTAGCGTCTAATCATGTTGAAATCTTGATTTGTTATCAGAAAATCGTTGTACTAGCAGTTTGTTTCAACATTTATTCTTCTCTCTTCTTATTCAACCTCTCTCTAGCCACAAGATGATGTAAGTTAATCATCAGACTGGGGATGAATTCCCTCTCAATCTGCGATTCTCTGATGTAGCCTCTGAATGTAGTGAGAAGCCTTTTATCATGTAACTTTACCAGATTATTCCAATGGTTTGTTTCTTCCAAGATTAACTTAATTCTATGCCCAAAATTAAGAGAGTCCCGCCCAAGATATATGTGAGCTTGTCTGGTTGATTTTAAATTAGTTGACAAAAGTTTTATTTCTAGGAAAAATCCCGACCGATTCGCAAGGTACAGTCTGCATTTATTTATGAAACCACAGAGAAATGCATTCTTGTATATTAAATTAGAACGTATCTGATTCACAAATTTTCACTTGCCTGCAGAAACTGAAAATTTATTTCAAAATGAATAAAACTATTGTTGAGTATTTCAAGAAATTTTACTACTTTAGAAGAATCTGAGAAATAAAATGATCCAAGAGGTGCGTACCTGCTATATTTTGGTTCTCTTTGAAAAAGTCCAGCTTTTCACTGACTTAACAGATGTAAGTGAGCTGTTTGATGGTTTTATAATGAAAATCATTCAAAGATTTCCATTAGAATTCACCATCTTAGGATGGATTTCGAGGGGGTAAGTCTCTAATGACGAGACCATCCTCTTTCATAACGATAAATAGTTTTCCATTAAAGTCGTCCAAAAGGTACGATATACAATCAATAAAATATGCCTAGATCCTGATTAATCTAGTTAGTATTCAATGTAAACTCTAGGATAAATGTAATTCGAAATGCATCTGTCTTTTTCAGTACAAGAAATTATACCTGACAGTCCTCCAGATTGCTGTGGGTCTTCTCTTTTTATTATATGACATTTTCATTTTATTGTAAAATAAAATGTAGGTTTTAATGTCATCTAGGGTTAGCTGTGTAATCAATAAAACTTTAGACTTATTAGTTACCCTAAAGATTTCTCTATTCGTAAGACGAACTCTCTCGCTATCTTTGAGTATATTATACTCTTTTTTCAGCTTGAAGACAAATCTGAAGAAGTAGGTTACAAGAACAACAAACACTTGTGATGTATTTCCAATTAAAAATACCATTTTTGTAGTGCAGTGATCGCATCTTTAAAGTGAGACAGGCTTTCTCCATTCAAAATTTCATCTTTATCCATGCGTGTGTAGCTGAGCAAAGTAGGTTGTGATCTCTTCTCTTCATTGAATGTAGAGTAAAAATCAATCTTGATAAAACATGATACAGGTTTTGTGAGTTCAACAAATACCCTATGCCCTCTGATTATTTTTCTTCATTAATGTCTTTACAGATATAGAGAGAGATGAAACAAGTGAAAGAGAAATTTTGAATAAAACCATTCTTCTTCTACACACAAAACTTGTATTTGCATTTCCACTCTCTCACTCTGATTGGTTCATCTAGATAAGCATTAGGTAATATTTAATCGAGAGATAATTTGAGTTGTATTCATTTTAAAAGAAGAAGAAGAAGCATGCCAAAGGTTGATGTGCCAATGATTGATTTGAATAATGGGACCAAGATCCCATCTATCGGCTTGGGTCTCTTTCAGCCTGATGTAAGTAGGTCAATTCTGATTTTTTTCCAAGAAATCCGAGGTAAACCTGACAAAGCAAATTGTCTTGGATGCCCTCGAGGCTGGCTATCGTCATTTTGACTCTGCCCAGATTTACAATAACGAGGATAAACTTGGCGAGGCTATCGCTGAATGGCTCAAAAAAGATAAAAATAACAAACGCGAAGATTTGTACATTACGACAAAACTGTGGAATACCTTTCATGAGGAAGAACAAGTCGGCCCATCTCTCAAGAGGAGTCTGGAAAAGTTGAAACTCGATTACATTGACTTATTCCTCATCCACTCGCCAATGGCACATGTCTACGATGGACCCGAGATCTCATTGGAAAAGAACACTGGAAGTTTAACTCATCCTTTCGAGGAGACCTGGCAGGCCATGGAGAAGCTCGTGGAGTCCGGCAAGGTTAAGAGTATCGGTGTCTCAAACTTTAACAAGCGACAAATTGAGAGAATACTCAAGATTGCCAAAATTAAGCCTGTCGTTAACCAAATTGAATCATCCATTGTCTTTCCAAATGAGAAACTAATTGAGTTCTGTAAATCCAAAAATATCCAAGTTGAGGCCTACGCCCAACTCGGCAATCCAGGCCTCTTCAAGGAAAAGTAAGCCCTTTTTTAGATAACTTTTTGTCTTTTAGTAAATGGCTCTTGGAGAATCCAAAGATTATCGAAATGGCCAAAAAATACAAGAAAACTCCAGCCCAGCTCTGCATTAAATACTGCCATCAGAAAAAGATGATTGTCCTGCCAAAGTCAACCAAGAAGGAGAGGGTCATTGAGAATTTGAATATCCTTGACTTTGAAATTTCCAAGGAGGACATGAAGGTACTTGAGAAGGATGTCGAGAAAAGAGATAGGTTTTATAACATTGCAAAGTAATTCCTCGTATTTTTTATTGATTTTCTTTCAAGATTTGTTGGTCATCACGCCGAGGACCCAACCAAGGATGAATTCTAGTGTGATTTTTATTGGAAAAAGATAATTTTGTCTGAGTAAATAAATATTTTTAGTTTACGTTTGTCACTTATTCTAATACTTTTATTTTACCAAGTATTGTCAAACTACTAGATAGTAGTGACACTAAATAAATAATTTCCTTTAGCAATTGGGTGTGTTGTTTCAACAGCAAAACAAACGAAAATTTCAGTGTAACTCATTGAATGAAACTAATAAGTCAGCTAAAAAATTTGATTCAAATTAGCGGTTGAGAATTGGTTAAAACAACTGTTTATTCTCATCGACTTTCTCTTCTAAAATTAGTTGACAATTTCAAAAAAATTTTGTAAAATGCAAAGTATCAAGTTATATGATGGTTCCTCTATTCCAATACTTGGATTAGGTACCGCTTCTCAAACAGTAAAATAATTATTAATAAAATAAATCTTAGCCAGAAGAACGTACAAAAACTTTTAAAGCTGTCCTAGATGCTTTGAATTGTGGATACACCCATATTGATACAGCCACTATATACTGCATTGAAGGTCAGGTTGGAGATGCCATTCAAGAGTGGTTGAAAAATCCAGATAACAAACGCGAAAAACTATACATCACAACTAAGCTTTGGAATAATTTCCATCAGCGAGAACAGGTTGAGCCTGCGTGTCGAAGGAGTTTGGAACTGCTCAAGACTGACTACATAGATATGTATTTGATTCATTGGCCTACTGCTTTTGTATACAATGGAACCGAGGTTAAATTAGGCATGAAACATGAGAATCTTGATTATCCCCTTGAAGAAACCTGGAAGGTTAGTTCAGAATAAATTTAGGATAAACATCATTTCTTAATTTGAGACCAATGTATTTTTGGCATTCGATATTTTCCTACTATTAAGTTAATGGTATTAACGTCAGTAATGGCTAAAACCAGCATACACTACACGATTTTTCTTGTATCAGTATAAAGAAAGAAAAAATCAAAGTTATTCGAAACTTCAAAGTTTCTCAGAATTTTTCTTGATCTTGTCAGCTAATTCCTCTCATTCGAATTTTGTGTGTTAAAATTGAATTTTTTCATCATTGCCAAATCAAAGGGAAAAGCTTTCAACTTTTCCCTATTGAAGTTGTATTTGTGATGTATTGACTAGAATTACCACCGGCCAAATCCTTCAAATAAGTCGTTTAAAGAAATTATTTTAATTAGGCTCATATAAGAGGATGGATCCATTTAATTTTTCTTACTATCTAGCATTTTTTGTGCTTATAAAAGGAATTTTCATCTTGAAGGCTATGGAAGAGCTGGTTGCCAAAGGTCTCGTCAAGAGTATTGGAATATCAAACTTTAACAAGAAGCAGGTTGACAGGATCCTTGCTATAGCCAAAATTAAGCCGGCTGTCAACCAGATTGAATCATCAATTTCTTTTCCAAACCAAAAGCTTATTGACTACTGTCATTCCAAGGATATCAAGATTATGGCCTATTCTCCATTAGTAAATCCATCCGTAATAAATGAGAAGTATGTTGAACAATGAATTTTTAAAAATATCAATCGCACAGAAATCTTAAGCCTTAATAGTATGTAGAAGATGAGTTAAAAGTTTAACTTAAAACTATATATGTTAGTCACTTTTCAAAGATCTACAAATCATGAAAATTCCTTTTTCTGTAAATGCGGGTTTTTGGAACCCCTTGTTTAGAAGGACCAAACAGCTCTTTTGCCAGACTCTAGACCATATGTAATTTCAGAAGCTTCTCTTTTCCTATAGTCAATTAAACTTAAAAAAATCATATATAAAGTCTCTTCTAGTTATGGTGAAAGTTGAATTGTTTTTCCTCATACTTATCGATGACAGTCATGTGAAGAATTACCCTATCCTCTCTACCCCTTTTTACTTAGATTCAATAAATGCCTGACTACTTTGAAGTAAGATTATTACCATATTTAGACAGTGGAAAATGACTTTCAATTTAAATTAAACCATCTGATAGCTCGTGAATTTCTCTTCCATAAAAAACAGGAAAAGCCTCTCTTTATCAGAGATGTGACTCATATTTTGTTAGTAGGGAATAAAATCGTGAAGTTGAAATATTATTTTCATCAAAAAAACTCATGAAAAATAAATCTATATAATCTTTGATTGTGAAAAGCTCTCAGGACTAAGATTGGAGACGAAAAAATCGAAAGTCTTTCAATAAAAAACCAAGAGGCCATCGTTTTGTTCCCCTCTTTCGATGAGTAGAAGCTTACTATTTCATCTAAGGAATCGACTCCGTAAAGTAATTTTATCTATTTAGGCCAATGATTCAATCGGAAATGGTAAAGAGAATGTCGGAAAAGTATCAAAAGACACCCGGTCAAATCTGTCTCAAGTTTAATGTCCAGCGTGGTCTTTGCACTGTTCCCAAATCATTCAATGAGAGTAGAATAAAGGAAAATCTTGATTTGTTCAACTTTGAAATAGCCCCAGAAGATATGCAAGAACTGATGGGATACGAGCCAAAGTTTCGTTACATCAATCTAAAAGAGTAAGTCATCTCAGCCAAGACATTTTAGAGTATCCTAGATAAATTAACCCCTTTAAAATCATAGCTAATGTTTCTTTTACATAATTTTATCAGGGTCTGTGAGTAATTTAAAGGGAACTTTTGCCCAATGAGAATTTCTATTCTGAAATTTATTGATAGAAGTGGACACAGTGATTGTTGAAAAGGATATCTTTTAATTTTTCATTCAAACAAAACAAGAATAAAGATGAGGTTGAAATAGATAGATGATGTTAAAAGATCATTGAAATGAGTTTAGTGGGGCATTGAAAGAGTTTACAATACAGTTTATGTGACGAAAAAATTCTATAGTATCATCCTCAAGACCTACTAATAGTCTTTTGATTAGATCTTGCTTAATAAATGTGTTTATTCCTTTCAGCTATATCGGGGACCATAAGGAATATCCTTTCCAGGAGGAATACTAATTTACAATCCACAAAAAACTAATGGTTTCTTTCTCAATAAAATATTTTCAGTGTACTACACGACTATCTTGTTAGCAATTAATATAATGCAATAACCTGGTTATTATTTAACAGGATTGATCAGCTAGTTTATTTCTCTAAAATTTTCAATTATCTATTCGAATTCATTGGGCGAACCGCAGTTTTTGATTGATTCTCTTTTGAATAGACCAATCAGATTGCATGTAATCAATGAATATACTCACTGGTTTGTAATCTGTAATGAAATTACAAGGTACATTCATTTGAGATAATGTATTAGATAATTGATAACAGCTAGGGACAAATATCTAGCAAGACATTTACAAGAGTCAGATTTCGATAGGAAATGCTCAAAAGGTTCAATCACAATTTTCCATTCCCTGTCTTGATTGTCTGGTTCATCTCCTTGTTCTTGAACCTTCTCTAGTTCATCTCCTTGTTCCCGGGCATGATTTGGTTCATTTAGAGTAGGCTTGTCTCGAGCTATTGGTTCATCTGGAAGATTGGGAAAGCAGACAGACTCATTTACTACGAGGCATACATCTGAGGATTGACTCGGGCAAACTATTTGTCTTATTTTTCCATATCCAAATAATTCAATATCAGGACAGGTTATCTCTTTGTACCGAAGTAAACATGTGGCCCTTGAGTTATCCTTTGAATACAGCGAATTGGCGATGGTGTATCTTTTGAAAGAGACTGTGAAAACACTAAAATATTCAAGCTTAAATGCCTTAAATTTCACCCAATGATTACAGTTTACAGAGGTAAAGACTAAATCATTGAAATCGATGTTGGCTGGAGAGTCCAGTCTATGATCCACAGTGCAGTTCAACACCTTTAGGTTGCAACAAATCTCTTCCATTACAGATTTTCTCCTCTCAAACACGTAGGTTATGATGTAATCCTTTGATCTTGTGTAATAGGTAGAATAAATCTCATGATTCAGCATTTCAAGATGGCTGTTCTTCTTGTAGAGGCTCAAAAGATGTCTATTCAAGTCAAAATTATTCTCAACCAGCTGTTCAATTACGATATTGAGATTGAATGTTTTGTTAATCTTGTCAATCCAGTCCAAGGACTCATAATGGAAACTTGGGTTATGATTCACGGTGGCCGGAAAGTTTGTGAGAATGTCAGTATACTCCATTAAATGATTCTTCAACTCGCTACCTGATTGGGTTATCACACAGTAACTAACTGGTCTTGTTTCACACTTGTAGTCCATATTGGAACCAGTTAACATGATGTTGAGGTGACAGTTTCGAGTAATTTCCGCTTCATTGTCGTCCACCGTCTGTTTACAATACTTTATGTTGGGAAAGAGAGTCTTGTCCATCCAGTGGTCATAATTTGAAGTTATAGCTCGCAAGTGAAACATTAAGAAGATGATCGGTCTCTTGCCGATTCTGGTGGATTCCTTGAGGATTACAAAACTGAAACAGCAACCTTCCTTAGTGTACATTGGGTCGAGGTATTCATCTGGCAATTGATAATCGAAAAGGTTTCTATTCAAATTCCCCAGTGGGGATAGAGCCTTTTGTATTCCATCTTCAAGGGATTGTTCCATTCCCACTAGCAAATCAAGTGGAAGGACTAGTAAAATTATCATACAATTAACCAATTCTATCTGTAGTATCATAAACTTCCTTTCTGATCAATACGAGAATTCATTCATCCTTTTGTGTTCTTACTACTACTATTAAAATAAAAATTATGATTAATTCAACAGTCTGGCTAATATCACGGGTAGTGATTTGGAAAAATATTTTATAAGATCTTGATCAAGTTTAACTTTTCTGGAATAAAATTTTGTGCTGATTTCAGATCTGCTTTCAGAATTTTGCTAGCGTTAATATTTTGGCCGCTATAGCCAAAAAACCAAAAATTGCTAATTTTGAGTATCTCAATGAACTTAATTGATATTATTGGTATGAAAACATAGGAATTCGAAATTGATTTTATCCCCATTAAAAAGAGCGTAAAATTTCGCGTTAATTGATGGGTAATACGCGAATTTAGCACTCTCGCAAAGCTTTTTAAAACGCGCGTCAAGTTAGAAAAAATTGAAAAATCCTTTAAAAAATACATATTTTTTGAGTGCTTTTCTTCTTTTTTGACGTGTAGATTTAATAAAATTTAAAATTTTAAAAAGCATTCCAATGTGCCCTTTTTATTAGCGTAGGATTAGTAGTTTCGAGGTTATTAAGCTTTTTCCAAGCCAGAATTTTTATCAATTTTCATTTCTGAATTCTCATTGGTTTAATCATATTGATGAAATTAGATTGTCGGCCAATCAGAATCGAGTATCATTCCTCCTACAATTTTCCCAAGGTCCCAAATATATTTTGCTACCAGAATCTCAAATTTTTCAAAAGGTTGATGAAATTTTGTAGATGTTCTCAATCTTTTATTCTGATTAATTTCCACTTCGAATTTTTTTTCTATCTTATCAGGAAGAGGCCGTAGCAAAAAGAGCTAAAGCAGCAGTCAGTCAGACTTAAATTTAGCCCCATTATATTCAGTATGAAATTTAGAGTAAACTTGGAAATTTTCAAGCTTCTATTCTAAAATATATGGCTAAAAATCGAATTTTAAGTAAAAAATTGTCAAAAAAATAGTAATTTCTCTTAGGAATTGGCTTTTAAAAGTTTGCTTCAAATTCGTTAATTAATACTCTTAAATATGTAAACAGGTCCAAGAAAAAGTTATCTAACAACTATTGATAATCGTAAAAAGATTATGTTTGGCTTGAAAATTAACTTTGGATTATTCTGAAATGATTCAGATTGTTTAAATGATCTTTTATATCATTTGTTAGTTTGGCAAACGTTCCTTACCCCCTATGACCAGAGAGCCAATCAGATTCTTCTTTTTTTAAACTCTTTGTATATTACGAGCTAAATATTCACGTAAATTTTCATAAACGTCCGAGAATCCTCTTAAGTTCATTATTCAAAATTCAAAGTTGGAAGAGAACATATTTGGCATGTAAGAGGCTGATGAGTATGCCTGAAATAAAGCGCTTATTCCTCTAAATTTCGGCATCTTTTTATTTCTTAAAATATTCTGAAATAGATTAAATTCGAGAGTTGGTTGATATAAATAATCAACAGGAATTAAACTATCTCTAGGTATGTTTTCAGTTTCTAAAAATATCTCTCCTCATTACATACCTAGAGAAACTTCACTAGACTAACTTTTCAGTGAAGTGTGACATTGAAATGCCTTATTCAACCCTGATTCCTCCATTAAATCATGCTCTTCAGACAGTTAAATCACTTTTTTTTGAAGTCTGAATCAAACTAAAAAGGTATATATAAGAGGGAATTAATTTTGCTATGCTCAAAAATAAAAAGCAATGCCTAATAAATTAGTGAGTTAAAATAAAAATATTCTATTGAGTTAAACTTTCTTGATTGCTTTTGAATAGAAAAAAATTGTTAAAAATTTGGTGAGTCTAAGATATATTTTTAGGATTGAAATCGGATTTTGAAGAATTTTTTACTTTTTCAAGAAAAACCCTGGAGCAAAGTTAGAAGGTACGAGTAAATTTCAATTATTGCTTGAATAGATAAGAACTTTCACGATGGAAGACCTATACAAATCGTTAAAAAGTCTTCTGGCGGTAAACTGGAACCAAATATTGAAGAAATCAAGAGTATTTTCAATAATGAAGAGCTCCAAGAACTTCCAATCTGCGTATATAGCATCTCTGGAAAGTCTCGTACAGGGAAATCTTTCTTTCTCAACAAGGTTCTGAGTCATCTTGACAAGAAGAACAAAAACTTGCTCAAGGAAGGATTCGTGTGGAAGGGCGGCACAGAATCTACCACAATGGGCATTTACATTTGGAGTAAGCCAATCATCATTGAGGATAAAGACTCAAAAGTGGCCATATTCCTCATCGATAATGAGGGTTCTTTCGACAAGGCCACTGATCTCAATGAGAGTGCCACAATATTCATGATTAGCACCATACTCAGCTCACTCCAAATATACAATATTCAGAACAAAATTGACGAGAGTGACCTGGATAATCTTACATCTTTCGCCCAATACAATATTTCCGACTCAAAGTTTCAAGAGCTCCACATACTCATTCGAGACTGGCAGCACATTAGTGAGAGTCCCTATGGATTAGCTGGAGGTCGAGATTATCTAAAGAGGGTCTTGGATGCTGACGTCAAGTCAGACAACAGAACATCAAGGGAAAATCTCAAGAAATCCTTCACCAAAATAACCTGCACCCTGATGCCACATCCTGGAGATCGTACAAAAGAGAAGGAAACTGCTACTCCGGAGTTTGAAAGAGAAATCGAAAATTTTGTCAACGAGTTCTTCAAGCCGGGAAAAGCGCGAGTGAAATTATCTAACGAAAAACCGATCACATGTGGCCAATGGCTTGTATCATATATGAATCTCTTTAACAAGTTAGGTGGCTTCAAACCAGACCTAAAGAGTATTTGTGAAGCTAATGAGCAGGTTAAAAACCTAGAGATCAAAGACGCCTTGGCTGACGAATTAAGAGAAGAAATCGAAAAGGTAATTCCTTTATATTAACCTTTTAAGCGTGTTAAAAATGAACAAAATTGGAAAAGTTTCAAAACTTTATCAAATGGTTTGTACGAAGAATATGAAGAAAGACTCAAAAATTCTATCCAGCAAAATCATTCAAATACCCAATCTCTACTGGATGACTTCAAGAAAAAGTTTGAAACGAATTACGAGAGCTTCCAAGAAAACATAAATTTGAAAGCTGAAGCTCGAGATAAAGAGAGTATCAATTTAGAGATTGATACAGTCAAAACAGCTATAAATAAGGCAAGATAAATCTCCATTTTATTTCTATCTAGGCTTTCTTTGAAGATGAAAATAAATACATTAATTCTGATGAATTCCAAAGTACTTGGTTAAAAATGCAGTCTGATAGCACGAGGAAGCTACAGGAATCCCTTTTCTCTTTTCCTCCGCTCGAAGGTAACATTAAGGAAAAATATCTGAAGGAGAAAGAAATATTCGTGTCGAAAATAAAAACACAAAACGATCAGATAAACTCCAAGAATCAAATGTACTTGGACAAAATTCTCGCCGATTTCAAACAAGATATTGAGAAGGTAATTTTATTTTATTATAGCTATGCAATGCAGAAAACAGGTACAGTTGTTAAAATTGACGAAGTCTTGAATAATTGGGACTCGTTGAAAAGCAAACAGATAGAGAAATTTGAACAAAAAGGAATCAAGCCCGTTGACAGTTTCACTGGGAAACTTAGCGATCAGCTTGAAGAGGTGTGGAAATACCTGGTAGACATAAAAACTCTTCGAGAAAAAGTAAGCTAAAAATTAAATCATGAAAATATAATTCTAGAATGAGAAAAAAATCAACGCCTTGTTTGATGCAGCCCAAACTGATCTGGTTAAGAAGGTCGGTCCCTTAAATCTAACCAGATTCCTTATAGCTTGCTCAATTGAATAGTTACTCAGACATGGAAGAGGTAGATAATTTCCTAGAGTCTTATGTTTCGGATAAAATGGTAAAGATGCAAATAGAGGAAGAACATAAGCCTGTGCTTTTGGAATCTCTGAAGAAAAAAGCAACGTTGCAATTGGGGACATTGAGGGCCAACGAGAAGGTGAGCTCTGGCCTATTTTTTGATGTAATCACTTTTAGAAAAGAGCAATCGATGAGATGAGCAAGATTGAACGAATCAAGGCTTCTGATATTGACAAAAAAATAAAAGACGGTGATGAAATTAATCAAAATCAGCTGAAAGTACAACTAGACTCACAGGCCAATGAGATGAAGATAATTCTCGGGGGTGTAAAACTTGGTGAAGAAGAAAAGGCTAAACTTAAGGATGAATTCCAAGAGAGAGCCCAAAATGTTGAGCGAATTATAGAGGCCCATGTCAATAAATTGAGAGAAGTAATTAATTCTTCCTAATTAAACTCAAATTTAAGGAAAGAGTATGCAAGGCTAACTTGTACATGCATGAACTGTTGACAGAGTATTCGAAAAAGTTTTATTTCTGGGTAAGTTATTCGGTTGTGATCAATGAATTTTAATTCCAGAGAAATCCGAATGAAATTGTGTCAAGATTTCTTGAGAGATATCCAGATATGGCTGAAATCGGCGATAAGCTTTTGGTGGCCATGAAGGAATATGACTCGAATTCATCTCTATCTCGGCTTTATAATCTTGTGACGGGGGCTATCACTCAATTTGGTCCCAGATTGAATATAAATTTTGGAAGATTTGGTTCTCTCGGCCAAAAATGAATATATAAATCCTTTCTTTTAATATGTGTTAGGTAAATTGGTAAAATAAACAGTTTCATTGAATTTTTCAAGTTTTTTCAAGATATTTCATATTTGAATTCCACAAGTAGGATTACTTATCTCATTTTTTGTCTATGACTCTTAGTAAGTATAGCCCGAGATTGAGGAATGTCAGAGCTGAGATCTTTTGTGTATTCCAGGAGATTAATAGATTTCCTTTCGAATGGGTGATAAAAGAAGTATTTTCTGAGCCTTTGAATGAACAAAAATACATTTGCTAAAATGATATCTGATAGAAATAACTCAATGGGCCCAGTATGATTTCTTGTATTTGAAATTTTAATAATTTTAATTTTTTTTAATTTCTAGTTTTAAAATCATTATACTTTAACTAATTCTGTAAACTACGAAAAGAATTCAATGAATTTTGATCGAAAGAGGTATTTCTCTCAGCCGGAAGTACAAGCCCCTACTCTATCACGAAAAAGAAAC
The DNA here is from genome assembly GCA_012064415.1 of Gyrodactylus bullatarudis. Classification (NCBI taxonomy): domain Eukaryota; kingdom Metazoa; phylum Platyhelminthes; class Monogenea; order Gyrodactylidea; family Gyrodactylidae; genus Gyrodactylus; species Gyrodactylus bullatarudis. The sequence continues at coordinate 55,875 of SSNU01000076.1, read as the reverse complement.
CTGTCAACATAACCTAAGCAACAAAAAAGAACGATTATCAACTTATAATTATAATTAGACAATAAATGTATTCGTCACAGTCCCAAGAGTATGAGCACACCCAATTCCCATTGGTCAATTTTGGATGAATAATTGCTATTGGTCAAATTTTATAATGTTTCTTAAACTTGCATGCATATAAATGCATTGTTTTAGTTGAGGAAAGTATTTAGTATTGAGGCGCCTTCTGCGATTTCTCTGACACGTAAGGCAGCCATTCACCCAACAATTTACATCATAATACATTCCTGGCCACCAGCAATACCTCTTGGCCATTCCGTACATAGCATCTCTTGCCGGATGGTTACTGTGCAGAGCTTCTAATATAACCGTTCTCAATGGTTTAGGAACAACCACTCTATCACCAATGTACACTACACCATCCTCTACGTATAGGTCCTCCTTGAGCTGACTGAACTCTCTTACTGACTTAGTATTGCCACTCCACTTGCGTTGGATTACTTTAATTAACATAAAATATAGCTGATCGTCCGTTTCTTTGATAGCCTTTAGGAGCGTTTCATGGGACCCATCCGGATACACTAAATTGACTTGTGGCACTACCAGGAATTCATCATCCATGTCAACATACTCATGCTTTATACCTACTCTTGACAGGGCATCTGGCAAGGACATTCTTTCACCTTCTCTATACTTGATTTCATTTTGAGGAAAGTAGTGCCGGACTTCTTCAAAAATATTTGGTGGCGATGAAGGAATCATCTAGAGGAATTTGAAGTCAAGTGAATGGTTAGTGATAAAGCTTATATTTCACCGGATCTCGTCAGACTATTACACCGGCTCGATATTTATAGAGAAAATAAAGAAAATGTACAGGTTCCTCTGATTGGTTATAATCTCATTGGATTTTTGAGTTAATGAGTTAAAATTTGTCACCAAGGCTAATTGATATTTCAAATTATAATTATCTTCTTTTCACAAACTCGTCCAACGATAATTGTCCACTGAATCGTTTCCGTTTCTTCCCTCTTTTCTGATTAGCAACAATGTTTGATTCCTCTCGGTTCATACTAATTACAGGTTGAGAATTGATTTGATTACTAACATCCGTTAGCTTCTCTTCTTTTGCACTTGAATTGTTGCTGGGGCAGAACTGACTTGATTGCATTGGGACATAGTTTCCACTACTTGCTCGATTTGTTCGCTTTTTGGATTTGCATCAGTCTAATCATTATTAGCAACTTGAGTTGAAGAATGGATTGGTTTATCATTGAAGATTTTGGAAACCTTGGCTAACTTCTTCATCATTTTAATACGTTCTTTGCCTTCATAGCCTAGTTTTGTTGCCAAAACTTTGTGTTTGCACAGTATGGGTTCCAACTTATTGATAAAGTGGGCCTCGGCCTTGTTTAACTCTTTCTCTCTCACTGAACGTGGATCACCTGGGTTAGTCTGATAGAGTATGCTGAAATTGTTCACATCAACAGTGTGATTTGTATATTCCAGATGCTCTTGTACTTGATTTCATAATTATTCAATTATAATTGAATAACGACAACCATTGTCTCCATCCATCAACCCTCGAGGAGACCCGTCTGTTTTCCGAATGGTCAGAGAATATGTATTGCAGTGGACTGTGATCCGTCTGAATGACAAACTTTTTGCCAATCAGGTACGGCTTGAGTAGTCTACTCGAGTAATGGACGACCTGTTTCATTTCGGGATCATACGAGATGACTGCACCCAGGCCCTTAGCAGACGCATCCGGGCTTATATACACCATCTTGTTCGGATCAAATATCGTGACACTTGCTTTGGCAATTCTGGTCGACATTGTCTCAAGGGCATTCGTATACTCCTGACACCAATGCCATTCCACTTTCTTTTGTAGTAACCCAAATACCTTGCTCAGTACCGGCGAATAGTTTTGGCACATCATACCATAATACTGTAGCATACCTAATAGGCTCTGTAATTGGGTCTTATTGGTGGGTACAGCTAACGATCTAAATTTGGAAATTTTGGTTGAATCAGGTAGGACTTTCCCATTCTCAATGATGAATCCCATAAATTGAATTTTCTCACTACATTTCTGAAGCTACATCAAATTGGTTTTGAATCCATGGGTTTTCAGCCTACAGCAAACCATGTCATAGACTTCATCATGCTCTGCCACCGTTCGTCCACCAATTATAATATCGTCCTGAAACACCGCCATCAGAGGTATTCCAGCCAATGCTCTCGTCATGACTTCCTGGAATATCCTTGGGGCTGCTGATAATCCGAATTGTATTTTGGTGAATTGGAAGTAGCCCAAATGCGTTGATATGCACGTCAAGTACCTCGACTCCTTTTCCAATTCAATTTGATGGTATACATCTGAAAGATCAATCACCGAGTAGTATTTACAATTAGAAACCTTTGAGAGAAGTTCCTCGATGCGTGGGGTGGGATAAGAGCCAGGATCAATGAAAAAATTAGCTGTCCTGTGATATCCACTCGTGAGCCTAATCTTACCGTTTTTTTATGTGCGATTGATAGAGGTGCCGACATGATAGGATTATCTACTGGTTCAATGATACCAGCCTTCAGCCATTCTTTAAGAGTCGATTCAACTTTTGCATGAGTGAGACAGGTACATTCTTATGATGAAATATTAAGTTCCGTTTATCAATCTCACGTGCTAATCTGAGGCTAGCGCTGAAAGAGTCACCATTAATTCATACATGATTTGACTGTATCAGAGATAATGAAATACCCGACACCTCACACGTTTGCCGATTCAAAATAAATTTCTCCAGCTCTGTTACCAGGAAAGAACACACACAACTGGCCCCATCGTAGCTTAGGCTTAGGTTTCTGACGATACCAGACACTTTGACCTTACTTCCATTAAATCCCCCAAAAAGAACCGACGCTGGCAAGGCTTCACATTCAAATTTATGAGTCTCAGCAAACCATCTGGGAATTTGTTCTAGAATATTCTATTCACCCAATGAAGTTTATTACGCTAACTACTAACTAAGCAATCATTGAGAAATAGAATGTTCTAGAAAAGATTTTAATACGTTGGAGTGATTCATGTAGTTGTTCAAAAACGTCCGAAAATCCACTTAAATACATAATTTAGGAATTATATAAGAAGATATATTTAAAACCAAATGCGCATTTCTCAAAGGATCATCAGTGTTCTCTCTTTGAAAATGATAAAAGTTAAATTTGAATGAAAAATAATAATTTACAAATTTTGAAAGAAATAGTAAATATTAAAGAATATAAGAATCATGAATGGAAATAGGAATATAATGTAAGCTGAAAAACGCCAAAAACTCTTCAATAAATAGCAACAGTGAAGAGAAAAAGCTCACATAGGCCACGGTAGTTGAAGATTAAACGAATAGTTCTTTTGAACACACAAATTAGGTTTATACCTGTTGATGAAGAATTTCTCCTTCACCCACACATCTGAAACCCCAAAAGTATTTTACCACATTGGATTTGAAAAATGCTTATACTAACATTGAAATGGATCCTGATAGTCAAGAATTGCTGTCTATAAATACTCCGTGGGATCTTTACAAATGTTTAAGACTTCCATTTGGCATCAAAACAGCTCCAGGTATTTTTCAACAACTTATGGATCAAATTTTGAATGAATTTACTGACACAATCTGTTATCTTGACGACATTTTCATTACTGCATCATCCAAATTTTCTAAATTTTCCGTTACGATGTCTGGGCTTTCTGCAACAATTTCAAAGTGAGAACATGAAAAGATCTTCCCAAAAATCATTAAGCTCAATCTTCTTTGCATTTCTATTCTTAAAGCATATGATCTTGAAGTTAACTATGCCAGCTTTAATATGATCTAACGATCTAGTTCGAATCTCCGCTTTTGAAAAATTCATCAATAGAGCACCAAATACATGCCTTTTTTATTTGATTTTCTCTAAACTTATGTATGATTTCATTGGTCGGCTGTTCGTGGGTGCTTAAACCATGAATTAAAATAGATTAAGATTGGAAAATGATTAATTAACAGCAGTGTTGGTAGCGTCTGAAGAAAAACTTGCCGTTTGGCGAGACAACTTCTGTACTACAGAATCTATAGCTGAAGGGGCTGAAACAAGATTTTAGAAATCTGTATTGAATTTGTTTTATTTTCTTGATTGATGAGTTTTAAATGCTCCATATTCGAATTTTGAGTTGAGAACAGTTTATAAATTTAGTGATCAGATATGGGGAATATCTTTGGGATTTCAGAATCTCATTAACATGGGGTTTCATACTGACCTTGTAGTCATAAATGAGGCCAAGATCCTTTCGATTTTGAACACAACTTAGAAGTAATAATTATCAGTGATATGAAGTTGTAGTCAGACAAATAGTTTACAGACTTGAAAATCATTAAATGCGTCATGATTACGAAATAAAATCTCATTTCTAACTTTTTGTATCTCATAAAAAATGAATAAGTAACCTAATGGAGCAACTAAAAGGAGAAAAAGTTCTGTTTCTACATGTATATCTTCAGAACTTAATAAATTAAAGAGAAAACCATCAAACCTAAATTGGTCCAAAAGTGAGAGTACAACCTCATGCTTCAATATTTTTCACAAATATACATCAGATAGTACTTATGGCGGTCTAGCTCAACATGCTAATTTGCAATTAAGAGAAGATTTAGCTGTAGAATCATCAGCTGATATGACTTATGAGTCCGGACTAGTTCATCTTAATGTTAAAAATAAACCTGGAGATGATGTAGCTGTAGAATCAATAGGTGATGTTGCTAATGATAAAGAATTGGTTCAATGTATAGAACCTGTAAATGAAAAAACTTTTGTGAGAAAAGTCATTTCAGGAACACTTTTCGAATACTCAAAAGAACCTATAGTAATAATCGAGAAAGAAGAAATTCCTGATATTTTTCTGGAAGATCCTTTCCAGCAGATGATAGACTACATATACGATGAAAAGATAAGATACTGCGATGAATTTCCTCCAGAAATAAACCTATCCTCTTTCTCTGATCATGATATGCTAAAGTTGTGCTATCTGGCAACTTATGAGTACGCGTTATTGGAAAAATTACTGAAACAACATTGGAATAAAGAAAACTTTTATATGAGTTATCAAGAAAGTTATAAAAAGATATTCAAGGTATATGGACAGTTTCTGAATCAATCTGGAATATGCAAGAAGGTTTGTGCATTTGATGCAGAAAAATATCCTATTCTTGGGACTGATTCATTATTAATTGGAACCATGAAAAAATTTATCGATTGTAACGAAACTCATGCACATTTTTACCAACATTTATTAAAAATAATGGAAAGATATCATGATAAAATGGAGCAATTGATCGCTATCATGTTGGAATTCATTGAATGAGAGGATTTGAAAAACAGATTTTCAAGATTCAAAGATCAACTTGCGAAGGAAGAGAGCTTAAACTCTGAGGATTATATGAAATATTTACAACTCGAAGTCGGATATTCAACGCATGAGATGCTTAAATGTTTAAAACTTGAAATAGTCTATTTTTTATTTGAGTGCAACCAAAGAGAAGAGCTGAAAACAAATGAAGCGGTACGAATCCTAGACCTGTAATCAAGATCTTGATGAATTGAAAATTGCAGTGAATCTGATTCTGTCGTTTTGATCAAAATATTCTCTAACCTCATATACTTCCATTTTTATCAGTTGAGAGAGGGCATGAAAGGCTGTGAGAAAGAAAATACGCGATAATGTGAAGTTTATATTGTAAACAACCAGTTTGTATGATACAAACTTTAATTCGTTTATGAATAGGTATTCCTTAATTTTATATTTTTCTCTTATTGTTGAAAATAAAAATTAGGTTTAGGTTGCATGAGAATATAGTGGTCGACAAAAAAAAATCCTTATATTTCAAGTTATCCAATATGCTAGAAAATTAAAACATACATCAATCGAAAGAGAAAAAAATTTACTATTCGGTCATAAAAACAGATTTAATAAAAATTCATTCATAAACTTAAAAATACAAATTTACGTTTTTTCATTAATTTGTAAAACGACAAAATAAAGTTTTCAGATTCATTTTGTGAAATTCCCTTCGCATAAAACAACATTTAAACACCTTTTCATCATAGAATTGTACAGATTTTTTACTGTTTCGATTCCAATTAAATTCCACTCGACCAAAATTGATTCGATTAATTCTGTCCTATTTGAATATTGTTTACCGTTCGCATAAACTTTTTGCGCTAGAATTCCCCAAAGGTTTTCTATCGGGTTCAAATCAGGACTTCTTGCAGGCCAAGGTAATAATTCAATTCCTTGCTCCTTAAACCAATTTAAGGTTGACTTAGATCTGTGGCAAGGTGCATTATCTTGCTGAAATACAAGACCCATGTTTTTGATTTCCTCTTTAAAAGGAGTTAATTGGGTTTCTAATAAATTCTGATATGAAACTGAATTCAGCTTCTCATTCACAATATGCAAATTACCAGTTCCATCATTTGTGATACTTCCCCAGACCATAACACTACCACCTCCAAATCCACGTTTGACACGGGTTGGTTTCGGATGATTCCTATCAATCCAAGACAGATTTAAACCATCAGGCCCATCCAAATTGAATTTTTTCTCATCTGAAAATATTATTTTTCTCCAATCCATGCTCTCGACAATTTTATCCACTGCCCAATTTTTCCTTGCAACCTTATCGTCAGTTTTTAGATTAGGAACATTGTAAGCCTTCCCCCAAGATAATTTAACATTACTTTTGAGGTAACGCTGAATTGTACGAACGTTGGCTTTTAAATTAAGTTCATCTTTAATTTGACGAGCAGTTCTTTTGTTTTTTACAGCTGCATATCTGATTTTATTTTTGAGGCAATTCGGTATGATTGCCTTTCTTCCCCTTCTTTCTTTGAATTTTACTGATTCTTTGGTCTTGAAAAGGTTGTTTATTGAGGTAAAAGAACAACCGAGAGTTTTAGCAATCCTTCTATGACTGAAACCCTCTTGCTTGAGCTCAATAGCTCGTTCCCTCTCCAATGCAGAGAGTTTTGAATTTTTAGCTCTATTAGGTATCATCAATTAGCAATTAATTTCAAAATATGAAAAATCTAAAGTTTTGAAGCTAAAATTGAAGTAAAATTTAGTTTTGACAAAATGAAAGTTTCTCTAGATCAGAAATAGCTTTATATATAACTGAAAACTTTATTTTGTCGTTTTACAAATTAATGAAAAAACGTAAATTTGTATTTTTAAGTTTATGAATGAATTTTTATTAAATCTGTTTTTATGACCGAATAGTAAATTTTTTTCTCTTTCGATTGATGTATGTTTTAATTTTCTAGCATATTGGATAACTTGAAATATAAGGATTTTTGGTGAAAACTTTTTTTTTGTCGACCACTATATAATGAAAATCTATAAATTTTTCATTAAAAATTTAAATTACAAGTTGAAAAATAAAAATTTGTGATCAATAAGGGTCTCAAGTTTTAGGACATTTTCAGGTACCAGACAGAGCAAAACATAAAGCTAGTTACAGATGGAGATTGGAAATTATGAGTTTTACAAAATTCTCATATTTTTTCATCAATAAATCGAATTTAAATTTTCGATTATAAGACCACAATATGACAAAAAAATCGATAAATATTTTTTCTCCATGATCTAGATTTCAGAAATTCTTGATCAAATTTGATTCTTTGATGAAAAAATTGAGAATTTTGTAGAATTCATAAATTCCCATTTTCATCTTAATTAAGTATTTTACAAGAATCAAAAATTACGTTTAATTTACCATTTATTAAATATATCTAACAAGGAGAGTTAGTACAATAATTCAGGATTGAAAATGAATACCTGTTGCAGCATAAATGTTTCAATCAATCAATTAAAAGTTTTGAGCTCAAATTTGGCATTTTCGTAATTCGTAAAATGGCCAAACTTGGATTTGTTTTATTTCAATAACTCATTTATTCCTGGCTATCTGGAGAGAAATAATGAGTTTTATTGTAAAAATAGTCATCTAACTTAATCAAGGGTTTGAAAATATTTTTTCATTACTCAAGTTAAAGATATATTTTAAGTTAAAAAAATATAAAATAGGTACTGTCAGAGGTAGCAAAGAAAGCGAGCAGATTTATTACATCTATTATAAATTATATAGATTTCTTCTGCTTCACTTAGAAGCACATGAGTATTCAAGAAGAGTTCAGTTCAATCGTTATTATTAATCATGGATCAGAAAATAGTAAGTGTAATTGGAAATGTAAATAAAAATAGGTTATGTGGACTATTCATTAGTTAGAAAACCCTAGGGGTACACCACAGGATTTAGATGTACTCTATCTAATATAGAGAATGATTACAAAACTTTTTCTAAGGTCTTCATTAGGTTCTTCAAATTTTTGTGCTGATTCCAAATCTGGTCTCATAATCCTGATATCAATAATAAGATGATTCAATCTCAGTTTCAGAGGGGGAAATTTGTAATAGAAACATTTTCTAAATTGGCTTTTTACAAAAATAATTAAGATTTTTATGTAAAATTTTGAATCAAATGATGGGTCCTTTAAGTGGGTTTGAGAAAAATAACTCGCTAAAATTTGCAGTCAAAATAAAAAATATTTTTTTTCAAATCTTTGATTAAATTTTCTGCTTTCATCTCCTAAAATATATGGGTTCCAATGAGATATTTCAATATTTTATGCTGATTTCGAATCTGGATTTTTCGATTTTTTACCTATTTCGAGTCTTTTGGATCCAAATCATTGATTGCTTTGTAGCCAATGTTTTTCAATGCAGTTTAAAGTTTTTAGACCCACAAGAAAAAGTCGGTATCTGATGAAATATTTGACGAATTCAAACGACAATTCGAAGTAGCACGCCATCTTAAAAATTTTATTTTTCAGATGGGTGCCTCAACTGAGATGGAAAATACAGCAAAAAATTGGAATAATCTAATCGAAAAACCATTGAATAAACTAAAACTTGAAAGTAAAGGTCTCAATGGAGATATCAGTAAGGAATTCTTGAAAAATGAACACCGAAAAGTTCAGTAGTTTGAATTTTTAAGCATAAAACTTTTTCATATTTTCTAATATTTAGGATGACGAAGCACTTCAAAATATGGTCAATGATGGTCCACTCAAGAGGAGGGTTTGTAATGTTCCTATTCATTCATAGATTGAGGAAAACCTCCCAGCTGTTACCAACTTGGGGCTATTAATTAAAGATTACATCAAAAAACTCGCAATCGAAAAAATCTTGGACGAAGAACAGCAAAAAACTTTGTTTACACTCTTCAAGCATACTGCAGAAGAATTCGTCCGAGATCAATTGAGAACAGAAAAAGTGATTAATTATGTTTTCTAATATCTGTATTAAATTGTCAGGAAAAAGCAGATTTGGAAATAAAAAATATAGCAGAGTCATATTCTACGTTTATTGATATGCTGATAATGGAACTGAACCAGACGAGATTTCAATTTCAACCACGAGAATATCTTGTCAAGAGAGACTCAATGAATTTATGGTCAATTCGAAACTAAGAGATATAGATAAAGAAGAATTAAAATCAACATTTGACAAAATAATGAGAGTTAATGATTCCAAAGCTCAAATGTATAGGGAAAATCAAAGAAAGGTACCATACTGGTGTGCTAATTCTTTTAGAAAAGGAAAGTTAAAGCCTTTAAAACTATGCATGAATTGCTGAATGAATATACTAGTCAAAGTAATCACTCAGTAAGTCAACATCAAGACGATTTTCATCTATTTTCAGAGAAAACATGAGGAATTCATAACAAAATTCTTGAAGGAATATCCAGAAATGACTGAAATGTCCCACGAGTTGAAGAAGAGAATGGTTTTAGCCGATAAAAAAAATATCTTAAAATGAATCAAAGGCTATTTAAAAATTGAATTGAGAAGATGTTCACCAAATAAAAATTGAAATTATCAAAATTCTTTTGAAGATTCTCAGTATGAATGTCCTACAACCAAAGATTACTCCTTTAAAAAACCTTATTTATTTAACAATACAACTTTAAAGTAACAATGTAAAATTATAAACTATTTTGTACTCGATCCTTATCAACCAATAAAAGCAATGGAGGTTAATTTGTTTCATCACGTGGGTACACCATGGATAATATACACTAGTCTATATGCACAAAATGTACTAAAAACTTATCGAAAACGGTATATTCAGGTAATTACAAAGATGCGTCTTTGAAAGCAAAATCATATGGAGCACTACAATAATTACAAAATATTTTTATACAGAGTTTATACAGAAAAAAATATTAGTAGTTCAATGTTTTTTTAAATAAAAATAATGTGAAATGAATGTTGTAAGTGAAAGGATGTATCGGTACATAAGACTGTATTCATAAGAATTGAATTCAAAATCTAATCGTGCTGAGATCTGAACTTTTTAGCTGATAAATAATACGATAGATACGATACCTCTTAAACCAAGGCGACAAAATTATTTTTCTTATTTTAGCAATATAATTAAGTTTTTAAAATCTGACTCGGAATATAGAAATATTTGAGCTTTTTAAAACATAGGTTTAAGTTTATCTTTAGGAATCGAACACACTTCTGCGAGTTAGAAAAATCCTTTAAAAAAAGCAGTGCTCTAGTGTGGAAGGGTGGCACAGAATGTCTCAACGTAAATTTTTAAGGTCAAATGTTAAACTCACTCTGATTAAAATTTTTAACTAATTTTTCAAACTTTTTAGGTACATTGTGTCTACTACGATAGTGAAAGATGACATAACATGATGAGAATGTGAGAAAAAAAGTTTTGGCCTTGTAAAGGAACGGTGGTAACTGAAGGGAATATGCCAAGATGTCTGATGCTCCTTATTCCACAGCCTACCGTTGGGTTCGTACTAGAAATGATTTACCCCTACCAAGAGGAGGAAATTATTGATTATACAAGAACTGGTGATCTTCCAAAATGTGAATGCAACATGAGAATTTTAGAAATTGGGACTGAACAAGATATTCCCAGCTACAATTTCTCAATGTGCCGTACATATTGACGTATTATAATGAATAAACAAGATTTAATATAATAAATAATCCTCTCGGATTGAATTATAAACTTTCTTTTTGATTTGAGTTTTTTTAGTCACAGTATTGATAATTGATCCGTCATACCATTAATTATACATCAGGATAGACTGTTGTACATATACTTCTATATAATTACACTACTTATACTTCATTTTGTATATCTTTATAATGAAAACAATTATAATTATCTAGCAGTTTGTTCAACACTTTCTCTCAAAATGACATGCAAAAGGTATAGTTCTGATCAATGGGAGTAGAGGGTGTTCATCTCTTAGGGGCAGTGAAGAATGCATCTATTGTCTGGATACTGGATGATACTCTTCCTCTATGCTTTCCTCTTCCCTTTGGTTTCTTGGGGGAAACCGATAGATTCTTTTTCCGCGATGGCGTGGGGGCTTCTGTTTCTGGTTGAGAGAAATACCTCATACGATCATCATGGGTGTCAAAGTCTTTTTGGTTGCTGGGGGGAGGGAACTATTAGAGATAGTAGTTTCAATTGAGGTTTTACAACTAGAGGGAGTGTCATTATCAACTAATGTTGAGGTTTGAGCTGCGATCAATCCAGTTGTTAGGCCATCATTAGAAGAAACTTTTTGAGTTGATGTGAAAATTGGACCGTTTTCAGATGTTGTAGTATCAACTGATGTTGAGTTTTGTGGTGCATTTACTGAACTCGGGTTCAAATCACTGTTCTGTTGCTGTCTCTCGATCGGTCTTTCGGTTATCCTTGCAATCTTTTCGATCGTCTTGGATGCTTTGTGGAAATTTACTCCCGTAAAGCCTGACTTTCTACCTAATATCTTTTGGGCGCATAACGAGGGTAACTCTTCGTTGACTAGTTTGGCCTCTCCAGAACCTTCTGTAAGCGTGGTTTGCTGAGCTTAGGATCCGCTGTGTAGCGTATCCTGAAGTTTTCTATCCCTGCCGAGTGTTTGATTTGCCGGATATGCTTTTGGATGGAAGAGCGGTCATTACTAGGAGTAAGGTGTTCCTTGATCCTCGCTGATACTGTTCTTATTGTCATGCCAATGTAGGATTGACCACAGGAACATTTGAACTCATACACTACACCTTTTCTCTTGAGCCAATGGACCGGATCCTTATTACGGTCGTTCAACAATTTGGTTGTTTTAGGCAGGAACCGTATTTTGTACCCTGGAAAAGTTTCTGACGTGAGTTTCGACAGTTTGTTTTTGAGGATTGAAGTCCTGGAGATGGGTTGAAACTACACGGTAGATCTTCAAGAATTCGCTTCTCACAAGGCCTCTTTTGGTTTCGATAGGACTAAAACTGGTGTATGGCATGTACTGCGTAGGGATAACAGGTTTTTTGTATATCCTCGAGATGAAGCTTTCGGTGCTTGGGCATTTTTCGAGGAAGTTCAGCTTGTTGTTGGCTTCTCTCTCCATCGTGAACTTCAATCTGGGATGCATTTGGTTAAGTTCTGATAGTAATTCAGCTGGATTTTTTTCTTCTTTCAACAAGAGGAATGTATCATCAACGTAGCGTAAATATAGGTGGGCCTCATTGATTGTACTAGTCATCTTAGTTGATTCTATAGACGCCAGGAATATATCAGCCAAGATCGGACCCAGGGGAGTTCCCATAGCGACACCGTCTTACTGCCGGAAATAAGATCCATCAAATTTGAAGTCTATGTTTTGGACCGTCATGAAAATGAGGGAGCAAATCTCATCAGCTGTCATTGGAATGGTTGGAGGGTCCTCACTCTTGATCAATTCTGGGTGCTCAGAGAGTTTCATTCGTATGAAGTCAACAGTTTCTTTGAGGGGAACATTGGTGAAGAGGGACGATACGACAAAGGAGACCATCTGGCCAGTGAACGGATTTTTGTTTCTGAGTCTGGAAAGAAAATCATAAACATTAACAACCGAATGTGGACATAGACGATCTCTCAATAATTTCAAAGCGTCGGCCAACCATTGAACTAGACCGTGTTGTGGACTTGGCGTCATGTCCAGGATAGGACGAAATTTCAAGTCATCGGTACCCTTTGGATCTGCGGTAGGAGGTAAAGAAGACATATTCCAGAACCATTCGAACGTATGCTATTGGCTGTCTTTTCGGACATGAATTTCTTTACAATTAAGAAGTCAATTTTCCTGTTTATTGAGGCTAGGAACCGTCGAGCTGTCTGAACATCCGGACATCACTGATGAGTAGTCTTCCCTTCCGCTAGTATTCATCAGCGTTCAGTATATCGATTCCTGAGCCTTTGCCCAGATCTGAGATCAGCACGTTAGGATTGTTGCGGAGTAGTGGGCAGCTGTTAGAATGGAAAATCAATCTTCTGTTGTTTGGACCCTGGCATCATTAAGGACTATGTTGAATCTTTCACGGAGTTGTTTAGTGGAAGCAGTGAGATTTTTGAGTTGTAGAATAATTCGAACCCGAGGTCTATTTCTAGGTTCATATTTCGTCTGTTGGGAACACATTGTAATAAATACTATGAGAAATCTTGGCTCAATCTTATCGCGGGGATAGAACTTATCTGATGCCAATTATTGATGATGATGCAAATTCCTATCATGAAATGGTCTCATTTAATACTAGTATTTATTGTCGTCCCTTGTTGATTCCTGATGATATAACTTCATCAACACCAATCAGATTTGATGGAATAACATCAAACAACCAAAGTGTTGAAAGGTTTATTCAAATAGCTGCTAACGCGAGTGAAAGAGGTTGTGATGCTAGGAAGAGGAATCTTATCATTCGAGCTACAGATGAAGGAAAGGATAAATTCAGCAATGATGCAACATTGAATGATTTTTTAGAATTAAATAAAATGCTTAAACTTGAAAAAGCAAATAAATAATATTTATCCTTGAACTTTGCGACTTTTATTATTAATGAATCAGAACTAGAGAGAATTAAAGTTAAACTTTTCGTTAGGATCTAAACTCATGAGGAAGGTTTAGAGAAAACAAACAAAGTTAAAATTCATCCTGAGACGATTATCTCAAAATATATGGTATTCGATCATTGGAATATATGAAAGTATGAGTTAAATCGTTAACATTAATATAATCTAAACTTAATTATCAATCGATACCGATTTAATGTAGAAAAATTTTGATTTGATGAATAATTTAACTAATCATCCAAATTTACGCCAAATGGTGAAAATAGAATAGAGATAGATTTAAACAAAAATTTATATCAAAAAAACGTTTTTAATTTTCAACGATTTTTTTGCTCGCTAAAAATGCTCATGAGTAGTATGATGTAAAATATTTGAAATCCAAAAAATATAGCTCAAACATGTTTGAACCGGACCTTCTTCCGAATGTCATAGCGGACTGAAATTTTTTTTATAGATAGTGGGGATAGTCAGGAATAACTTTTCGCGTCGGCCACATCAAATATCGTCGATATAAAATTGGCCAAATAGGCCTAATACATAGTGTGTATGTACAAATGGTCAACCCCATGATTAATCATGGGGAGGGGTATGGGATTGGGAAAACGAAAAATGACTTTTTTGATTTTTCATCTAAAATCATTCAAAATCTGAGACCGATTTAAAAATCGCATTTTTGCCATATATTTCCGAATAGAGGCTTGAAAATTTCCAAGTTTACTCTAAATTTCATGCTGAATATAATGGTACTAAATTTAAGTATGACTGACCATTGCTTAAGCTATTTTTGCTACAGCCTCTTCCTGATATGATAAAGAATTCGAAGTGGATATGATTCAGAACAAAAGATTAAGATCATCTACAAAATTTCATCAACCTGTTGAAAATTTTGAGATTCTAGTAGCAAAATATATTTGGAACCGTAGGAATTTTGTAGGAGGAATATTGCTAGATTCTGATTGGCCGACAAATGCTCAATTTCTATTGGTCTATTATTCATGAGTTTTGGGGTAGAAATGGTATATAAGTAACGTGTACTTCCACATTGTCACAACTCTCGTCACTTTACAGTGCTTTTACCTGTATAAACTTTGATTTGAGTTTATTTTTTAGTCAAATTACTGTTTATTAATCTGTCATACTATTAATTATACATCAGGTTGATTTTCTAAAAATCTGATTTTAAAGATAGCTGGTACTATTTCTGTGCTAAATTGTACTAGATTCCTGATATAGAGCTTTCGTCATGTAAGCAGCTCACATCTAGATCGAAGCTTTGAACTATGCTGGAAAATATTCCTCTCAGTATTTAAAATTAACTTTAAAATTGAGTAAAAAGGCATGCCGAAAGTTTGAGGAATAAGCGCTTTATTTCAGGCATACTCATCAGCCTCTTATATGCCAGATATATACAAAATACAAAGAAAAATTAAAACTTGATCTGATTGGCTCAAGGTCTACAGGAAAGATCAAAATATATTTAGAATCGTTACAAAATTTTGAATCGATTGATGGTAAATATGTTGAGAATATTTTAACGGAAAGGGTTCAAAAGGAGGACTTAGAGATAAAAAGGCTTGTTATAGAGAGCTGAATATTCGCACAAATTAAACTTTCGTATATTCAGATGAGAAATCTTTCTAGCTTTCGATTGATACCAAGAACATTATTCTACGACTTTTAGAACCTGAGAAAATAAAAATAATGTCAAAGTAAGTTGTTAAAACTTTCTGTTGCCATGGGGGCCACAAAACTAAATATTTTTTAAATAAATAGCACCATTGAAATCAGCGCAAAATTCTGAACAAAATATGTGAAAATCAGCCTGGTAAAAAATTTTGTGTCAACTAGTGTTATGTATGTTAATTGGTATTCCCACGCTAGGGTGAGAGTACCATTGGAATATACATGTTACATAAAAGGTATTCATACATCTATGGAGACAGAAAATAAGTTACCTTTCCTAGAGATCCTTATGAACAGAATGGATTATGGGTCACTAAGAAGACAGATACATAGATAAGACCTTCGCTGTTAAACTAATGAATTATAACTCTTTTGTACCAATGAGCTACATAAAAGGTCTGATGAGATCTATATTCAATAGAATCAAAAAACTGGTATCAGAGGAAGTATGGGAAGAAGAGAAAGAGAAACTCATAAAATTTTCATGAGTAACAATTACCCTAGACAATTTATTCTCTACCATATGGAGACCAATGAGGTAATAATAGTAGAAGATGAAAACCCAAAACCAGTTTGTCTTATAATTCCATATAAAGGAGATAACCATAGTTCTACGATAGAGCAAAAAGTGAATTATTCCAAACAACATTACCAGGAAAAAAGGTCAGATACATATTTAAGACAAACAAGATGTTAACAAATGAATCAAAAGACTTGTTAGACTATAAGAAGTCATCCTATGTGGTATACAAGTTTAAATGTCCATGTGAAGCGGAATACATAGGACATACCACAAGGAGATTAGAAGACAAAGTATATCTCTACATGGGTAATACTGCAGTTAGAGATCATGTGAAGGTCTGTGGCAAAAAATCTTCCCCTTCAAACTTTTAAATTCTTTATAGACAAAACGGAAGAAATGTCAACGCCTTAAAGACTGCTGAAGCCTTATATATAGGGCTAATTTGGGTTGAATATTATTGGTCGATTGCATGGACCAATGAGAATCGAGGAAAGCTCGTGGGAGAATATCACGTTATTTTTCACCCTGATTCAATCTAAGCTATTAAACTAAATAAGAAATGAGAATTATTTATTTTAAATTTATACAAACAAACTGATCTCATCTTCCTCTATGAGCTCATGCAATTTTTATCAATGAAAAATACTGAATAAGAAAAAATTTTATTTGATAGATTCTTGAGTTAAAAATTATACTATTAGAAAGCTGATAAAAAACTTATCAATTTTACAAATTTTCATTAACCTATGATTTATTGCTAGTGCTCAGAAGCATTTCAAAAAAGTGTTGGTTTTTTGAAATTAAAAATAAAATGCCAATTCTCAATCTCACAAACACAGCATGATTCGTTCATACAAAACATGTACGTAACTTGTACTACAAAATTTTACAAGAACTCACGGTTGAGTACTACTCAAAACCCCTTAAATTTTTCTTAATCTTCTTTCTTAGTTTTCTGTTTATGAGATACTTAATTTTAATATATTGATTTCGAGATTCGAGAGGAATTAAACGATATTTTCCAAGATTATCAGACAAGGGAACCAAAGATAATGAGATTTTAGGAAACACCCCATTACCGTGCAAAATTATACTTTAGGAAAAATAATGAATTCTCAAATTCATTGTGAATAGCTGTAGATAATATAAAGCAAGTTAACATGAAGATGAAAATATAATATTTTTTCAAAAAACTCGATATTTTTTTCCTGATTCACAGAAAAAAATAATTTTTTGAATTTTAAATGGAATGAGCTTATAAGTGAACCAAAAGTGAATTAATTTTTAGGGGTCCTCAAATCCAATGTAAAAAAGTAACCAAAATTGTATTTTGGCCTACCACTGTCACCATATCTGCAAATGGGAAGGACCAATTTTGCAAATACTCCTTTTCGAAATCCGAAATTAGGCTAATTTTGGTCAGATTGAAATATTTTTGAATCTTTTCTGAACATTAAGAACTTATTTATGTTACTCGAATTCAAATCAATTTAACTTTTGGAATTTCAAAAATGTATCAAATTTCCACTTTTTCAATTATGGAACCCAAATTTTTTATCGATTCCGATGATTCGAATCAGTTAAGTGATGATATTTGGGATCAACATTAGACGAAGAATTCGAATTTACCTGCAGCAGTGCACTGAAATTCGTTATTAGTGTGGGAAATCGAACTATTTGAATTTTTTCGATTATAACGAAGGCAAATTACCTAAATTTGGAAGTTTAACTTTTTCTCTGAAACAGTAAGATCTTCACTATCTCTATGGCCAAATTCGAATTTTTTGTCTAATCTCGATCCCTAATATCATAACTTAACTGCTTCGAATTTAAAAAAAATATTTTTTTTGAATCCTCAGAAAAATATCGAGTTTTTTGTAAAAATTGTAAATTCTCATCTTGATGTCTACTAGATCATAAGAAATTTATAAAACTATTTAAAATAACTTATTTTATGAATAAAAATATATTATATCTAGTATATATGTTGTGATGAATTTGGATAATTTGCCGATTATGCATAATCTGCAAGTTTTCCTGCTGATTATGCATAATTAGCAAAAACCTGACGAATATACATAATTTTATTCAAATTCATCAAGTTTTTGACAATTATGCATAATCTGCAAGATATACCTTGACGAATATGAATTATAAGGAAATAAAGGGTGGATGAGCAATCGGTCTATGCTTATGTATTAAATATGTATTATAGTTTTAAATAATTGATAAATAAAGATTTATATCATTTCTTTCGATAAATATTTGAAATTAAATAACGTGTTTTCTTGAAATAATATTTTATTTACTTTCTTCAAGTTGAATTGAATTATAATTATAATAAATCTCTCCCTTTCATTTTTTCATGAAAAAGAAAATTATAAAGGGTTTTCTATATTCTGTATTTTCACAGTTTATTTTAGAGTGACATTTTAAATTGCAAAGGACTGAATTCTTCAGACATTTACAAATTCTTGAGTTGCACCTCTTTTGACAATTGCATCAGAATTGCCTTACCCTCCAATTCGTGATTTTCCAGTGCTGGGAGTTCTTATGCTTACTACTTTTTCGGAAGTTTCATCAACAGACTCATTATTGTAACGTGTAGATGAGACCCCTTGAAATTGATTTCAATACATGTGAAACTACAAAATTAAAGTAATGTAATCTGATATGTATCTGAAGGTCAGAAGTCAGAAAACATCATGTAAATAATCAAAGAGGGGGGAAAGACTTTTTAATTCAATTCAACTTGAAGAAAGTAAATAAAATATTTTCGTTAGGATCTAAACTCATGAGGAAGGTTTAGAGAAAACAAGCGTATATTATAGTGATAAACGTTATATTTCGCCGGGTCTCTTCAGACTCTACCCCGGTAACGTTTATATACTTTTACTCTTGCTCGTAAACTACCTAGATTAACAGTAAGCTTATTCTAAATAATAAATAGATAATAGATTTTATTTATTACTAATTATTTATATATTTTAGCAATAAGAAGGTTAGTATACGGTAAATTGAAACGTTGTTCAATGATAGTTATCGTTAGGAACGATTCGTTAATATTGTTTGGCATAAATTCATTTTTCTTTTTTTAGTCCGAGCAGTGCCAATTTATGCACAGATTCAATCAATTTTTTCAAGATATTGTGAAATTTTAAAATAAATACACCTATTTTTTATTCAATCAAAATCTCTTCTTTTGCTTTGCAACTAACAATAAGCAAGACTATATTAGTAGTTTCAAATCATTCCATGATACTTAAATTATCCGATCAATAATGATAGAAATCCTGATAGGAAATTATAGTAAATAATTATCCATGATAAATAACAATTATTTAATAACCTAAATGATATAAATTCCTATATAATAAGAAGATAAGTTGTAATTTACATTACTCGATTTTACTTTGATTTACTTTTACTTGATTTACTTTGATTCGATCAATTTGGATTTCGTATAGTCCTTTTACTTCGCGGCGGCATGTTGTCTCACTCGGAAGATGCTTGCCTGTTTTTTCAAAAAGACTCCTTAACTTAGCCGTAATTTATTAAGGGGAATTTCTCAGCTAATAAATGCATCTGTAACTTCAGCAGCCCAATTAGAGTCATCTATCTTGAGTTGAATGAGTTTCTACTACTACTCTTGTGTGAAGTTGTATTTAGATGTTGTATGACTTGTGATCGCTGGTCAAAACTAACACGGCAACCGCAAGCTTCACAGAAAAGATGGTTTTTCACATTTGAAAAGCAATCAGGAAATTCTTTGATATAACTATCAATCTTATGCTTGGGAGTCTGACTTGCACGTGGCATATATGATACGAGATTTGTTTAAATGAACACGAAGAAAATGAAACAAGGTTTTAAAAATTCTCTTTACTTATTGGTCAAATCTTTTTATCAAGCCCAGAGAATGACTAGTCTACATCATTTCAACCTTGAGATAAAAAGGAATGACATCTTCAGAAGGAAATAGAGGGCCTAATTTGTTAATCCCAGAAGATATTTGATTATCGAGGCTTGATATTTGGTTAAATATTTTTTCAAATATACACTAAAAGTCCTAAAAATTGTATAGAAGTTTGACTCCCGCATTAAAATATTTTCGACCCTCTACTCATGAGTATGTCCATGAATTTTAAATTTATTTTCCCCGACTCGGCTAACTTTGAGGATTAATTTCTCGTCTATTTTACATTAAAATTCACTTATAATTTGTCCAAAGCATCGTAAGCTTATTCTTCACCACCAACTATTTTTTCAGAGACCCCAATACAATTTTAAGCAAGTTTGTTTGTTTTCATGGTGAATATATTTAGCACCATTCGAATCAGAATTCAAAATTATGACATTCCTGTTATTTTCAATGCAAAATATCTAATCTGAACAGAGTACCTTAGTCTTGAAACTAGAGCCTATTTTTTCTTACATTTCATGAATCGAAATGTGAAAAGTCGGGTTTTCATCAACAACTTCTTTCTCTAGATAAAAAGGATTATTCGTCGATCCCTTTTGTTATTCTTTCGAACGAAAAAGAATTTTTTTTTAAAAAAGGTCTTGTAATCTAGCTCATTGCATGCACACAGCCTGTGTGTCTGTCTCACAATCTGACAATCATTAAAATCAAAACACTAAACAATTTCCTCATTACATGTCAAGAACTAGAAATCTCTCACTCAAGTGAAAAAATGTATCGTGGATCTTGTTGCCAAAGGATACACGAAAAATGAAATTGCTGATAAACTTAATGTTACCGCATCACAGGATCAGTCAACTATCAAGAAATTTTCGCGATGACGAAGTCATTAAAATGGCGTTAAAGATTTTTCTCCCCTTTTCACATATGATAGCAGATTGAGGGAGGGGGAAGGTGAAGCATGGTGTTGTTCTCTATTCTACATTCATGAGTGATGTGATTTTGAATCAGATTTTTAAAAATCTATTTCAGATCCAAACTTATAAACTAATTTTCTGTGAGCTCTTTTATGCTGGCTTAATGAAAATTTCACAAGCCAGTGAAAAAACATTTTTTATCGAGTGGTGCTAATATCTTGATCAGGAAGTTAATAATAACAGAGTTATTTTAATTCAGGAATGCGTGATGCTAGAGACTTAATTTTTATTTGATGTGAAAGCTAAGAAAATTCACTTTTAAACTATGTAAAATATAAAATCATGTTTTCTAAAACGTAATCATAAAAAGAGAAGAGAGTGGAATCACAAAAAGTGGATAAGGAAAAAACATGCTTCAATCTCATTGGTTGATTGGATACTCGAATATTATTGGTCGATGAAATTGGGACAGAGAGTTATAAATAAAGGATTATTATTTGGTTAGAGTTATCTCGAGGCGTTATCCATGCAACTCACTGTACATTAAAACAGTATTTGGGTGAATTTAATACATTAATAGAGCATTAGTCATTCAGTCCAATTAAGATCGAGAATGTTTAATAGACCAATAAAGTTTAGATAACTTTGCACAAAAAGTTTAAATAAGCAAAGGAATGTTTTATTAGTTTTGATAAAAAATTTCATACGTTGAATTCAAAAACATCATCTATTCTTATTCTTTCTGTTTCTTCGAATATCTGGGAGAATTTGATATTCTCTACACAGCCAAAAAGCTTTTGCATTTTTAAGAAATTGATGAAAAAATTCTTGACATTTCGATCCAATCAAGTTTTTTCATGGTTTTTGTATGAATTTTGCATGGTTGAAACAATTTATTACTGTCTGCCGACTGACTTAATCCCAAGATTGTTGGACCATTAGGAGACATTGTTCAAGATTAGCATTTTTATTCATATCCTGAATGAATGTTCTCTGAAGCTAGTTTCTGTGCCATCAAGCTTCTGTAATGATCTTGTAGAATTTTGCGGATTGTTCCTCGATTCACTTTGGCTTAGCTATGTAGCATAATGAATAGGTTTCGTAGAGTTTAAAAACATTGTTTTTGTTCCCGAGTAAGTTTCATTTGAAAAATTAAAATGTATGAGTTGAAAGAAGAACCGAATTATAAATTGAATAATTTTGATAGACGAAGAATAAAGAAAGTGGTGTAGTCTGGTACGTAATAGGAGTGTGAGTTTTAAAAGAATGAAAGAGACAGAATAAGCGTTAAGGGTATAGGAGGGTGTGGATTTAAGAACGTATTGCGTCATCGTATGAAGAATGATTTTGGTGACCAGATTGAGAATTCCCAGTAGAACATATCAAAAGGATAAAAAGGGGGTCTCTTACATTAGAATTTATGAAAAGGAAGAGGAAAGAAGGGGGGTCTATGTCGTTTGCATGAATAGAATCTAAAAACAAGATTTTCAAGACAAATTAAAGCCAATTTTGGATTGAACTTTGAACTGAAATTTCTTTCAGATTTTCAAAGATTTATAATCAAAAATGTGAAGGATGGTAGAACTTGAGAGTCTCTATCTATTGATACAGCAAATTTTCTTGTACGAATCAATATAAAAAAAGTTTTTTATTTAGGCAGATATAAGTCTAATTTTTAATTCAATTGATAGAGCAGAAAATTTGAAGGTCATTCATGTAAAATGATTGTTGAATGGGACTTGAGAACTTTGCAAAAAAAATATGAATTTTAATACTCGAATCTGATTGGTTGTTGCATATGGGGAGGTATAAATCAAGAAAATCGCATGGGGTAGAGTTATCTCGAGGCGTTATGTAGGGAAATCACTGTATTTACTTATTAAGTCACCGTTCTTTCTTGTTTATGAAAATGTCTTCATTTTGAGAAATTAGAATATTATTCAGTTCTTGCTACTGTTTTATTGAATAAATTTAGGAATATTATAAAAATTGGACAATATACAGTTAAGTTTTATTTTAAGGTATAAAATTTTCGTGGGTGCTCCTAAAAAAGGACTAGTGACCTTTCGACATTTGTTTACTCTACAGATATGTATGTCTACGTGTATTACATGGTTATTTAATTTTAAGACATAGAAAAGGTTGTATTTTTCCACTCCCCATGTGAAGGTATGTTTAATATGCATTACAAATACACAATCCAATGCACACTACAATGTAGTGTCACTACATTGTTGGTTTTTTAATTTTTGTGTGAAAGTTTTCTATTTTTACATAAACATGAATGTTACCCCCCGAAAGTCAATGTAGAAATGAACCTTATCAGAACAGGAATGGCGAGAAAAGAGATCAAGTAGCTAATTAAGAACAAACAAGCGTGTTTTTTTCATATCTAAAAAGCTGTTTATTTTAAGAGATAAGAACTTGTGAAATTTTAATCAAAATTCATTCTTTCAAATGCAGCGCATAGAAACTGATGCCTCCTCATGTAATTTTCTGCCTCCTGAATTTTCTCTATCAAGAAGCGATTTCTTCGGCTGGCTGTTTTTATCGTGAGAAACTCTAGTACAAAATCATCATCAGTGACTTGAGGTTGCTCCAGCCGTTTTTGGTGGCTTCGAAACATTTAGAAATGGTCATTTTGGTGACATCTTCCCATGCTTCTGCAGCCATCTGACAGCAACGGTAGGTACTTATCAGCTTTTCCACGACATCATAATTTCTTTCTCTGGTGTCAGTAATTCGAAAGCGTTCTTCTTCAAGCCGCCTCCGATAACCTGCTTTCCAAGATCTGCCAATACCAATATCAATTGGTTGTGTCACCGGAGTAGAATTGGCTGGAAAAAAACAGAAGCTCAAGTTGAAATCTCTGACTACTGTTCTATGGAAAGAGGCACCATCCATAAAAAGAATTGCTTGTCTATTCTCGTTGACTAATGTATTGTGCAAGTTGAATAGAATTTTCCTCATTATGCTAGTTGTCATCCATGCATTTTCTGAAGCCTCGTAATCGAAAGTTAGGTCTTGAAAGAAAATTAATAAAAACTTCGCCAGTGAAATGATTTTTAATTCGACTTACCCTGATTTCTCGGCAGCCATCTTGGATTACGACTCTTGCCAATGATCATCAGTTTGTTCTTCTCTCCCAAAAATACAACCTTTTCTATGTCTTAAAATTAAATAACCATGTAATACACGTAGTCATACAAATCTGTAGAGTAAACAAATGTCGAAAGGTCACTAGTCCTTTTTTAGTGAAAATTTTATACCTTAAAATAAAACTTAAATGTATTCTCAAATCACGATGTGCATTCGTGACCTTTGGTCACTGTTTACATAATGTTTTCCCATGTCTACGTGTATTTGATTTTAAAATACATTACAATGCCTGAAAGACTACTTATTCCGCTATGCATTCAAGTTAATTAATTACATAGCTGTTTTTATTCTCATAAACTGCATAACGAAGTCATCTGCGTACGAATTCAGGTTTACATTTCAGGGTCTGATAAGGCGAAAACGTTTTCAGATTCAATTTATCACACTTATTTACAAAGACTCCAAGATTTTAATTATTCATTATTTTATTTTACAGACTATAATGAGATTCACAATGTATTTAAACTTTATTTATCTTTGTACATATTTTTATTGAATTTCACATTAACCCTTAAAGTCCCAAGCGATCAATTTTTATCGAAAAAATTTGAAAATATCTTCACTGAGCAATTTGAGCATGCTAAATTCAACGGTGTAAAAATTATTTCTTTAACTTTATCCATAATCCAGTCACCAATATGTGATAATAATAACCCAATGGGTTCCTTGGGTCTATTTCTACTTAGTATTAACAAAGTATAAATTTATTTGTGGAAATTTTTAAAACAATTTCTTTCTCTATTAACACATAGATTCACAAGGCATTTTTCACAGTAAAAAGAACAATGTGACCGACATAGTTGGCATCATTTTCTTTCACCAAGCTCTGGATCCAATGATTCACACCATCTCGACGTACATCGTCGATAGGGACCATGATTCTATGTCTCTTTGTGGGCGGTTCTTGAAATGAAGTTTCTAAATTAGCTCTTCCTCTTTTCGAAATTTCTTTGTAATAAATCGTTGCAAAGGAGCTGAATGAATCTTCTTCTTCTCACTATGTCCTTCTTCGGTACTTCCTATACCTTGCATCTTTCTCTATAGACTATGTAAGCATTTACACTGGATGAAACTAGAATTTGCCAGAGAATGTAAAGGTACCAATGTTTTGACTTGTAAGAAGGTCTATATCTTGAAACCAAAGAATCATGAAGATCGACTCCTCCC
>SSNU01000076.1:0-22258 GCA_012064415.1 Gyrodactylus bullatarudis | reverse complement strand
CCAATAAGGCCATCTCTTTCAAATTTGTTAAACCTGTATTTATATGGCATGTATCACACTGATGAGTATGCCCGAAATAGAGATCTTTATTTGTGAAACAATCTGGCATCTTCTTACTTTGCTCAAATCTCCTATGTCATCGGTAGCTCAGCTCAAAACCAATCTCGAAGAACACTTAACTCAGTTAAATCAGATTTCATTTTATCTCGATATGCTTCATACAAATTTTCTGCTTTTTGCTCGAAATCCTTCCAGTTATCTTTGTTTTCAGTGAGCTTGAATATTAAAATTATCAAATTACTCTATGCAATTCTTCTTTCAACTGTTTCGAGTAATTATCCTTTATTATTTTATTGTTAAGTTCTTCGTTAGCCTGACTAATATTTCTAAGACCAGGCTTGCAGCCTTCCAACTTAGGGAATAGAGAATGGAATGATTCGATCCAAACTTTGCATGTAATTGGTTCATCGTTAATTGTCTTGACTCTCAATCCACTCGGATTGAAAAATTTCTTCACGAAATTTTCTGCATGGTATTCAAATTCGGGATTGAACTCTTCTCCATGATCCATGGAGGGGCCAGGAAAAGGCAAAAGAGTACATCTTATCTCGTTAAAATTATTAATAATCACGGTCCTTGTGCCCAAATTATTTTCAGATATATCTTCATTTAAAAAGAATTTAGATACATCTGACCACCTTCTGATCCATATCCGTAATCTTTGAAGAATTGCCAATCTCGAACAAGAAAGTGAAGTTCTTGAAACTTTGATTTCATTATATTGTATCTTGAAAACAAACTTAGTATGTCCAAGTCACTCTCATCAATCTTTTGATGAAGATTATAAATTTGTACAGAAGATAAAATCGAACTAATCATGAAAATGGTAGCACTCTCGTTAAGATTAGCAGTCTTATCAAATGAGCCTTCCGTGTCCATAAGAAATATGGCCACGTCTGAGCTAGGACCCTTGATAATAATTGGTACACTCCAGATATGAATGCCCAGCGTAGTTGATCTCACCCCGCTTTGCCAAACAAATCCCTTTTTCGTCATTTTTCTTTCATCCTTGTTCAGAACCTTATCAATAATTTTATTCAGGAAAAAAGACTTTCCGGTTCTAGATTTTCCTGAAATACTATAGACACAAATAGGAAGATCTTGCAGGTCGTTTCTGAGAAAAATATCTTTCATTTCCTCGTAATTTGCCAGAAAACTACCATCAGGTGACTTTTTGACGATTTGAATTGCCTTGCCTGAAAGGATTTCTTCATCTTCAGATTTAGTTATATTCGAAATTACCTGGGGTTATTTTTACCTTTGAAAGGATTTAAAAAATTGAATTAATAAAAAAAATTGAAGAAAAAAGGATGTCGAAAAATGAGGAATAAGCGCTATATTTCAGGCACACTCATCAGCTTCTTACATGCCAAATATACAGTTAAAGTACAAAGAAAAATATGATAAAATCTGATTGGCTCTCTTATGTTGGTTATGGGCGGGGGACATCAATGTGACCCAATGTCAAACATGGAGTCTATATGTGAAAGAGAATACAGGTAAAAGCACTGTAAAGTGACGAGAGTTGTGACAATGTGGAAGTACACGTTACTTATATACCATTTCTACCCCAAAACTCATGAATAATAGACCAATAGAAATTGAGCATTTGTCGGCCAATCAGAATCTAGCAATATTCCTCCTACAAAATTCCTACGGTTCCAAATATATTTTGCTACTAGAATCTCAAAATTTTCAACAGGTTGATGAAATTTTGTAGATGATCTTAATCTTTTGTTCTGAATCATATCCACTTCGAATTCTTTATCATATCAGGAAGATGCTGTAGCAAAAATAGCTTAAGCAATGGTCAGTCATACTTAAATTTAGTACCATTATATTCAGCATGAAATTTAGAGTAAACTTGGAAATTTTCAAGCTTCTATTCGGAAATATATGGCTAAAATTCGATTTTGAAATCAGTCTCAGATTTTGAATGATTTTAGATGAAAAATCAAAAAAAGTCATTTTTCGATTTCCCAATCCCATACCCTTCCCCATGATTAGTCATGGGGTTGACCATTTGTACAATGTACATTTTACATACATAGGTGTGAATACATTTCAATCAAAGCTGTCACACTGTTCTCCTCCTTTTACATAGAATAAGGGTTTCTACTCACACATACGCACCCACTATCACAATGAACATAGAGTTTTCATATCACACACACACACACTTTCTATGTAATGCAAAATCCTACCACGCCATGTTGATTAGTCGAAAAGTGTATATTCAAAATTTCATCAACCTGTTGAAAATTTTGAGATTCTAGTAGCAAAATATATTTGGAACCGTAGGAATTTTGTAGGAGGAATATTGCTAGATTCTGATTGGCCGACAAATGCTCAATTTCTATTGGTCTATTATTCATGAGTTTTGGGGTAGAAATGGTATATAAGTAACATGTACTTCCGCATTGTCACAACTCTCGTCACTTTACAGTGCTTTTACCTGTATATCATGTAATATTTTCATTCATCTACTACTGATGAACCTTTAAGAAATGTGCATTTCGTGTTAATATATCTTTTTTTTTACTTGTCTAATTATGATTCTATGTGGATTCATGGACGTATTCGAAAATTTTAAAGAGTTTACTGAGAAAAATTACCTTGAAAATGTTTTTGATTTTATTAAATTTCATGGTTAATAAGATGATGCTTTTAGAAATTGACACCGAATTCAATAATGCTTTTCTACGATTCTTTGTTGAATCAGGAGAAATTTTAATGAACCAAAAATATGAATCTATGTTCAAAGAATTTGGGAAAATTCTTCGTTTTCATGAATCTGGAATCTTCAACTTCACAGATATTCAATTACCAAAGGAGCAAAAAGAAGTCCTATCTCTTGGTCCTAATTTTTGTATCCCAAAACGTAAGAACGAATTTGAAGACAAAGCAGCCTTTGACCGTTTAATGTATGAAATGGGTCTCACTAATAATCGCAAAGATGACTCTAATACAAAGAATTCGATCTTTCGACTATTTATAGAAGTTTTGAAAAGTTTTAAGAAAAATTTTGAAGCACTTAAAGAACTTAAATCTAATGAAAGCATATTTTTAGTAAAACCCGACAAAGGTAAAGATAGTCATTATGTATATGGATGATTATTATAAGGCAGAGTTAAATTTCCTTTCGGATGAAAGTGGATTTGAAAATACTGGGAGAGATAAGTCTTCATACTATAAGGAAATGGAATCCATGGAAGGTTCTATGTATAAAATTGCTAAGAGGTTTTTCGATAGAGATACAATTTCTATTTATAGCATAAAAACATATGGATGTGTAGAGTATACTTTCATCCTAAGACACATAAATTTCGATCTTGGACATGTCGTCATGTCACACAACATAATTTAGCTAAATGGTTAATTGGTATATTTAAGCCAATACATGAATATTATACTAAATATATTGTCAGAGATACATTTTCATTTGTTGAAAAAGTTAAGGATTTAAACATAGGTTTAAATGAGATGATTTCTTTAGATATTAGTTCTTTATTTCCTAATGTGCCTATAGAAGAAACTATTATCAGTTCTTTTGTTGATGAACATGACGATTTTAAAATGCAGAGTAAGGAAAAAACAGACCTTATTAGAATTTTTTTTACAAATGTCCCTCAAAAAGTGTTTATCCATTTGGTGCATTTGGTGTTTATATATCCTTTTTTCTACTTTTCCAAATATTAAAAATGTTTGTAACTAACAGAAGTAATTATCCGCAAGGAAATTTAAGGAAGCATGTTATTTATTATTATTATATAGCCGTTGCAAAAACAATATGTTCACTTATTTTATCTAAATTTGCAGAGTCAATTTTTAAGATGGATTTTTGGAACATACATGGTTCGAAAGATAATTAAATTCTCTATCAATTGAATCATGAATGAACCATTTTACTATTACAAGCAAAATAATATTTTTCATTGATATTGAAAACGAAGAAACATTACATCCACTTTTTAGCAGTTGATTATCCATTATTGAGCCATAGAATAAATTGGGTAATATTCTCAGACAAGAGAAAGTTTAATTTGGATGGAACTGGTGGTTTAAGTTATCATTGGTGTCAGAATAGGAGTGTCCCCAAAAGTAGACTCAAAAGAGCTCATAATGAAGGCACATATATGGTATGGGGAGCAATGTACTCTGGAAGAATATTACCTTTAGTAGTTTTAGAAGGAATAATGAACTCAGAAATGTACCAGAATGTCTTGAATAATGCTATTGCTCCATTTAAAAATGAGATAAAAGACTGTAAACTACTTTTTCAACAAGACAATGCCCCTTGTCACAAGTCAAAATCAACGATTGAATGGTTGAATATGAATGAAATTGATTACATTGATTGGCCTGCTCGTAGCCCTGATCTAAATCCCATAGAGAACCTATGTGGACTTCTAGCTTAAAAGGTTTATGAAAATGGAAAGCAGGACAAATATGTTGAAGAACTTAAGTTTTCAATTCTGAAATTTGGACGAAATTAAATGTGGTGATATTGAACCCTTTATAGATTCAATGAGAAGTTTCGAGATCATCGAACAAAAAGGTGAACTCTTAGGCTAATAAAAAGTGGATGGAATGTTTCTTCGTTTTCAATATCAATTAAAAATAGTACAGTCAATTTCCCACATAATGACGCGAGATATCATCTCTGCCCTTTCTCGTTTGTTTATTATACCAAAACTGTTAGCCAATCATATTGCGTTATCTCAATAACCAATCAGAATATAGCGAGCAAATGGTTCTAGTTTTTTTATCTTGAATATCATTTCATCTCAATCCTCTCAATTTACATATACAAACATTCAAACAAGCCTACGATCCCCTGGCAACCGGGAACCAAATATAAGCCTTGATGATCGAAAAAGATATCTTTCCCAACCAGAAGTACAGACCCCCACTACTACGCGAAAAAGAAACCTCTCCATATCGCCTAAGCAACACAAAAAGACGGGGAAACAGAGGAAAGGATTACCAACCGATAATCAAAAAAATAGACGGATTCCTCACAGCCCGGAGAGTATAAACAAACTCAACTCCAATTGGTCAACTCCTAATGAATAAATGCTATTACATAATCAAGGTAATTTTTCTCAGTAAACTCTTTAAATTTTTTAAAATCAGATAGGACCTTTATTGAGCCATATCTTTTATCTAGCTCCAGGAATGTTTTTATAAATCTGATTCTTTCAAACACTAAAGAATTGTTTGAAACCACCTCATTTTTGGTTATGAACTTAGTGTTATTGAAACAGTTTTTAATAGTTTCCTCACTGACGTCTTCCCATGCTTTTTTTGCAGTGTATGCCTAATTGAATGTCTATCTTGAAGAAAAATCTCTTTTTTTTAACTTTGAGATGATTAGCAATATCATCTTTGACTTTGGATATGCTTTCGATCATTTCTAAAGAAAGGCGATGCCTGATGTTATGAAGAAATAAGTACTTTATTTCAGACATACTCTTCAGTCTTTACATGCCAATATAAATACATTAAAAAAATTACAATAAGTTACAAGGTACAATCTGATTGGTTGGCCTTTCTTCAAAATGTACAATATATGATGTAATCACAGGTGTCAAAATGACTAATAAATTAAAAGTCCTTCCCCACCTGTACATTGTGGGGAGTGTGTATAGACATACGTTTGACTTCCAATGAGCACTAATGTATACAGGGATTAATGAATATACAAGTACAAGTGTACTACCGTTGATACTCCATTAATGTAATTTACAATATTTGATTATAATAATAATTATTACAACAATTGGTTAAGTAGTGAAATATCATTTGTTACATTTTATGGTTTTTTAATTTAGCATTGTGACAAAAATGTTAAGATGGAGGTTTGTTTTAAACTTCTATCTAATGATCTAGCCCTTGGTTTGGATGGCGTTTCTTTTGTCTCCATGTTGTGTGTAATTTTCAGAATTGGCCTAGGCAATACCAAAGGCTGCACAAACTTCTTCTGTACACAAAGACTAGGCTTTTCTTTTTGTATCAATAGGGCTTCAGTTGTTTTGAGGGCTGCTAAGTTGTTTCCTGTTTGTCTAAAGATTATTTCAAAATTGTCAGGGGAAACCTTTTCCTCACAATCCTTAACATGTTGCCTAACCGCTGTTGAGCCAGTGTTCAAATGTTCAGCCACCCTATCTCCAAGTCTTCTTGTGGTGTAACCAATGTATTCAGCTTGGCAAAAACACTTGAACTTATACACAACGAAAGATTCTGACATTGGGTTCGGTCTATCTTTTGTTTTGTTTGAGAACAACTTATTTGCTTTAAAGATGAATTTTAATTCCAATTTTGGAAACGTTTTGTCACACCATTGCTTGATTCTTTTTTTTTGTTCGTCAGTAAGCTTAGTCATTGTATAAATGAGAGATCACCGAGTCAAAAAATTTATCACATGGGAATCTCCTAATCTGATTGGTTCTAACCTAGGATAGGTTTATTGTAAATCTATTTCTATCATTCAAGTTTATGGGTTGATAGAAAAAAACACCTAAAAAAAACATTCAAACCCATGTTGTGTGAATAAACGTTGTGCTGACAAAGTCATTAATACCTTACGTATTTTATAAGGGGGCCACTATTTTGTGGTGTGAAAACCCCCGTCGAGGCCAGAACAAAAGTCATTATTTATTCAGGCTTAGTTTCCTATTACCCAAACTAATAAAGGGGATAAAAGTTAATTCGAATGCTCCTTCTTACAAACGGAGCATCAAAATATATCCATAGGTTTGAGTAAACATGAAAAATAATCTATCCAAAAAATCAGATACAAAATTCTTAAAAGTAGAATGAAAAAAATCGTTTATTTGAAATTCTAGAACAACTGATGAAATGATAAAGACGTCAGATTTATAAAATCATTCCTGGAGCTAGATAAAAGATATGGCTCAATAAAGGTCCTATCTGATCTAAAAAATTTTAAAGAGTTTACTGAGAAAAATTACCTTGAAAATGTGTATGATTTCGAATAAATATGTTCAACTTATAATTGATATATCTATTGTTATTATATTTATAAATTTAAATATGTAAATTGAGAGGATTGAGATGAAATGATATTCAAGATAAAAAAACTAGAACCATTTGCTCGCTATATTCTGATTGGTTATTGAGATAACGCAATATGATTGGCTAACAGTTTTGGTATAATAAACAAACGAGAAAGGGCAGAGATGATATCTCGAGTCATTATGTGGGAAATTGACTGTATTTTGCTTGTTAAATTATAGCTATAATAGTAAAAAGGTTTATGCATAATTCAATTGATAGAGAATTTAATTATCTTTTGAACCATGTTTGTTTCAAAAATCTATCTCAAATTTTGATCTAAAATAACTGAAAATTCGTTTGCAATCTCATGCATAGTCGTGCATTACCCATTTCCCTAAATTCTCTTGTAGGCATAGTGGAAAAACAAAATTTAACAGAAATGATCCTAACATGATTGTGCCACTATTTTCATTGAATAACCCCTTGAATCTTTATCAGCGAAATGAATATTCGAAATTTTATTGAAAACGTAGTCAAAATTCATTGAATGTATTACAGGTAAGACCCCCTGAAAGTAGATTAATATTAATCGGGATAGTATGCCTATTATATAGGGTTTTTTTGGGGAGAAGACTATACCTTTTACAGACAAAAATAAATAAAAACTAAATACAAAAAAGGACCGACATAGATTCAAAATGAGAAAGTAAAAAAGGGGGTGTTACGTTTACAAGGTTAATTTTTCAATGTAAAATACTAATTGAAATATGATTGGTTGAAAATTAGGAGGCTTGCATAGAACGTAGAATAGTTTTTGTTTGTATGCGTCTATTCTCACAGTGTTTTTTCTTAAGTTGCATAGAGATAGAAAATGAAGATGAGAGTTTAAGATAATAATTCTAAAATTCTAAGTCTGGCTCCATTTTCGTACCTAATAAATCCTATAGAAAAAATTTGGAGCATTTAAAATTTACCTTGATAGGAGAAAGGAAGAAATTCTTGAATTCTCAAGAACAGGAGGTGACATCCTAAAATGTGAATTATGTCCCAGTTTCGATAAATAGAGCAGTTTTTATTGAAAATTTTTTCTCATTTTGAAATTCAAAATGTATTTCTTGAATTGGATTTTTTTAATCATAACATGCGCCTAAAGTATTTCATATACCATTAATAATACATCTGCATATACCATTATACATAAAACTCTAGGTAATTACATTATGCCTACACAAGCATATATTTTCATTTTGAATCTACGTGTATCTTATTTTGTATTTAGTGACGTCTTATTTTCGACTGTAAAAGGTATAGTGTCGTTTCATTGGTCAGTCCCTATAGACCAATCAGAGTCGAGTATATATTTTCGTAAATTTCTGAAGTCATTTTGATCTGTAAGATAAATCTTTTTACATGAATGAAAAGAGAATCTCAAACATTAAAAGTAATTTTCCTAGCATACTGAATAAAAAACTTCTTTATTTAAATTTTTTAGATACTATGAGATAATAAGAGCAAAAAAAGTTATGTACATTGTCAAATCTTCCATAAACCACAATTAAAACTGTAGTTTGATTTCGAAGTTATATCGCGATTTGATAGATAAAACGAGGGTTAAAAATCATTTCAATCGAAATTCAGAATTCTGATTCCCCTGCCCACCGAATACGAATAAGTCTATCCTTGAATACATATTATGTCATGGCTATGACCCCCAATGCATTAATGTGTGACAAACTATAGACCCCTTTTTCATTCAAAGAGCAATGATTGCATATGGTGATAACTTTAATCATGGGGGAATAGTGTATGTTAAGATCCATTCAATAGTCTTTAGAGTATGAAATATGATATGTAGCTTGAATTAATAGTCAATATTAAAAACTGGAAATATTTAAACAAACTCAGATTGATATTACTAATTATAAGTTGTTTTAAAATACTAATATTCAGATTTTGTATCACCAACATTGTTGCATGTTCTTATCTTCCCTGATTTATCAAAATACATTATGCTTCTCAGTGTTAGTTCATTGAAAATTGTTCCATGCAACCTTTCGATCGGCTTCAACCGATCAGATTAAACTTTATTCCGTATTGGTCTTAAACCCCGAAACGTTCCTGAGTTTAGGAAAAAGTTATCATTAGCATTTACTCATGAGTCGAACTGTTTACACGAATGAAGAGAAATACAAGTTTGTTTGTGAAATAATGATGGCATTGGTTACGCAGCCAAAAAAGCTAGAGCTTCAATTCCCACTTTCAAAAGTTGGATTAAGAATAAAGCTAAGCTTACTGTGAATATTATGTGGTTG
This sequence comes from Gyrodactylus bullatarudis, assembly GCA_012064415.1. Lineage (NCBI taxonomy): Eukaryota > Metazoa > Platyhelminthes > Monogenea > Gyrodactylidea > Gyrodactylidae > Gyrodactylus > Gyrodactylus bullatarudis. The sequence goes on along the minus strand of SSNU01000076.1, from coordinate 12,866 downwards.
GATCAAAATATTTCACGAATTTCACGAACAAACATCAAATCACAGATTTTAACGTAGGTTTCAATTATAATCTCTTTAGAAATGCCAATACGTTGATAAAATTATGTTGAAATTTGGTTTTTCACGGAAAGAATTATCTCATACTGACGTCATCCTTCTAAAGACTGACACTTATACGTTCCAGAACTTTTTCTTCATATGCTTACAAATGTGTAGTTTCGATAAAAAATACACTTTCAACAAAAGTTTTCCCCAATAAGACAAATATTTTGAACAATGTTCAATGCCAGAGAATAAAGTTAGGCTTTAATATTATTCCTTACACCCTTGCGATCTTGGCTGACTCACATAGATCCTCAGAAACTGAAAAAAATTTTCTGATTCTAATGAACGAGAGTGAATATTTAGTTATAAAGCTTATATTTCACCGGTTCTCATCAGACTATTACACCGACTAGATATATATAGCAAAATGTTTGAAAAATCGAAACCCTCTGATTGGTTCTTTTAATTTGGAGTATTGAAGGAAAGGGGGTCAAGGTTGATGACTTGTATCCATGATCATTGCTTTCTTTTTACGTATCTGTCCAATGTTGGTTGCCCAAGACGGCTATCCAGAAGCATTTATTGAAAAACACTCAAATCTGAGAGCAAAAGCAGACAAAGAGATTAAGGAGGTCACCCCGATTTACTTAAGAGTTCCCTTCAAAGGGGATGCAGCTCACCAAATATTAAACAACAAGCTCTTTGAAATAACTAAGAGAGCATTCCCAGGCAACAAACTACAGATACTGCCGAGAACAACTCAACTTATACCTGATCTCAACAAGGATCCTGTCGCATGGCTTGAGAAGAAAGGCGTTATATATTTGTTTAAGTGCCAATGTGGATCGACGTATGTGGGTCAAACAGTGAGACCAGTAAAGGCAAGAATCAAAGAACACTTGAGCCCAGGTAACAAAGGTTCTGCTCTCCAAGAACACCTTCGTGATACAAATCACATGGCTGATGTGACCAACTTCAGCATCTTGTTTCAAGCAAACCCTAGTGACTCGCGTAAGATGAAAGTAGATTCCTTGGACAAAGCTGAGACCCACTTCATTAAGAATTTGAATCCAGTCTTATGTAAACAGAAGATTCTTGCAACCAAGCTAGGACTTACAGGTAAAAGTCGATTTACAAACAAAAGTAAGCTTGAAAGAGCGTCAAAGCTACTTAAAGATTTTCCTATTGCTAGTTCAACTCAGAAACAAAATGGAAATGAAGTCGAAGTAATAATTGAATCCAAAGAGCAAGTAGTTGAAACTACGTCTCATTATGATCAACTCCAATCTTCTGCCCCAACAACAATTATGATTGAGAATGAAAGTGCAAATACAGAAAAGCCAACGGTAGTTGATAATCGAATTAGTTCTCAACCTATAATTAGCAGTATCGGAAATGTGAAAAAGGCTGCACCTGCAATTGGTAAAAGAGGTAGAAAACGTAAAAGTCTGAGTGGGCAACCAACATTGGACAGATACGTAAAAAGAAAGCAATGATCATGGATACAAGTCATCAACCTTCAATACTCCAAATTAAAAGAACCAATCAGAGGGTTTCGATTTTTCAAACATTTTGCTATATATATCTAGTCGGTGTAATAGTCTGATGAGAACCGGTGAAATATAAGCTTTATAACTAAATATTCACTCGTCTTCTAAATCCTCTTAATGAATAGTTCATTAGAATCAGAAAATATATTCGAAAAAGCTCGGCAATACTTTCCAAACAATGAAACAAATTTGCTCATTAACTCTAATGAAGACTTAGCTAGGCAAATTAAAAGAGTTTTTCTAGCTTATCCAAAATTCAAATTTGTATTCTTCGACTTGTTGTGAGAGCTGTAGGTTTCTTTTATTTTTTAAAGTTCCGATTTTAGCCATGTGGCGATAAGCTCTGAGCACCGATGGAAAGTATAGAATATTTTAGAAGAAGACTTCCAGAAATTTTACAGCGGTATCACCCCAAAAAACTTTGGAATATAGATGAAGCTGGTTGGACCATGTTCAAATATTACTCCAAGGTACCATTTATTCCAAAATACTTTCCTGAATAAACGGGTCAGATAGAAATTCTAACCAATTACAGACAAGCAGCCAACCTGGAGAATCCAGAAAGAGAAATAGGAAGTCAAACGGGGTACCCGACAATAACAAAATTACAAAATAGTACCTTTGCCAATAGAACCTTTGCCAAATGATAACTAAGATTATATTACAGTAGAAGCTCTGCATCATGCACCGTTTTGAACAATAAATAAAATAAAATCTGGTTATATTCAATACAGACTGAAACAGTTTCCAATAAGATGTGAGCATTTTTTTACGCTGAAACATAGGTAGATGTCTGTACAAAACCTATAAGGCATTTCCTTAGTAAAAATGCATACACTCCTACTTTTTGTGCATTGCATATTTTTCATGTTATTTTTCAATGCATTAAAATTTAATTCAATAGAAATGGTCTTTCATTACATCCCTGGCTTGCAATTTGTTTACTACTCTGGAAATGATAATCATTGACCCATGTAGAATGTGCACTTTCTGCTTGGTAAATTAATGAGTATGACAGACATTAGTACACCCGTTATGGGTAGTAGAGTCAATTTACTTTGGTTTCAGTAGAGATGCCTCTAATCTCAAGGGTGGCGAAATTTTTTTTCAGTGTTACATGAAGTTGATTCCTTCTTTTCAAGTAAGAAAATTCAAGAGCTTCAACTACACTGCGAAGATACTCCGCCACAAAAAAATCTTCCCGGGAATCTTTTGGGAAATTCTTCACAGTCAAATTTCTTCAGTCTTTGTTGAATATACCTGTGACATAATAGACCAAAAGTTTTCTGAAATAATTTGAGTGGTACATTGCTTTGTTGCTCATGATTAGTGCTCTTAAAATCAAATGCTCTTATACTTTTCTTTAAAAATGTTTTTTATTTACCATGATTGTATAGTTATTAATTTACGTAATATAACTACAGTTTTATATTAAAGCTATTATTTACAATAAAATATACTCTCGCGATAGCTCTGCTCGTTTCAAATTTTCCTACTTATACCTTTCTGCCCCAAATTTCATCAACCAATAATATTAGAGTATTTTTTCAACCAATGAGAGTAGAACAATATTTATCATTCTCCATTATCTTCAATGTGTATATTTTTTGCTTATAATGAGTCTCAGTTAAATAAACTATATATTTTATTACATCATCAGTATCAGAATTCTCTGATCTTCACAAAACACCAAAAATCATTCTTTTATCTTTATAAATAACTGAAATAAAATAACTTTTTTATCCTTGGTTTTCTGGTTTTAAAATTAATACCATTCGATAGAGCACCATTTTTATGTAATCTGACCAAAATTCGTTAAAAAAAGAAAAAATTTAACATTTCGTAAACCTTCCGGTGAATGCAAAAGTGTTCCTGATGATCTTGTTGGAGAATTCTTTGCTGGGTTACCTATTCACTTAAATGGATACGAAGAAGACGAAATCTACAATTTAGATGAAGCAGCCTTATTTATAAATATATTTGCAATAAGAAAAAAATTCTCGTTCACAAAAATGAAAATGCTCATGGTTTTAAATGATTAACGGATAGAATAACACTTGTATTTTGCACAAATGCTGTTGGCGACAAAAGGCCCTTACAAATAATTAACAATGTAAAGAAACCTAGGTGTTTTGACGATCATGACTCTGAGTTTCTCAACTATTCGTCATCAAAGAAAGGCTGGATGACAAGATCTTTATTTACTAAGGGCCTACAGGAATGGGACGATGAATTAAGGAAGAAGAAGAAAAAATATATATTGTTCGTTGACAATGCTTCAAGTCACAGACTCGAAGAAGAATTCCGTCTTAGAAACATTAATGTATGATATTCAAAGATTCTTTATTTTACGATAATTATTATATATGACTTTCTAACAAAAAAAAATATTTTCATTTTATCAAGATTCATTTTCTTCCTCCCAATTGTACTTCGGTATGTCAACCAATCGATGCTGGAATAATAAGATCCTTTTAATGTCAATACAAAAAGCTTCTCAACAAGAAGATAACAGCAGAAAAAATTCCGATAAAGGACTTGAGAAAAAATGTTAATCTTAAAAGTTGTTTATTGATAGTTAAAGAAGCCTGGGATGATGTAAGTGGAAAAACGATTGTGAATTGCTTCCATCATTGTAAATTTATCAACAAGAATAACACAGGAACGCTGATCTTACCTCAAGATATAATTGAGTCGATAACATTTTTGAATAATTATTTTAAAAGCAGAACGTGAATTCGGAACATTAACCGAACTGGAAATGACCCAGGAGTTGATAGTGATATTTTTGAATTAAATGAATAAATAATTTTTCTTAACATGAATTGTTCATCATTAAACAGACAGAAGAATTATCGCCCATTTTTATGGGGATCTCATACGTTTCAATGAATAGTGTTTAATACTGAGATGGGGAACATTCGAAAGATCCCCCTAAAAAATTAGAGGGTCCAGTTTGTAAGCCTATGTTATTGAAAAGGTTGATAGAAATTGAATGTAATAGTTCACACCTATACTTACAAAGATTATTTACAATTGGATAGTTCTAGGTGTTTTGAGATAATAATTCCCCCAGGATCGTCGTATTTGGTAATGGATTATTCCATGTTACTGAATGTTACAGTCTACAAATGGATCCCATCGTGACTAGTATGAAAGTAAACTCTCAGAGCATTTAGAAATAATCTAAGTATACATATATAGTAGACATATACGTACGTTTATTGATCCGGGCTCGTATCCGACGCCCCGTATTGAAGATCTACTTTCCAAGGTTGCTGGCTGCAAATACTACTCTGTTATTGATCTCTCGGATGCTTATCATCAAATAGAACTTGACAAGGAATCAAGGTACCTGACATGTATCTCGACTCATTTGGGTTATTTTCAATTTACCAAGTTACAATTTGGACTTTCAGCAGCTCCTAGAATATTTCAGGAGGCTATGAACAGAGTTTTGGCAGGAATACCCAGAATGGCTGTGTTCCAAGATGATATCATAATTGGTGGCAAATCAGTAGCTGAACATGATGAAATCTATGATATGGTTTCTGATCGTCTCAGGACTCATGGGTTCAAGGTTAATCTTCAGAAATTACAAAAATGCAGTGAGAATATTCAATTCATGGGATTTGTTATTAGCAATGGGGAAGTTTTACCTGACCCAGATAAGATTGCGAAAATCAAAGCTCTTGGCACACCAACAAATAGGAGTCAATTGCAGAGTCTACTAGGTATGCTGCAATATTATGGCATGATGTGTAAGAGCTATTCACCTCTGCTGTGCAAAGTCTTTGGTTTATTATCGAAAGATGTGGAATGGCATTGGTGTGAGGAGTATACAAAAGCCTTGGAGTTGGTATTAACCAGAATTGCTAAAGCTAGTGTCATGATATATGATCCTGATAAACTTGTATACCTTAGTACGGATGCATCCTCTGACGGACAGGGTGCTGTTATTTCTCATGATGAGGAAATGAAACAGGTAATCCATTATTCAAGCAGATTACTCAAACCAGCTGAACGGAAATACTCAAACCTGGAACGTGAGGCCTTGGCAGTGGTATATGGTGTACGCAAATTTTACAGGTACCTGATTGGAAAGAAATTTGTGATACAAACAGATCATAACCCTTTGCAATATATTTTCTCGGATCATACAGAAAACAGACGAGTTTCTTCAAGAGTTGATGGTTGGAGACTATTCAACTATGATATCAAGTACAGAAAGGGTGAGCAGATGTCCCTCCCAGATGCCTTATCAAGAGTTGGTATAAAAGAAGATAAATTGGAGGTTGTTGATGAGTTTCTTGTCATTCCACAAGTTAATGTTACATACCTTAATGGCTCTCATGAAACACTGCTGGAAGCCATCAAAGGAACTGATGATGTAGTGTATCGCTTGTTGAGAAATAAAATTGCAAGGAAGTGGGGAGGCAACATCAAACCCCTAAGGGAGTTCACCCAATTCAAGGAGGATCTGTATGTTATGGAAGATGTAGTGTACATTGGTGATAGAGTAGTAGTACCTAAACCACTCAGGAGTTTAGTGTTAGAAGGACTTCATACCAATCATCCAGCACGTGATGCAATGTACAATATTGCGAAGAAATATTGCTGGTGGCCTGGATTGTACTATGATGTTGTTCGTTGGGTAAATACTTGTCTGACTTGTCAAAGGAATCGCAGGAGAAGGTTGAATACTAACCTAGGAACCTGGCCAGAAACTGATATATGTATGAATAGAGTACATGTAGATGTAGCATATGTAGATGGAAAGTCGATATTAGTTTTGATTGATGCTTTTTCTAAATGGGTGCAAATGAAAGTCTTGCCATCTCTATCGGCAGAACACACTATGGAAGCACTTCATGAGATTTTCCAGTTGGTTGGATATCCAAGGATTCTGGTATCTGACAATGGAACAAATTTTGTGGCACTACAAATTAAGGAATATGCTGAGGCTAAGAATATTACTCTATGTCAAACCCCACCAGGTCACCATCAATCCAATGGGATTGTAGAATCACTTATACGGGATTTACGAATGTTCTTAGCCAAAACAGTCATAATGACAGTCATATTGTTCAGTGACGGTTGTCTTCTCTCATTCTTCTGCTAAATCAGGGTGATTATGGGTAAAAAATATTTTTCTAGTTTGATTTCTCAAGTTATGATTTATTTTTGCCTTGATTTCAGATGGACATTTGAAATTTAAATTTCTTAAGAAATCAATGAGTTTGTTGAAGTCGCTTTCAAAAAATTGTTGGATGGTACAGCCAGAAAATGTGTTGATTACTATGATGGGTGATCGAGATCCTTTAATACGGAATCGAGCTATCAATATTTTGGAAAATTTACCTCGGAATTTCATGAGAAGGTACCAGAGACCAAAGAATATCAATTTCAACGCCCGTAATTACTACGAAATAGTTGATTTTGATGAGGAAGTATTTGGGTTTACAGCATTACTCCAAAATGAAGAGCTAACTGTCTTAAGACCAATTTGATTTTATGGAATGCATTCAAATACGCATGCTGTTGAGCGTATGATACAGGTTACAACAAAGGCTTTCTCTGCTCAGGCTTCCAGAGGCTCAGATCACCAAGGATAATTGAATGCAACAGGAAAATCTTTCCCAGAGAGCCTACGTTAGAACATTTTGAAAAAATTAACAATTTATTGAAGCAGTGAAAAACAGTTGAAGATGTTATAAATCTTTTAATAAATATTAAATAATGTTATAAATCTTTTTTCTAGTTTCTTCTATTGAATAGACAAAATCAAATTACTTAGAGCTTCATTATCATAAATTATCTGTTGCAAAACCTCACGAATTACTTATAGGTAGTTATCAAAAATTTATGTACTTATGTCTAAAAATTAAGTCAGTTGGTACTATTATGTCACAGCTTTTTTTGACCTAGAATTCATATTAATATCATTAGAATCAGCGTTAAATTATCTATCAGATTATGGGCCAAGCATATCAAAATTCCGGTTTTTTAATTTTCAAGTACCACCCCTAATGTACATATCTCACCTTAGCATGGGGAATACTATTCTCTTTCACACATAACCTCCAGAAGTTTTTTTTTATTTTTTCATCAATTGGAAGTTTTAATTCACAACTTTGAAAATTCATTAAAAATTTCAATATCTTTATGATGAAAACAATAATTAATAAATTGATTAAATCTCATTTGCTGAAAAAGGGGTCTCTAGAAGTTTTAACGTTAGAAGACCTCATCTGGATGAAATCATCCAACACGAATCTTGCATGTAAAAAATGTTGAAATAACTTGAATCTATACTTATTTTCAGATGAATTTCGTGAAATAAAGTTTTTGATTTCGTTAATTTCCAAATCATAAAACCAGATAATCAATTTCGCAAGGAGTACACGTTAAACTCAAATTTATAAATAAATCTATTTTAATCATATCTTCTTTAACAATTTATCTTATCACCCTCATCCTTGTTATAACCTCGAAATTCATATTTGTAATCTTTGTAGAAAAAGCTTTCAGAGGACTGCTTCTTCCAGGCGGTTTCACTTCTGTTTCTTCTCCATACTTGGGCCCCCTTTACACTTAAGGAATTCATCCATCAGTAACTACCCACTGTACATTTTTCGCTGATAATCAAATAATGAGCCAACTAGTAATTAGTGTAAAAGAAGAGGTGAAAAAGGATCAAACTTTTAGTAAACCTGCAATTAGTGCGAAGGAGTGTAGAAAATTGATCAGTCAATTAAGTGAAAACAAAAAAGGTACAGTGGGCAGTTACTGCTGGATGAATTCTCAAAGTGTAAAGAGGGCCCAAGTATGGAGAAGAAACATAAGTGAAACCGCCTGGAAACAAAAGTACAAGCTCTTTTGTTTTTTTGTGTTTATTCTCACAATGAGTTATCTCAAGTTGCAAAAAGGGAGGAGGACATTGAAAATGATGATCTGAAAATACTAAGGCTGACTCGATTTTCCCACCTGATAAATCCAATTGAAAAAATTTGGAGCATATAAAAGTTATCTTGTTAGGAGAAAGGAAGAAGTTCTTGAATACTCAAGAACAGGAGGTGACATCCTAAAAAAAGAAGCCAGGAATAATTTTATGAATGAGACGATTGAAAACTGTTTCAGATGGGTAAATTCGTGTAGAATTCAGATAAAGGAAATCTGATTTCAATCAATCGAGAAATGAATATTAAACTTTATAAAATACCACAGAACGAATGGTATACTCAATCAATTTAAAACAAAAACTTTTCAGAAATGTAAAATTCCAATCAAGTATCAGAAATTCTTGGTTAAAAAATTAAGAAAGATAAGATAAATTTGGTTTTACAATTTAAAATTTACGTAACATAAAAAATCGTTCCTGCATAGCTTAGCCTTGGAGTTGGTGAGAAGTGGAGGAAAAATTGGTTAGGAAAATACTCAAATTCTATTGGTTGATGGTTCTCATGCATATTATTATTGGTCACCTGAAGAAGAACAAGAGGTATAAATATAATTTTGATAGGAAATATATTCATCCAGTGAGCCATCATGTATGTAATTAACTGAATATTCATGTGTTTAATCAACCCATATTTAAAGTAGGCTATTCTTATAGATCAGAATTTCAGAAGGATTACGAATGTAAATCATATTTAAATTAATATTTGATCTTAAAGATTTAACTTTGTAAGGCATAAATACTACTCTCTGTTTTACTGTCCATTTTGAATCTATGTCTATCTCTTTGTGTACTTAGTTTTTTTCTTTTTCTCGTCTTTAAAAGGTGTTGAGCATTACCGTAAATTTACATTGAAATTTTACGAAATTGAAAACTGAATAATACGAAATCTGAAAAAGGTATAAAAACTCTTTTGATGAAAAAATATTTAAGCTTGAATTTTCAAGATAAATTTTCCATTCTCTATCAAAAGGTGATAATTTTATGATGGTTGCATTTAAAAAAAACTTTGTTTAGAGAGAATTAAATTACAGGTGATGGACCCTTTTTGCTCTAACCATCCCATACGCCTTGCTTATATACCTAAATCAGCCTTATTTCGAAAATTATAGAAAATTACTTATCTATGGCTTGAAAAGATATCACCTAAATTCTTAATCAATGAGAAGTTGACAATAGTTGATAACCATTGGTTATTAACCAATTAAACTTGAAATAATCTACAAGAAAAACAGGTAACAACGTGGCAGCTCTGAAAACTGCTGAGGCATTATACATAGAAAAACAGAAGCCAAATCTATGTATCCAAAAGAAATTCGTGAAACCACTGGTATTACCGAATTCGCAACACTAGTATCAACCCCAAGGAAAAGAAACAGACCAGGCGATAAAATGGGACAAAAAAAGATCACCAAATATTTTTCCTAGATGTAACCATTATATTCATACCTCATATTTTAAATTACTTTGTGCTTTCAATTACAGTAACACTACTCTACCCCCTTGTACATAATTTATACGGTTATTAATATTAGTCACATTAAAGAGTCAAACGTGATAGGGATATATGTCACTCTAACATGTATATCCCAAAGAGTCTAATAAACACGCACCAGAAAACAACCAATCAGATTAAAAATCAATATTTTGTACACAATTTTCTTTATATAAATCTGGCATGTAAAAGCTGATGAGTATGCCACGAAATAAAAGCTCTATATTCTGGCATTGACCTTTCTACTCATGGAATTATCTGTAGCTCAGCTAAAAACAGAGATCAAAGAGTTTACGTCCCGAAATAAAATCAATGCACTGCCCCAGTAACAAAGCCAACGTGTAATTAGCGACAAAAGAAGAGGAAAAGGCGGCACAACGATAAAGAGAAAACGAGAGAGACTGAGTGGAAAGTTACAAATCATTCCTTTGATCATAAAACAAAAGCAATTATCAGATTGAGAACAGAAATGATTACAATGTAGTTTCCTCGCCCCCCCTCATACTTTAATAAGTCTCAGTATCAAAATCAACCAATGGAAGGTCTCAAATTATTGTATTGTAATAACTAGAGCATCAAAAAAATGACCTAGAAAACTCATATTCGCTCATTTTTTTGAATCGTATTAAATGACTTTTAAAATTTTCCTACTACTTATGAGTCAATATTGATAAATAAGAAATGATTGTTATCCGAGAATTGGTTTCTTATGATTTACATTATAAATTATAATTTATAATATATATCTCCGGTTCTAGATTCTTGGAATTTATTGGGCCAGGATTTAGAAAAAAAAATTTATGTTAATGGAACTTGGCGTTGGAGTTTTTTGGCATGGTTAGAAGAATTTAGAATAAAACATGATGCATGACGTAATAAAAATGGGAAATCAAAGAATGAATATGATTGGTCAATTAGATTAGGTTTGTGTATATTGTATGCAAGTTATTTATTAAGTATAGACATGAGATATGAAGACATAAAAATATGAAGTGTTATAAAATATATGCCTGATATTTTCTCTTGTATCTTTTATATAGACAGTATTCTGTGCATGAATCATACGTCAGAACCAGGAAAATTTTCACTCAGGAGTCAAAAAACGGTTGAATTAATTCTTTATTGAATAAAATTTTAACGACTATCACTTTTTAATACCCTAGTTACAGCTTTAGTAATTCGGATCATAATAACTATTCCTATAACTTTTATAATTCTTATTTGTTTTTAGGAAATATTAAACCCCCTTGGACTGTTTCTTGCTCTACAGATAGACCAATGCAAGCCAGAAGACAATTTATACATAATCAAAGTGTAAATAATGTTGCAAAAATAAACTCACTGTTAATATTGTCCGACTTTTATTCTACATGATAAAAAATTATTTATAATTACTATTGTAATTTTAAAAAAAGTTCTAATATAATTTTCTAATAACTTACGATTTTTTCAGTCATGATAAATAATGAAGTAACTAAATCTTTCTTAATAAATACTCTCCTGAATGAAGCAGAAGAAATCTATGATAGATAATTTCATTACACTGCACGCTTGATTTGCCACCTGTGACAATACCTGTTATGTTTATTTAATTAAAAACTCAAAATCTAAATATATCTGATTAAAGAAGAAATATTTCCAAACCCTTGATTTTATATTAAAAAGAGTGAATGTTTTTTGCATTTACTATATTTAAGCTATATTAAAATAATATAATGTTCAAATTACTGTAACTACTTATTAGTGATTATCAGGGCAACAGAAAGCATATTTTTTATTTTTCCATATTTTCTACAGTATAATGTTTAAAGCTTTAAAATTAAAGAAATTTTTACAAAATTCTGTAAAATGAAAGGTTTATAAAAGCATAAAGGGCATGAAATATTACTTTATGGATAAAAGCATATTATAGGGTATATTTTTCACGAATACCTATAAACCTATAGTAATCAAAAAAAAATTTATAAAACTCTAATTTTATTGGATAATTTTAATCAACCAAATTGGTTGAACCAATCAGATCTTGTCAATTTATTTAATTGAGGTCCGGCAAATTGAAGAATATCCGTTTTTTGAGATATATTTAACAGAATATTTTAGGCGCCTAAAAAATTTTTTTAAGGGAATATTTTCGGTTGCCCTGGTGATTATAGACATTATTAGGAAAAATTTAAAAACTATTATCAACTAGTTTGTATTAGAATTGTGCTGAATTCACCAGAGCTACCTTTTTTGTAAATATTTTATCTGATCCAAAAACTATTGAAGAGTACGAATTCTGTGATGTTCTGGTTGAAGACTGACCCCGATATTGACATACACTAAACTCTCTAAAAATGTATGACTGGAAATCCCGACACACAAAATAAAATCAATGGTTTTATAATTTATTAGTATTATAATGAAAATACAAATAATTAATTTCTGGTTAAATTTGATGTAATTTTTAATTTACACTAAACGTTTATAGAACTTTCTCCTCAACCTTATAGAATTCCGGTTAAAAACTATACAAGTATATTATACAAGTAATTCACGTTGTTTGTCAAAAACGTCCGAGTATCCACTTAAATTCATAATATGGAATTATACGAAAAAGGAGATATATTAAAACCATATGTACATTTCTCAAAGCAGCATCAGTGGTATTGCTTTGAAAATGATAAAAGTTAAAAGATTCATTCAAGTTAATAATTTACAAATAATAAAAGACATAGTAAAAGATGAATAATATTAGATTAATATGTAAGCTGAAAAAACACCAAAACTCTCCAATAAATAGCAACAGTGGAGAGAAAAGTGAAAAGCTCATATAGGC